>JAFMSR010000007.1:47924287-48014703 GCA_022818135.1 Saxidomus purpurata
CAGTGGAATTTATTGGTGACTGCCAATTTTACAATATTTTTCAATATATTTTTCTGCTTCAATTTATTTTTTGTCAACTGTCAATCTGCATAATAAAATGTGTTCTAAATAAAATTTGAACAACATATGTTTTTATTTGTGACCTATCATTGTCTACATTTAGACAGTTTTATACCATGTACTAATAATCAAAATGATCTTGTACTCAGAGATCTCATCCTCATGCTCTTAATGTGAGACATCCAGTATGTACTAGCTTTCCATATTCTCCAAATAGTCAAGCTAAACATCAATAGAGGTTGTCAACTGTTCATCAACCGACTTACCTACAAAGTGTTTGTGACACTAGGCCAAAGCCTTCTCAAGTTGTTTAATCAGGCAAGATTTTTGTCTAAAAGGTCTCCCTGACCTTACCTGCTTACCTCAAAATCAATAAAGGTTATCTACTGTTTATGGCCAACTGAGCAAACAAGGCCAATACATTCTCTAGATATTGAATGGGAAAACATTTCTGTTGAAGGCCACAGTAATCTTGACCAGTTGACCTCAAACTCAATATGGGTCATCTACTTGTCATGACCAACCAACCTACCAAGTTTGAGGAACCTAGGATGAACTATTCTTTAGTTGTTGACCGGACAAGATTTAGTATACCGACTGAGCGATCAACATGTGCAACCCAATAGCCAACATAAATAAAAACAAGTGACAGGAAATTGTCACAAAACCAGGTTTTCATTTCCAGTCTGCTGGCCGAGCGCAAATGTATTCTTCTTTATATAACATATGTGGAAAAAAAGCAAAGGGCCATAATTCAGGCAAAAATTATAAAAAAAAAAAAGAAAAAAAAAAAAAAACAAAAAACTTGCTCTGTGTGGGGTTTGAACCGCTGGTCTCATGAGCAATTTTGTCATCTTACTGTAACAGAATACTCCAAAGTATACAGGACTGGTAATCTATTCTAAAAATAGACAGTAATAACAGAGTATTCTCCCTTTTATAATAACAGAGTATTCTCCCTTTTATATATACTTAAATAAGGAGACACAAAATTGCTAACGGACGGACGGACGGACGACCAGGGGCAGAACATTATATATTCAATATTCTTTAGTTAACAATTATAGTTCTGTTAAAGTTCGGTTGAAATCCTTTGAGAAATGTAGGAGTTGCACACAGAAGAGTATTTCTCTATATATATTACATTATGTAGAAAAAAACAAAGGCCCATAATTCTGTCAAAAATGATCAAATCACAAAACCCCGACAATATGCGCCAGGGCACTTGGTGACAATAATTCTGTGAAAGTTTGGTTGAAATCCCTTGAGAAGTGTAGAAGGAGTTGCGCACAGAAGAATTACATATGTGAAAAAAAACAAAGGGCCATAATTCTGTCAAAAATGACCAAATCACAAAACCCGGATAATATGCGCCAGGGCACTTCATGACAATACTTCTGTGAAAGTTTGGTTGAAATCCGTTGAGAAATGTAGGAGGAGTTGCGCACAGAAGAATTACATATGTGAAAAAAACAAAGGGCCATAATTCTGTCAAAAATGACTGAATCACAAAACCCCGACAACATGCGCCGGGGCACTTCATGACAATACTTCTGTGAAAGTTTGGTTGAAATCCGTTGAGAAATGTAGGAGGAGTTGCGCACAGAAGAAATTGTTTACGCCCGCCCGCCGCCGACATACCCCAATCTAATAACCAGGATTTTTCCTTCGGAAAACCTGGTTAACAATGCCAGTAATGGCAGTGTATCGTACCAACTCCAAAAGCATAATAATCCCAGCTCTCAGTAGCATTTTCCATTCCAATACTAGGATGCAAATAGGAAATTCTTCCTGTTACATGTGTTGTTTCGTCATCTTTTTCCCTTGCCAATCCAAAGTCAATAAGGCGAGCATTGAATTTAGCATCTAGTACCACGTTTTTCGAGGATATGTCTTTATGTAAAATCTCCTTTCTAAAAACATAATTTCATAATCCCATACCATATTCTATGACAGCAATCTCTGGTTAAAAGGAGCCAATTTAATCAATTTGTAAACAACTTTTTTTACATAGTTACATAATCTATCTTCTTTGGGGCATTTTTAAGATTGTGCTTAAACCAAATTATACAGTACAAACAAGACTTGATCCCCAATAAGTGACGAATGTCCCCAAAGAGGTGTCACACATTGGACCTTGACCTTCAAGGTGTAGACCCAGAACTTGCGCATGGCACTTTATCTGCATTTACTAAACATTCCTTCCAATTCATTTAAAATCCTTCAATGTATTACAGATTTACAATCCAGGCATGAACATGTGCATATATACAGGATTCTAAAATATCTGACCTCAAAGTTTGACATTGATCTTCAAGGTAAGGATGCAGGACTTGCATCTGACATGTCATCTCCATGCACTCAACAATTGTGCCACATAATTTTAAAATCCTTCCATGCATGACAAGAGTAACCATATATACAGGATACCATGACATTTAAACTTGCATTTTGAGGTAGGATCATGTGTCTTGCATGCGACACATCATTTTTTTAATATGACTCCCTTGGCGGGCATAAATATATGAAATAATATCTTAAAATTCTTGGAAATTTGTTTTCAGTGAAATAATCTATTTATTGTTTTCCTACAAACCATGTTGTTTTATGTTGATCTTACCTGATACCTGGTACTTCTGTGTGGATATATTGAATTGCTAATGCAATATGGAGCAAAATCTTTAATCTTGTAACATGATTCATCTTGATTTCTCTGTTTTGAGCAAGAGCATCGCGGTCATCTTTTATGGCTAAATGTAGGTCACCCTTTTCACAGAGTGGTGAAACAAACCAGACTTCTTCTTTCCTGAAAATTGGAAATACATCAGTTTGTCATGTGGAGTGGTGAAACAGAACAAGAGGGCCAAGATGGCCCTATATCGCTCACCTTGGTACAAGTCCACTTGCCTGGTGGAAGATCACTAGATAATGTTATATACCAAATAAGTTTTCGTATATACGCCTTTGTAAAACAAATGATCCCCCCCTCCCCCCCGGGCAAGGTCAATTTTGACCCCAGGGGCATAATTTGAACAAACTTTAAAGAGGTCTACTAGGCAATGCTACATGCCAAATATCTAAGCTCTAGGCCTTGTGGTTTCAGAGAAAAAGATTTTTAAAGTTTTCCCTATATAAGCCTATGTAAAACTAAGTGACCCCCGGTGCGGGGTCAATTTTGACCCGGGGGTCATAATTTGAACAATATTGATAGAGGTCCACAAGCCAATGCTGCATGCCAAATATCTAAGCTCTAGGCCTTGTGGTTTCAGAGAAGAAGATTTTTAAAGTTTTTACTATATAAGCCTATGTAAAACTAAGTGACCCCCGGTGCGGGGTCAATTTTGATCCGGGGCTCATAATTTGAACAATTTTGGTAGAGGTCCACTAGCCAATACTACATGCCAAATATCTAAGCTCTAGGCCTTGTGGTTTCAGAGAAGAAGATTTTTTAAAAGTTTTTCCTATATATTCCTATGCAAAACTATGTGACCCCCGGGGCGGGGTCAATTTTGACCTGGGGCTCATAGTTTGAACAATCTTGGTAGAGGTTCAATAGCCAATGCTACATGCTAAATATCTAAGCTCTAGGCCTTGTGTTTTCTGAGAAGAAGAATTTTTAAGTTTTTCCTATATATTCCTATGCAAAACTAAGTGACCCCCGGTGCGGGGTCAATTTTGACCCGGGGGTCATAATTTGAACAATCTTGTTAGAGGTCTACTAGACAATGCTACATGCCAAATATCTTAGCTCTAGGCCTTGTGGTTTCAGAGAAGAAGATTTTTAAAGTTTTCCCTATATAAGCCTATGTAAAACTAAGTGACCCCCGGTGCGGGGTCAATTTTGACCCGGGGGTCATAATTTGAACAATATTGGTAGAAGTCTACAAGCCAATGCTACATGCCAAATATCTAAGCTCTAGGCCTTGTGGTTTCAGAGAAGAAGATTTTTAAAGTTTTTACTATATAAGCCTATGTAAAACTAAGTGACCCCCGGTGCGGGGTCAATTTTGATCCGGGGCTCATAATTTGAACAATCTTGGTAGAGGTCCACTAGCCAATGCTACATGCCAAATATCTAAGCTCTAGGCCTTGTGGTTTCAGAGAAGAAGATTTTTTAAAGTTTTTCCTATATATTCCTATGCAAAATTATGTGACCCCCGGGGCGGGGTCTATTTTGACCTGGGACTCATAGTTTGAACAATCTTGGTAGAGGTTCAATAGCCAATGCTACATGCTAAATATCTAAGCTCTAGGCCTTGTGTTTTCTGAGAAGAAGATTTTTTAAGTTTTTCCTATATATTCCTATGCAAAACTAAGTGACCCCCGGTGCGGGGTCAATTTTGACCCGGGGGTCATAATTTGAACAATCTTGTTAGAGGTCTACTAGACAATGCTACATGCCAAATATCTTAGCTCTAGGCCTTGTGGTTTCAGAGAAGAAGATTTTTAAAGTTTTCCCTATATATGCCTATGCAAAAACTAAGGGCCCACCCGCGCGGGGTCAGTTTTGACCCGGGGGTCATAATTTGAACAATCTTGGTAGAGGTCCACTAGTCTATGCTACATGCCAAATATCTAAGCTCTAGGCCTTGTGGTTTCAGAGAAGAAGATTTTTAAAGTTTTTCCTATTTGTTGCCATAGCAACCAGAGTTCTGCATGGAATGGAATTCTTTGAACAATTTTGGTAGAGCTTCATGCAAGGAACATTCCTGCATAGTTTTATCAACATTGGCCTAGAGGTTTCAGAGGAGATGTCATTTGAATCAAAATGTTGACGGACGACGGACAATCATCGATCAGAAAAGCTCACCCTGGCGTAGCCAGGTGAGCTAAAAACCAACGAGCCGGAAATTATGATTTAATAAGACATCTGCCATAGGTTTCATGCAAATCTGCAATTGGATAACGAGATATAAAGCAGACTTAAAAGAACCAATGAATGCCAAGGTTATTCCAGGTTTCATGAAAATCCCTAAAGGGTTAAATAAAAGGTCAAAAATCTGCCCTTACTGGTTACAATTATAAACAATACATATGGTGAACAATTTACATGCCTTTTTGTAGCTCAGTTACATCCAAAGTTACATGAGACAAATAATTTCGTCTGAACACTTTTTTGATATCACATACTTACCCATTAGGACGTTCCACTACTGCTAATAAAGGCAAAATGAACGGGTGCATCATTCTAGATGCAATTTTTTCCTGAAAAATGAAAATGGTAAAAGATAACTTCATCTTTTTGTTCTGTCATATCAAATATCAACATCAGGGTTGCTCTGTTTTATGATCATTGCTTTTTACATTTAATAAATAAAAAATGCTGGTTAATACCTTCCTTGCAACATTTATAAATATTCTTTTTGTTTTTATGTAATCTATTCACTTTCCATAAAGTTTTCAGTGAAAACTACAAGAAGTTCTGATATTCTCCTCTTTAAATAGAAAAGCAGGTCAAAAATTTATTTTGACTTTAAACTGAAAAACTTGTTATGAGAAAGTCCTGTTTAAAGAATTTCTAATTAAATATGAAAAGCGACACAGTATTTAGTGTCCACAAGATTTTACCATCTCGAACCCCTGTGACCTTGACCTTTGACCTAGAGACCCGAAACATGGACCATGCACAACAAGGCATTGTACTTATCACTTGTGTGAAGTATCATTAAATTCTGACCAGGGGTATTGGAGATCTAGTGTCCACAAGATTCCGTCTACAGACGGACGGACAGACAGACAGACGGATGGTGCGATTTTAATATGCTACCCTTCGGGAGGCTTGATAAAAATTTAAAGCTTTTATATTGAATACATAAAAGAAAACAATTAAAGGGGAGTAACTAGAGATACTAAGACAATCCTGATAAAATTGCGTCACAGCATTATGCTGTTGCATTCTTATTTTAAGTTTCATGAAATTCTATCTATTGATCCCTTAGTTATTGATCAGTATGAACTAACGTAAGGACAATGCCAAACAATTCATAGCTGTCTTTGGTAGGGGATAACTTGATTTTACACAGATGATTAGTTGATGATGTTTCATATAGACCAGGTCGAAAATGAGGCAACAAGTTAGAGTGTTTATAGGGTCTTTCTTTGATTTAATCTGCGTCTTAGTGATTAATCCTAGATTACTTAATTTGGCCTTAACAGACAAACATACGGAACATTCTATGACCAAATTACTATGTCCGATACCTATAAAACTATGATAAATATAAAGGCATTACCCGTGTGACTGACCGATCCTGAGACTCACTGTTACCAATAGCACTTTTCTTAACAGCAACACGTATTCCAAATCCATCAAGAACAGTACTACCTAAACCACATCATTTTTGTTTTAATACTGTTTTAATATGACAATTATGAAACAATATCCGTTCCAGCGGTGTTTATCATCTAACAAAGAATGATATGGAGTTCTGATATGCAGGAATTAACCCCCGAGGCCTATTGGTTCCCGCTTTGTTTATGACATAATAAAACGTAACTTTTCTACTCTCTGTATATAGACACAAAATCATGAGTCATGTCATGTCAGAATAGTAACTTTAAGCATGATGTGTATAACATTCTGAAGCTATTACTGTTGAAAAGTTCTTACACCAAAATTGGTGTTCAACAAATAAAAACAGCAAGTTGATGAAGTCCTCTACCTGTTTGAATCAATCTTTCAAGGGTGTACACATTTAGAGTATGGCAAAGGTAAACAATATTAGTGGTACATCTCTGTTTAATTGTCAGTATACTTTGAGTATACATGTTTTCAAATCGGTTCTTTGAGAACAGTTCTGATCAAATACACATGATATGGTACTATCATCATTTCAGACTTGTATTCAAGTACATGTATCAACAGACAGATGAGTATTTATTTTTCATTTATTATAGAAAGAATTACTTGTACATGAATGAAATGAAACCCTTACTTTGCTATGAATGCTGCATATTTATGATTCATATCGAGGGTTGCCCGCAAAACTGTTGTAACTACATTTTTTATCAAAAATGACATTTTTCAATTTTCTTATGTATTTTTTTGAAACGCATAATCTGATTTAATAGCCAGATTGATACCTTTTTTTTTCATGAATTTATTTATTATTTGCATAAAGTTGTATCTCAGATTGTCTAAAATGCTCCCTGCAAGACTGTTGTAACTTGACTTACTACTGTCTTGCAGAGAAATTTACATGAAAATAATTTGCAAAATAACTGCAAAACAGTGGTAACTGGAATTACTACAGTTTTGTATGATCAACTCTACGTAAAACAAGGTAGTGTACACTGCAAAACTGTTGTAACTCATTTTGCAGTGTTAAATATACATAGAAACAGGTATTGCTTTGCTGCAATATGATAGTAACTGAATTTATGTTGACAAAATACTGCTACAAATAAATAAATAAATCATCTTATGCTAAAAATGGAAAGAGTACAAAAAAGTAGTTATAATCTGGAAATAGACTTTTTCAATGTGAATGCTTAAAACCAGTACTTAAATTTACGAATCTAAATGAATTCAAAACCATTTCCTACTAATCAAAATTCAACTTGAAGCAGTCCATTTTAAAATTTTGATGGCACATCATAGTAATGATGTTACAAACTTTTAAGGAATTTGCAGATCAGCTTGAAAAGGATGGACATAATGATCATGACTAAAGTTAATGTGACAAAAACTTTGCCTTTGAACAGTAGTTAGACATTCTTACTGATAATTTGCATTTCTTATGGTTAAAACAGTCCCCTACAGATTTTAGTGAACCTTTAATTTGCGATTCAATTCAGTTAAATAAAGAGGATTTTTCCTGAGTGTTATCTATGTTACCATTCTCTTCAATGACAAACAAAATTTCTGAGTGTAAAGTAAACCAGAAGTTTGTAAAGTAATTTTAGTCATCATCCTTTGATTTTACTTATAAGACCACTCATAGCATAATGCAATTTATTTATATTTTTTTTTATTTTCGTTTCCACTGCACCGTTTGTTTCTCTGCAATACATATAAAATTCTAACAAAAAAAAAAATTCAAAAGGCTTAGAAATTGTTTCTTATCATATCACTTCCATCCGTAAAGACCCGTTAACCTAAAGATTAAAAATGTGATGGCATAGAACAAAGTATTGCCTGCTTTAATCAAAACACTGAAGGTTCAAACTCTGATATGGTCATAATGGCTGATGGAAAATTATTCTGTTTGTTGTATTCAAGTTGTCCTGTTTGAGAAGGTGAGCTTCAACAGTACATATTTAATGGACATATTTTCTTTACATTGAATCTTATTGTAATATTGATATTTCTTGTCAACAAGAATCACAATGGGAATCAGTGATGAAAAGTGTTGCCAATAGTTTCCCATGTTAAAGATGACCTGAACTGAAAGTTTTTCACATGCATGATGGATTCCATAAAATTGAACACAAACAAATAAAATATTAGTAGCCCTTGCATCTTAAATGTACAAAACAATGTTTTTGACAATGATCAATAGCCCTAACCAGAAATAAATATTCTTACGGTAATCACTTTTCAAAACTTATAATTGTTAAGAATACGATCTAACACTTGAATGATTGTGAAATATTTTGGTGTAATTTACAACAATTGTTAGAATACTTAGTCTTGTGATACAATGTTCTGATGGTACTACAGATGTTTATGAGCTTTTCAGGCCCTATATTCATAATACACAAATTGTCTTTAAAGTTCTAGGAGCAGTTTCAATTAGTTTATATGTCCTGAAGGAAATGACCTTACTTGTACCAAAAACATTCCCAACTATGCTTTTTAATTTAATAAGAATGTTAGAAATAGAGCGAGGTATTTGCAAAGAATAAGAAATGCTTTGTGGCAACTCTAATTTGTGACGAAAGAACTTGAATACTGAAGAATGGCAAATGTCAACATTGTTTCAGAGGAAAAAGAACATGGCTCCATCGTTGTACTATCAATAAATTTATTTTACTAAATCAGTAATTTCAAAGTGATCTTGGGACTTTAAATAAAGATTTATCTTCACTGACAGCTAATTAAAGACCAGGATTTTTTGTCTTTGTTTTCATTGTAAAAGTAACTGAAGGAACTTTTAAAATAAACCAGCTTTTCCATGCTTGCCAGTAAAAATTCTAAGAACGGTAGCACAGAATTACTAGAATTCAAAAGACGTAACCATAAAACACAGTTACT
This sequence comes from Saxidomus purpurata, assembly GCA_022818135.1. Lineage (NCBI taxonomy): Eukaryota > Metazoa > Mollusca > Bivalvia > Venerida > Veneridae > Saxidomus > Saxidomus purpurata. Next base: position 47,933,544 of record JAFMSR010000007.1, read on the forward strand.
CCATAAAATAACTAGATGGGTGTTCAGTAGAACACTTGTGTCGCCCTCTTATGCTTTGTCAGAATAACCAACAATTTTGTGACAAAATCTAAGTGTAAAAAGGGGCATAACTCTGTCAAATATGACCTTGACCAACAAACTTTGGCCGCATCATGACCCTTATGTCATAAGCAATACAATTTGAAAGTTTGATGAAGAAATCTTAAGAAATGGCAAAGTTATACAGTGACCGGGAAAGGATTTTTTTCTATGTGACAAATGTCACGAATGTGTGAAAAGTTATGTGACATTTGAAATTTTTATGTGACATTTAAGAAAATGTATGTGACACTAAGAGTAAGACAATTTACAAGCCACATATTAATAAATGTGCAAGACACTTGGTTTAGAATATGGCCCTGGCTGTACGAAAGTGAGGGTGCATTGTCTTCTTCCAAGTTAATGGCCAACTTCAACTTGTTGACGATTTATTGCCAGGGTGCGCAAGAAGAGAGAAAATAGAAATAAAATTGAAAATATTAACAGTGAAGGATAAAACCAAGAGGAAGTTAGATAAAGTGTTTGGAACTGTTGGTCTCTGAAAGAGTCAACTGACCCAGCTGTCATGATATCTGCAGGCAGCTTTATACTTCCAATCTTTAATGGTGCGAGTGAAGAAGGATTGCTGTCGGTATTGGGTTCTGCAGAATGAATTGTAGAACTTACTAAAAGAATTTTATTCCGTTTTCATTGTCTGAATTTAAGATGTTCTGTTGAAGACGACTTTTGGTGTTGATGGCAATTTTATTGTTCTGTAAAACATGTGTGACCACTTTGCACCCTGATACAAAAGCATTGTGCTTTCCAGAGTCCACAAACGTTTTACAGAACAAGGCATCCACACTTTTGTACTGCCAGGGCCATATTTTAAACCCAGTGTCATGCTCCTTACATGGCTTGTAAACTGGCTTCCTTTTAGTTTCCCTCTTAGTCTCAGTTGGATTCGTAAGTGGAGGAAGATTATTTAGCTGGTATTTTCCAGCTGAGCTTCGTTACACTCGTTTTGTCTACAGATATGTTAACTGAGGCTTGTAGCGTTTGTGTTGTACCCAGATCGTTGGTGTCAACGTCTTGTATGAAAGATTTTAGCGAGATTTGGCCAGCAATAGGGGCTAGTTTCCGTTTCGGAAACATTTTCTCGATAAAACGCTTTATTTTGTGAAAGAAGCGCTGAATTGACACCGATCATATAAACGCTTGTATTTATGGCAAAGTATACAGTAAAGCGCCTGATCGATACACGTTTCGTACTCAAAATATTTCGATTTTTTTTTGTATGCGACACAGGGCGCATTTGATGGATTTTTTATGTGACATTTTTGCATTTTATGCGCAAATGGCGCATGGCGCGTGGGTTTCCCAGTCACTGGTTATAGCCAACATTAAGTTTGCGTGACAAAATCTAAGTACAAAAAGGGGCATAACTCTGTCAAATAAGACCTTGACCTACAAAATTTGGCGGCATCACAACCCTTTTGACATAAGCAATATAATTTGAAAGTTTGATAAAGAAATCTTAAGAAATGGCAAAGTTATAGCAAAAATCTAAGTATATAAAGGGGCATAACTCTGTCAAATATGACCTTGACCTACAGTAACGTTCCTTTAAAACCTACAATACATGTACATATTTTCCATCATAACCTCCATCAACAGACAAGAAAAAGTACATAGCTTTTGTCAGCATTATGGCCCTTTTTTGACTTAGAAAATACATATGAGGTAAATATGGGTAAAGGCCAGACTTAAACTTTTGAGTTATTGCAGCTGTGAAACTTGGAATACTTGTTTTGCATCATCTGTAGGCAAAAGAAGAGGTAACTCTGACTTACAATTCAGTTAAGTGTTTCGTATCAGTCTTTTATTTGAGATATTACTTCAAAATTCGGAATCCTTGTTAACCATCACGACCCAACATGTCAGCAAGAGCGGATATCTCTGTCAAGGTTTCTTTTTAATTATGACCCTTTTCAACTTAGAATCTCGGTTATGTTTTTCGTACGAGTCCCATTATTGATATAACTTTTTGAGACATTACTTTGAAAGTTGAAATGATTATATCCCATCATGACACCCATCTGAAAGCGAGAGTAAGTAACTCTTTCAATGTAAAAATATGAGTATCAAGAGCATTTCATAACTCTTTGAATTTTAAAAATCCTTCAGATATAGCAAAGAAGATATAAAAATTCAAAAATTCCTTTCTAATACACAAGCATTGTAAACACAACTGTTATTGCCTACAGCAATCTTATCTAAATTGCCGTGTGACATCATGGCAATCTCTCCTATATTTTGCTACTTATGGCCCTTGTTTACACTTTGAAAATACGCAGATTCTTGTTTTGCTTATGGTACTGAGAAAAGTGCAGCCTTCTGCCCTACAGACAGCTCTTGTTGACTCGGATAGTCCATTTTCTTTATATTAGATTCAACTATATTCGACAGAAGTCAAAATGTTATACAGATACACTCAGTCAATGTACTTTATGTAGTTTTAACTTTGGGGTAATATTAATTTCTCTACGAGTCACAATAAGCTGGTGCTGACTGTCTTTGTGCAAATTGTGATACTTTGAAGGGTAATATCACATTAACTGATCTAAGACCTAAGTTTATGCTGCATTTTTCCTGGGTTTAGAAAAGTGGCGTACGTAATGGCAATACAGGCTTCATAGTAACCACCAAGGAGACCCTTGTTTTCAGTGAAATGTTAGACAATGCTAGCAAAGTCTGTTGCAGCAATATGCTTTTTGCAGAATTATCACCCTGCATAAATGGGATCATACTTCTACATGAAATCAGATTCTTGATGATGGTGACAAATTATACACCAAACTTTCCAGTCACATTTATGGTGATTATTTAACAATTGAAATTAACTGGTGAACAAATTAATTAAGAATATCTATTAATGTTACTGATAGCAAAATATTAATCTCAGACATTACGTATGAATACCAGTAACTTCCTTGATCTGAAGGTACCGGGTATAAAAAATTGTGTTGTCAAATGTAAATTTATCTAGTAAGTAGTTTCGCTTTTTTGTGGGGTTTCTCATATACATAATGTAATTGTAACTTAAATTAATGTAAAAAGCCAAAATCACCCAGGTATTGGTGAAAATAAGTGTTTTGGCTTGGTCATAGCCTTTCGCATTATATAACAGACTTATTATCAATGTTTAAAACATAAAATGGTTATTTTATATTGTATTGCTCTCTCAAACAGTATATGTTTTAATGCTAGGTTTGTCTTAACTGGAAGTGTGGAAACTGTTTAACCTTGCTCTGTATACATGTATAATTCAGAAACTAAAAATAAAAAAACATTTCAGGAACCTAAATATAACAGAGCTGACTATAAAACTAACTTTAATGCATATATATTTTGTAAAATATTGTTCTGACCATTTGTTCACCAGTTAATTACTCCAATAAATGATACAAAATCATCACCTTCCAATTTTCTTCAAATTGCAAAAGGCAGTAACTGTTGTACTTTGCATGTCTTACTATATTTTTACTGTTGAAAACTTCCTGCAAAAGAGTTGTAAGTCAAGTTACAACAGTTTTGCAGAAAGGTCGAATATCTATAGATGATCTAGATAATTCTGCAAAAGAGCAGTAAGTCTAGTTACAACTATATTGCAGTACAACTATACATGTTTAAATCTGAAATGTTCTGCAATACAGCGGTAAGTACAATCTTATTAAATAAAACAAATTATGACAAGTCTAGATAGAAAAATAGAAAATTGTTTTAAAAGTAATGTAATTTCAACACACATGTCCAAAGCATGTTGCCAAAACATTGCTTTCTTTTAAATAAGGAAGTTTTAAGCTTCTCCTGAAAAATTTATAAAAACACAGTTACAACAGTTTTGCGGGCAACCCTCGATATGCTATGATAACCGAATACATTAGATACTTATTTTTATGGTTTGCCCAGTGGTCGAGTGGACTACCATTCCGGAGGTACCTAGTTCAAATCCAGGCTGGGGCACTGGAAATTTCAGAAACGCTTTTCAGTGTTTCACACCAATCTAGAAATAAACTGGTTAGAAACCCGGAGGTAGTCTCATGTGTATCGGTGCTATACACTAAAACAAGAGGGCCAAGATGCCCCTATATCGCTCCCCTGGCTACCATTGGCTATAATACAAGGTCATCAATAGCAGAAAGGGTCAATTTTGACCTGGGGCTCACACTTTTCTTCTATATAAGCCTATGTAAATCAAGAGACCACTGGGCAGGGTCAATTTTGACCAAGGGGTCATGATTTGAACAATCTTGGTAGAGGGTCACTACACAATGCCACATGCTGAATATCTGAGCTCCAGGCCTTGTGGTTTAAGAGAAGAAGATTTTTAATTCTTTTTCCAATATAAGCCTATGGAAAAACAAGTGACCCCCCTCCCCCCCGATGAAAGAGTTTATTTTAACCTGGGAGTCATAATTTGATCTTGGTAGAGGTCTACTTGATAATGCCACATGCTAAATATCTAAGCTCTAGGCTTTGTTGTTTCAGAAAAGATGATTTTTTTTATTTTTCCTTCATTCAGCCTATGTGAAAACAAATGACCTCCGGGTGGGGTAAATTTTTACCCAAGAGTCATAATTTCAACAATCTTGGTAGAGGTCCACTAGGTTATACCACATGCTAAATATCTCAGCTCTAGGCCTTGAGATTTCAAAGAAGTTCTTTTAAAGTTTTTCCTATATAACCCTATGGAAAAACAAGTGACCCCTCTGGGCAGAGTCAATTTTGACCCAGGGGTCATAATTTCAACAATCTTGGTAGAGGTCCTCTAGGTAATGCAACATGCTACATATCTAAGCTCTAGGCCTACATGTTCTTGAGATAAAGATTTTTAAAGTTTTTCCTTTCTGTTGCCATGGCAACCAGAGTTCTGCATTGAATGGAATCATTTGAACAACTATGAAAGGGCTACATGCAAGGAACATCCCTGCCAAGTTATATCATCATTGGCCTGGTGGTTTCAGAGTTTGAAAGACAATGTTAACAGACATATGACATATGACATACGACTGACGGAATGTGATCCCAATAGCTCGCTCTGGCACTTTGTGGTCTATTCGTAAAGGAGCTAGGGAGATACCCAAGGGTCGGCCAAGACTATAAACAATCAAAGGAGAACAACAACTTACTTGTATACACCTTACCAAAAGCACCACTTCCAATTAAAGTTTTACATTCATTCTCTAAGATATCAATGTCTTTCTTTTCTAGTTTAAGCAGTCGTCCATCAAATATACAAGCATCTTTAGGGGGTCTGTAACATTTATTGTCTCGTTTTCTCATTAACGAGGGTCCATCTGTCTCACTTTGTGCATTATCATTTTGGGCACGTATTCCTGGCCTCTGTCCACCTGTCCTGGCAGTGACAACTTCTGTTTTTTCATTACGATCATATGCTTGTATCACTGAAAAAGAATATAAAAAGGGCATGTTGGATAAATTCATATTTGTATTCAAATACCTATTTTTCAAAATTAAGTATTTATGAATAAAACAAAGTTTGCAGCATTAAAACAAATCTTTCAGTTCGGACAATAAATGTTTGGTTTCCAAATATTTTCTATGAAATACAACTGATTATTATGCATGCACTTTTTACAAAACTCCACAAGGCTTCATTTTTATATAAAATCTGTTTCATTTAGTAAGGAATGGTATAATCAAATATTGAGTTAAAATCTTGTCAGTAACTTCTGGTTGAAGCCACTCTCCGAAAGAGTTTCATTTTTGTACCAAACTTTATTACCTGGCTGTCCGCCAGCTGATACTGTCGAAACATACCCTTCTTTACCTGAAAACACAGGGTCAAAAACAAAACCATATACTTTTTATAAGATAGGTTCTTACTGAAATACATACATGGAATAATTTAACTGCAAAATAGTTTTATTGAATTAGATACATTCTATTCTACTTTACTACACCAGTGTTCAAAGTAGCACAAAATAGCAGGGCGCAGTATCATTGCCCTTGTTCTTGTGTATTTTTTCTCTGTCACCCTGCTATGCATTTTTTTGACAGAACCTTTGCATTTCATGTTAATGAACATATTTTTGTTTTATTTGATGACAGAATAAACATAAATAAACTTTCCTATAAGGCACCAATAGTTTGGCGTTATTAAATGCCCCGAAGTCAGTAAATCAGTATGGGAAATGTTAATTTAATTCAAATATAGAGCATGACCTTTATATATGTTTTGGGAGCTTTTTTGTACCCATTTTCCACCAGCATTTTGTAATCCTATTTGGAGCAATGCTAGATTAACTAAATTTTCATTTTCTTTCTGCAGAATATGCGAAGTAGGTTCATATAAGGTTCCAAAAAATTCATTGAGTTTTAATCAATTTAATTGTCCATCAAACATTACGACCATTTTGATTGATGACATAATCTTAAGCTCCGGGGACACCTATCTAACATCATTCTTTTAGGATTGTAAAAATGCATGTTGGTGTATAGGTTTAACTTTCTCAAATACAGAGACATGGTCGGTTGCAGGACTAGGACCCATGACCCTCAATCAATGACAGGCAGACATCCATAAACAACATTTTTCTGTCATCTAACAATCTAACAGATCTATGTGTTTATTATACATAATGTGTCATCCTACCTAAGGTCAATACTTTTTATTTATTTATCTAATGGGACTACACAACAGTAATGATATTGTGCTAGTTATTTTTATGACAAATTCTTAGCATCATTTGTCTGTATTTCTATTGTCTATATATAGATGTATTATTTTTGTAAACATTATTATTGTATAATAGGGGATCTTGTGCCTGAGTAAATTTGAATTGAATTGAAGCTTAGTTCTATGTAGAACTTTACATGTAGATGTGGAAAGTCAGTGTATATATAGTCACAAAATGTTGTAAGACAGTAAGTTGTGAGGTTGCAAAATTTTTCAAATTTATCTGCCACAATGTCATGAAGACAGTCTCCGAGGATACCATTTGAAGACATAATTGTGCCAAGCTGTACTCAGGAAGCTGCATTGTTACCTACACCCATAGTGAATCCGTTACTAGTTTAAATTATATTCAGGAACAGCAAACATGAAAACATGAGTTACGGTTCTTGCAAACTGTACTTCTGTTTGTAACCATCAATCCATATTTGAAATTTTAATTAAATCTCTTCAACAGATTCTAAGTTACAAACCTGACAATGTAAGTAGGGAAGGACGGTCAGCCAAACTAGTTTAACGAGTTTGGAAAAGCTTTCCTTTTGATCTTTCTTTTATCCTTTTAATCCCACAATTCATCAACTTTCAACTCTATAACATAATTCTTACCCTGCAGTGATGGAAAGAACTCAAGTAAATGATAATCAACCGTCTGGAATCTGGTTAATAAGATTAATATGACACTTTCGTCATAAATTGTGTGGTAATTACATCATTATGAGACATTTTGATATCAAACATACACAAGTAAATACCGTGTATAATGGACCAAATATCAACATTCTCGCAAATTTTTCAAATCAATTTTAAATTATTCAGTTTTTTTTCACTTTCCAGCATAACATTTAGATGTATTGTTAGTTTAGTTGGAACCAATTTACTTTACAAGAAATGTTAACAGAATCTCTCAGTAAGTACTATCATCCTGGTTTGGATTGCTAAAAGAACTTTTAAAGTTGGTGAGAATGAAATAATATCTTACATTATGTACATGCAACTGTATCGGTTCACTTACATGCCCGTATATCTTTTTCCGCAATCTTTAAGGACTTTGCAATGTCACCCCATTCAATCGTTACAGATGTGCCAACTTGAAGCATCTGGTGGAACAGCTCTCCGAAAGTTGCCTTGTCCGCAGCTTCTTGTTTCCATTTGATAAGAAGTTCATATATTCTCATACGTGTATTGGGTCTATCCATTTGTATTTGCTCAACTGTAGCCGTTGGGTTTTTTGTTATAAGGTAAGGTGCCAGCATTTCCCAGTTTCTACCAATTGCTTCAGCTATTTTCAAAAGGTCTTTCTCCTTAGGAACATTTGCAAGTTCAGCTGAAAAACAAACAAGAAAAACTGTGATACAAAGTATCACAGCGGGCCAACAAACAATAATCCCATGTAAATATTTTGGAAATTGGTGATGGTTGATATTGAGGCATGGCCCCAAAAGAACTCGAGGAAACCAATTCTGGTTGAACAAGCAAAACCTGACACGACACCACATCTACTGACTGACCTGTAGTATCAAAACTTTACTGTTATCAAATAATATTTATACAGTATGTCCAGGAATGCTCTATAGACCGTTCCTAGTATGTCTCAATTTTTATTTACCATTATCCTTATTAATTTGACATGAGTGAAGATTTTTTATGAATATTTGCCGTTAAATATTCTAAAATGGTTAAAAAGCTAAAAATTATGATTAAAACAGCAGAAAAAAATTGAAAAAAAAAATGGGGTGTTGATGGGATTCAAATCCGTGAATTTGTAAAAGTAAACTAAAACAAAAGTGTGTGGGCTAGCGACATTACACATTACACCACTGAGACAGACTTGTAAGAGAAAGGAAAAAATAAGCTAAGATAATATCATATATATTTAAAAAGGCCATCGAAGAATATTCAGTCAACTGCACTTCATTTCTATAATGTCAAAGGCTGTGTAAGTGGAAAAAGCAATCATATATCCATTTTTCTCAGCATAGATTGCGCCTGAAAATTGAAACGTGAAAAGCGCTTTTTTCTATTTTTATCAGCGTAGATTGCGCCCTCTATGAAACGAACGACAACTCAATTACAAACGACAACTCTTGCTTTAAAAAAAAAAATAGACTGTGTTTACAGTTTTCATCTCAGAAGTACGTCAATTTTATAATGAAGAGAGACGCATATTTTCGATCTAATGCTTAAGTCTCCATGCATCTTTTACTCACCACGTATTAAATATAGCGGGCCTCTGCTGCGGCCCGCAATAAATAATGGTATATTAAAGGCTCCAAAACATATGAAAATATGCAAATGTGTTTTAGACTGAGGTGAATATCTGTGCTCCAAATTTTAATGTTTGTTAATATGATGAATCGAAATACATTGTACAATCATGTAAAATGTTGTAATCTTGATTTCTTCCATTTACCTTGTCTTGATTATGTTATTAAAAATAAATAAAGGAAAATAAAGATATTATCATTATAATTATTTTATTGTTTTTTGTAATATCTTTCTCAAGTCAAGAGTATGAGGTGTATAAAAATTGCTGCAATAGTTCCATGCATTTGGCTAGAATGAATACTGGTCTGATCTGGTCCATAAAGCAAAATGTGTATATATGTACTGATCCTTTAACCAAATGAGGTCATACATTGTAAATTCTGTTCAATCTGGAGAAACAAGTCTGGACATACTGGTCCATTCTAAATGTCCATTATCAATCCTGACTGAAAGCTTGTGACCACACTTTCTGTCCAATTTTGGTATTAAATTAATTGTTCAAGATATGTGACTTTCTGATGGTAAAATATTAAACAAGCTAGGTGAATAAATGGACGGTGATACTGGACATACTTGACAGATGTGGTTAATGACCAAATTCAGACGAGATTATGTAGTAAAATAAAATTTTGTTCATGTTAAGTTGTGACTGCCCAAGAATTTAACTTCAAAGAGGTACACAAGTTCAAAGATTGCACTTTTCTGCCATTTGTGCAAACACTATCTTGATATTATATGGTCTGTAAGTTAAATGTCACCCCGAACTTATATACTTATTCCTTACAAGTATCAAACTAATCTTAAAGAGACACTCCCTATAACTGGTGTCAAACTAAACAACTTCAAAAGCATAAATAATAGAATACAGTAACTTTGCGTATAACGAACTCCTCCGGACCCATTAAATTTTGTTTAATGTGTTCCTTATATCCGGAGTTCCTTATATCCGTATATCAAACAAGTTCCTTATATACGATGTTTATCATTCGAAAAAAAAATATATAACGAAAAAGTATTTTTGAAGTCAAATGTAATAAAATCTGAACCATCAACTATGTTGCTTTTGATTTTTCTACCTCCTTTTGAAGAAGATCTATAACTGTTACTCTTCGTTCAGTATAAAACGTTCAGTAATATTAAATAATTACAAGGATAAATAGAATAGAAACGGCAATTCATGTTTTAATTGGCAATACTTAAACACATACACTTAGTCACTGTTACATGTGTATTCTAAGTTCACTTTTTGCGTTATCCGTAATATCAATGTTTTAAAATATGTTACAGTACCGTAAAACGTTCTATGATCTACGTAAAGTAGTTGTTGTACAATTAATGGGTGGATAGCAATACATTACAGAATGTCTCTATGTTGAGTATTCGTGCAATGAGGCATTTTTTGATACAAAAATGCTGTTCTTTAAAATTGTATTTATTGATACATTTACGTCCATTGAACACATTATTTATATGTTTCCCGAATAAAATCTGCTAGATGTAAGAAAGTGACCTTTTAAGCATCAAATGAATGGTTTCATTAATTTTCAGTTGAAAATTACAGTATGTAACCATTTAGCTTAAAACATATATAAATTATACCTGCTATTTGATGTACAGGAGGTTGCATTTTCCCCTTTTTATTAGCAGAAGCCATCTGACGTTTCTGTTTCTGTTCCTCCAGTTCTTTTTTCAAAATACCTTCTTGTTCTTTCAAGTGTTTTACAAGAGCTTGTTGTTTTGATCTGGCTAACAACTGTTTAAAAGTTTCATATCCCGTAACACCATTTGAACTTATTCTCTTGAGTATTTCTCGTGTCTTTTCAGATGTAAGTCGCAATTCCTAAACATCAAAAATACAATTTAGTGTCAGACTGAAAAAATCAGTTACTTTGATGATTATCATAATTAATGTTTAGCTTAAGACAATGCACATTCATATCAATGTTTCAACAATCTATGTCAGAAAAAAAGCAATTTCAGTAAATTAAAAGTCTTATCGATACTAATGGGCCTCAGTTTAAGTCAATCATTGGCAGAGATGTATAGCTTAAATGTCGGTTCCTTGGTTAGTTTTTTTAGAAAAATGTTGAATATGAAACAAATCAGAAGGACCTGGTGTGAACACTAATTAAACGTATTCTGTATTACCTGGATATCACGAAACTGAGGGTAAGTAATGTACTCTTTCTCTAGCAATAAATCTAATACTGCGATAGGGTCAAGATCTTCTACAAGCCTCGGTTGACTTCTTTGTAAAACTCTTTTATAGAAATTCTCATCTGAAAGAAGATTTGTATTTCTATTATGCGTGCTGTGAGGTATATCTTATTTGCTGTCCTATAAGGTTTTAAAGCAATGATATTTGCTTGTGACCTTTGCATGAAGAGCAAGTGCCCAGTACCTGTGCACAGCACTTTATCACCATGTGCTGAATATTTGTTCCAATTCATTTGAATATTCTTCAACGTATAACAGAGTTATAAGTTGGACATGAACATGTTCATATAATTATGCAGGATTCAAAAATGACTGAACTCTAAGTGAGACTTTGAACTTCAAGGTAAGGATGCTGGACTTGCATGTGACATGTTATCTCCATGTGTTCAACAATTATGCCATGTAATTTTAAAATCCTTATGTGCATGATGTGCATGACAGAGTTATCATCAATACAGAATTCCATGATCTATAAACTCTAAGTGTGACTTTGACCTCTGATGTAGGGGTGTGGATCTTTCGTGTGACATGTCCTCTTGATGTGCTGATGGCCAATCATTTTTTATTTAATTGCTTATAATGTCGGCCGACCCTTGGACATTTTCCTAGGTGAACTTGCCAAGACTCCTGACAGGCGCAGGTTGAAGAGAGGCAGATGCAGATACAAGGGAATCTGGGTTCTAGACCCTAGCTCTTTTTACGAGTAGACCCCTGGTTTCTTTCACATTCATGACCGGTGTATAGCACTGATACATGTCAGACTACCTCTGGGTTTCTAACCAGTTCATCTCTAGATAAATTATCAAGACACACATTCCCACTGACGTTAGGATGATTGGTGGTCAGATGTGGCTTCTATAGAGTGCTCACAAGTTTTTCCTATCATGAATCTGTCCGCTCAGAAATTGCGAAATGTTCGTAATGAGAAAATTCCCCAATTTACAGTAACATTGCATATTACTGATTTGTACTGTAACAGTTTTAATTTCGTGTTTATTGTATTCCTTGCTGTATTATACATCCCATAACCAATCTACATGTCAGATCACCATGTGTTTAGTGCTTTAAAACAAGGGCCATAATCCAGAAGTGTCTTGGGAAATCTGCTCTTTATCTATCATGTCCTTGATATCATGCTCACAAACATTTTGACCAAGTTTGGTGAAAAATGGACAAAAATTAATCAACTAAGAGAGCAGACGATGTTTGTGAATGCCACCCGCGTATCAGGGCATCATATTATTGACAAGGACTGTTTAACAACTCACCCGGCAACACTATAGGTTTATTGTAGAAAATTTGAAAATTAGATTTTACACACTCTTGCATGCTTTACATCACATATCACACTCAATGGACATTTTAATTTCTCACCTATTAGATACATATTTCCGCGCATTTACCCATGTGAGATAAACTTATCTCACATTGCTTATCTCACATCGCTGCCGGACTATTTTTACGTTAATTGTAAGCAGACTTAAAAATCGAAAAAATACTGTAAAATTGTTATTTTTGAAAAAAAACATAGGGTTGTTGGTATTTATTTTCTTAGTTAGACCATTTTCTATCTATCTATAGCAGTTCTGAAGTAAAATTCGAGAAAAAGTTGAATTTCATTTTTTCATCCCCATCCTGTATTTGCACTTATTCCTTCTTACTTGTGTGAAAATGCGATTTAAACGGTGAGAAAATAAATCTACCATGTCCATTGAGTTGTGGATAAGGAAATCCCACCCTCGGGTTGAGATACATCCAAAAAACTCGGCAGAGCCTCGTTTTTGGACGTATCTCAACCCTCGGGTGGGATTTCCTTATCCACAACTCATGAACATGTTAGATTCACTTTGTCTTACATACCTGACCAAATTTATAAAATACAAATACACAGGGAAAGTCTCTACAGAAGATTTTCTCCAATTTAACCTGAAGATTTCAACTGTACCCACCTACCCTATTAGTATTTTTATCTGCATAAGTTACCAGATCAAGACTAAATGGTAATGTAGATTTTCTTGGTCTAAAAGTGTTTATAACAACCTACCTTGGAGCTGATTTGTTGCCATTTCTATTGTAGTCTCTGATAATCACACATCCATATTGAAACTACATCCTGAAAAATTAAATTTTACAAAAACAATTATATGGATTCACATTTTTAGAAGGTTAACTACCAAACAGTTGTAAGTTCTTGTATTTTTAATTTGATATGGAGGGCTGAATCCTTATACTTATTCTACCTCATCTACAATATTTACCTCCCTTGTTCTGAATTGTCAGCCAAATTGGTAGGCAACTTTTCTTTAAAGCTGATATTAGGGAAAAATCTACTAAACAATTATAAAATAATCAGATATCTTAAAAATAATGATGCTGATTTGGGCAGATGTTTCAAGATCCTAGGCCCAAGCGCTCTCCAGTTATCATCCGGAAACCACTTGGTAGACGGACAGACCGACCGATATCTGCAAACCAATATACCCCTCTTCTTCAAAGGGGGTATAATTCCCTCTGTATACTGCAGTGTATTATAAAGTTTTTGGTTTTACATTCAGCGATTGTGTAAACATTTATACTACCATAATATAGTTGAATTTTAAGGCTGGACCCAGCTTTACTATGAAATACCCGACAAGGTTTAATGCACTAATAAAGTTAGTTCTTTTTTAAAATTTGTAATAATATTTACATACATGATATAGCTACTAATGTATTGAGAACTGAATTCCCTTTCATTACATGTAAGTTTTATTCGATTTAAATTATTTGTTTTTTTACGTTACAGCTTCATACAAATTCATACATCAATTGTTGGGTGTCCATTTTAATAAATTACACTCGATCATGCACCCCTGCCATCATAAATTATAGGAAAAGCTCATGTCGAAATGAACTTAACTGTTGAAACTATTGATTAGTTGAGAGCGCTCAACGGGTGACACCTTCAAATTTTACCAGCTTTCAACTTTGTATTGTAGATCGTAATGTTTTACCCCTTCCTTCAAAGTTTAGTGCCTTGGAATCATCATCAGATTTTTAGCATTCTTTTCCAAATTTCTGTGTAAAAAATACACTGTTTTAAGCGTTTCCATGAACCTGTGCAATTAGTCTCACTATTTCCACTTCGAAGGCAAACCGATTTTACAGGTTGACATTTTATAGTTGGCCGCCTTCTACGTCTCACTTTGATGTGCAAATTATAGCTGGGAACACATCCCCAACAAAATTCTGTTGGGCACTTATAAATGCAATAAAATTCAATATTTGAATGTATTTATGATTTAACACGATAGGATTAAGTTTAAAAATGATGCTGATAGGTAAATGTAACTTGGAATTGTGTTTAACACACCTGCATCAATCGGTAAAATATGAAAATAAACGGCGTATCATGCCGTATGTGTAAACTTGCATGTTTTGATTTAAACATTCAGATTTTTATAAAGTGGTCTGATTTTTATTGACATTTTAGGTTTTCATTTAAAGTGATATTTAATTCTTAATTTTAGAGCAGAAAATTGTTATTTGAACTACGTAAATTGTGTATTATGTGGTACCTAATATTGAAACTACACTTTCTACTTACTATGGAGCACATTAAAATTAGGCGTAAAGGTGTGACAGTTATAAAATATCAGATCTGTGAAAGGGGTCACACTGAAACGCGAAATTAATTTAGGCTACTGTGCAATGTATTACGACAACAGTAACCCAAAGCTTAAAATTAACAAGTCTAGTGTAAAATATGCAATAAATTGTTCAATACATGTACATCCTTAAAAATGACTGCTATTTCGTGGTAAAACCCAGTAATTCTGCAAAATTTTCCCAATCAATCATTTTGTGGCATTATTTGTAAAGTATGTTTATCGGGGCATAATCCACCGATATAATTCGATCAACCACTGAAAAACGTAAAATAACTCAATCATTTTATCTACAATGTCACGGAAATACCCATTTGATATGTTACTTTTGACTATCTTGGATTGAGCTGAGAATCCTACTTTCGTTTTCACTATCAACAAAAAATGATTTTCAGCTCAAAATATAACTCAAATCAATAAACTTATACGTATAATATTTCGGTATTATATTACTTTACAGCGATAAATTGTTCATGACAGTTTGCCAACTCACTTTTCTCAATGAAATGTACAAAACTGCACAGAGTCCGTTTGGACTAACAAAGGGAAGTAACCCAGAACTTTTCGAAGAGCGGCTAATTTTCTTCCGAATGAGTGACAAAAATGTTGTGAGCTACTTCATAATGTATAAAAATTATCATAATAATAATAGTTATAATAATGAATTCCTTATTTCAAGAAGATGACATATTAAGGTTATACAAGAAGAAATAAAAGTATACACCTTATTTACAACATGGTCTTATAAACAAATCAAGAGTTAAACATTCACTTGCATACACTGAAAGAGATTTTACCATTCAAACTGACCGTCATAAATTAAGGTAGGCATTAATCACTTATTTATAATGGTCAAAAACAAGATTTCTAAAGTATAACCCAAATCAGGGATCTTATATATCTAATCTTATAAATTATGCCCAAATACACGAATCTGTGTCTCAGTTGTATTCTTATTGATTATAGAGAAAATCAGTTAAATCATTTTTGACCATCCTAGTCTTAAAATAAGAATCTACTCTTTCTGTTCAGTATATCTTGATTTAGATATTTCAGTAAGATAAATAACTCGGCATAGAATCTATCTTGTTATTAACATGTCACAGTTTAAAGCATTTACTGTGTTACAGCATCAGTCTTCATCATCACTTAGGATGAAATTATTGTGATCATTATGGTGATTTTTACCATTTCTATTGATTGATTGATTGATTGATTGATTGATTGATTGATTTATTTATTTATTGATTGATTGATTGATTGATTGATTGATTGATTGATTGATTGATTGATCGATCGATCGATTGATTGATTGATCCATTGATCCATTGATCCATTGATCCATTGATTGATCCATTGATTGATCCATTGATTGATTCATTGATTGATTCATTGATTGATTCTTTGATTGATTCATAGACTGATTGATTTGATTGATGGAGTAATTAATTGATTGATTGATTCGTGAATATTGATTGATTCGTGAAATTTGATTGATTCGTGAATATTGATTGATTTATTCGTAAATATATATGTCATACATTGTACATTACATAGATAGATAAAATTTTATTATAGTGACATGTGTATAGTACAGATATACATGTAACATATGAATGTAATAAATAACATTACATATTTACATATGTTTACGTTTGCTACAGTTTCCGACACAATTTTCTCTTTCGTAGAATAGTTTTCAAACTTTTTTATCATTTATTTTTGAGACATAGTTTTCAAACTTGGCATTCTGACTGAGAATCAAGTCTTAAACAGAAGTCTGCAATAAAAATCTTAGGTCTCTAGCCTTGATTTGAAATGATTGCCCTTCAACACAGCATTTTAAAAAAAAATTTAAAGTCCCAGGATCTTTTTGAATTTACTGATATTGTAAACAATTATATTGATAGGATAATGATAGAACCATGTCATATTCACTATAAAACAATGTTCACATATTCATTTCTTTTGTATTCAAGTCGCTTTTTCACGAAAAAGAGTTGCCAGGTAGCCTTTTTATTTTTTTGCAATATCAAGAAATACTGCTCTATATTTCTAACATGTACATCGATTTAAAAAGTAAAGGTATGAATGTTTTTGGTACAAATAAAGGTCATTTCCGCCGCTAAGACATCTTTCTTGATAAAATAAGAGCTATATGCCTATGTGGTCCTGTGACTTTAAAATCAAGATCGTCCACACCGACTTATTCCGCTATAATGCCCGGAAAAGTGTCGCGCCGCTGCTTTATAAATATACATATCATTTAAATATTGTATAAATAGTATATGTAACATATAACTTGCATGAAGTATCTTCTAATAAAATCATAACAGGAAAAGTGGGGAGTATCTCGAAACGCGGCAAACCGACGTATGTTAAGTTACAGTGAGAGAATAAAAGAAGTATTTATTTTTATTGTCAAATTATGACATTATACCAGTAATATGGTCACACGAAACCGCTTAATTTTAAGACTTAATATAACACACCTTACTATAATCATGATTAATCAGTGAATGACACAACTTTAGAGAGAAAAAACAGGAGAAATTAATGCGACCTAAGGGCGTGCCGTAAACATATTACAGCATGCAACATAAAAAATAAAACATAAACAAAGATTTATTTTATTTGAAATATAACAGGACATTAATTAACAGGACAATGGACACGGTGATTGTTTGCAAACTAAAAACAACACGAACGGCAAAACGTAGGATATGATTAATTTTGATAATCCGTGATAATGTTATGACAAATGTCCATGGGCTTACTTTACAGCTGTTATCTTTAACTAGAACTGAAAACTTCACAGATGCTACTGATAATGTTTTATCTTCATTCATTTTTTTGAATTCATGACCGAATAATTCATGGATATACAACTACAACTACAAGTATAGACATAATACACTAAATTCTCGTGCAATAACTACCAGTCCATGGCTTCAAAAGTATTTGTTTTATTATCATTTTATAATAGTCGGGGACCTTCGGACAGTGGTCGATCACAAGTCAGGTGAAAATGTGAGGACGTTCCGTAGTCTGAGAGAACGGTTACATGTGTACAATGTACATAGGTACTTCATCCGGAGGTTTTCCGAACTTTCTAATGTTTTGGCCCTAAATATAACACATTTTAACAATTGTTTTCTATCACGCCTGTCTTCTTTCATTACAAGTTAAGTTTGTTCAGGCCCACTGTTAAAAAACTACGGCGCGAGTAAATCTTTCTAAACTTACGTAGTAAATAATCTAAATTTTACATGTTGTTTTGCTTAACAGAACGAACATGTAAGACGCAATAAAATTTTCTCCTTATTTTGGTATATCACATTTTGAAATATGTGAACATAGCCTGCCATAAAGGCGGTTTCCATTGACTGATATATTGTAAGAAGTCATTTCGTAAAATACCCCTATAATAAATGCAGGACTTATACGTAGAACTCTGAGTAAGAAAAGAATTAACTGCACTTTTTACAGACTCCGTTACCACTAAAACCGATGAAGTACATGGACAACCGCTATCAAAATTATTCACTAAGCCACTAGGCCGACCACGCCAATAATTTACGGATACTTAGCTACCAGGCCTACTAAACCCGGGTAATTTACTGGTAAACCTATGTCGGGCCTAGCCACTGCACCGAAGACTTAATGCGGAATTATGAACTACTCGACATGTTACCAAACTCACTATAATCAGTGTAGGTCATAATATTTAATTATTTAGCTTTCATTTCTTCTGCATGCATTGGGCGGTTACCTGTCCGTTTTATTACGACAAGTTTGACAGTGTAATTTTAATCAATTTCAACAAACAACGGATTCTATTACATCTGGAACATGTATAAAGTATTCGAACATCTATAATGCCGTGTTTGAATTTAAAATACACTTACATGACACATTGAAGTATCACCGATGAAGGTTGAACTTTTAAAATATTAATGAAGATGTTAAATAATATTAGTCATGGATTGACTTTTAAAACAGCAAAATCAATTACAAGATATATATAATACACTGAACACATAAAGAGTCGCTTCTTGACATTGACCGCGGCTTCCACAATCCCTGCATTTGGTACAAATAATAGTCATTACCTCACAAAGAAGTCATAAAGCGTGGTCGAAGAACCTATAATAAATTTCTTGTAAACCTTTATATGGCATACATGTATAAAGAAAGTTTTGGGGAGTTACTTTTATGATTGTTATGAGATTGCAGTGAAAATCTCTTCATCTGGGCGTAAATATTCTATACTGTCACCCGGTCTCAGAATTGAAAGAACCATTCTTTCTGCGGTTCTCTTTCCTGCCGTGCAAGTAATAATGTCTGGTGTAACACTTTTGCTTCAATGTTCTTTAAGCGGACTTAACTGAAAGTGTTGTCACATTCATGTCTTTGAGAGCAGACCAGCTTTACTGTTTCATGCATATGAGCATTGAGCCTGTTGTGTCCATGTTCCCATGTGTCAGGAAGATGATAGTCATTTTGTGTCTTTGTTCGAGTAAGAGATTTAATAACTGTAAACTTGTCTTCACGGACGAGGCAAATGAGTGAATGGTCGGCTATAGCTCCTTGTCTGATAAATTTTGACTGCGATTGCAATGGTAAGAACAACACAATGTGCGAGTATTGACTGAAAGGGTACTTTCCGATTCGAGTTCTTTTGCAAGTGATGGTAGTTTGTCGTTAGCTTAGGCGTACAGAACTGGTTGAGTATCTGTCAGAATGGTCACCTGCCATGATGACCTTCCTCTGTTTACTGGTGCCTTGTTAGAGTCCGGGCACAATAGTACGAAATATGATGTTTGACTGGCCGCATATCCATACTTATGGTAGTCAAGATCCCATTCCATAACTTCACAAATAGACACTCGTCTTAAGATAACTCCAAGTGACAGGTTGAACTATTCTCTTGAAATATTATCTGCGAATTTTTTAACAACATAATGATTATCGGTCTGTAGTAGAGAGCCATCCAAAAATTAGTTGATGACTTAATTCGACGTTTTCACTGATTTACTTTGCTATTCATGGGTTTTCCTAAACACACTGCTGGGTCTGATAGGGGTATTACTATTTTTTGAGCAAATGTGCTTGTCTCTTTTCTAAAGTTTTGAAGATGCCTTCTTTCCAATTGAAGTGTATCGATCTTTAGGTGGTTTTTTTCGCAACTCAAGCCCATGTGGGCCAATATCTCATTCATACCCTTAACATTTCTTAGCTTTGAGCCGTTTTAAGTCTGTGTGTATCTCATTCAGGTTGAGGCATTTGTTCACTATCTTTTTTAAGTAATGTTTTTTCTCTGCTCCCTTTTCGTGCTCTCTACAGTGATTTTGCTGATATGAATATAACTCACACCCGAAGTTCAGCTTTCTGTTTTTCTTGCAATGGGGAAATGTCACTCTTCATACTTGTTGCGCCCATACCGATACTTCTCCACTATTTAGCTTTTTTGGAGCTTATGTCATTCTCCAGTTGGAGTGATACAGTTTGTTTTTCTTTCAGCATGTTCGTCCTGTCTGGGTCTTTGCTGTTGTCAGGTGATCGTTGAATCTTGAACTATGAAGCGGACGTTCATTATTAAAACGAAGAAAGGTCGGGAGTGACCTGTGGATTTTGTATACAATTGTGAATGTATGTAAATTCATGGGTATTAAATTTCGTGGATTTTTTTTAAAAAATTAATATCATGAGTACCGTTGAAATCGCGGCTTCCGTTATTTAATTCAAAATTATAATGTCGGACCGTTTTTCATTGGGACAATAACTTCATTGAAAGTACACCCACGACAACCTAGAAAAGTAATGCCAAAAGAAAATTACTATTTTAATTTTGCAGTATCGTTGATGCTCCTTTAAAGTAGAAGTGTTTATTCCAATGTATATGTCGCATTTCAGGCGGCGTGGCAACTATGGATATGTTTGGTTTTGTTTACTGCAAAGAAAGTTGTTTATTTAGTTCTGTTTAACGAATATTTTGTGTTTTGGCAATAAATGTCTATACAAAAACTCACGAAACTGAAGCGACATAAATAATTATGAAAACTGTAATATGTTTTTTTCTTCGTCGTTTGTTTTTGTTGAATTATTTAAATATCATTAGAATTCCTTGACGAATTACTAGTAAATGTTTCAAAAGGATTTATAAATCAAAATACAGACTGGTCTAAAATCTTACGAATTATCAAGTATTTCTGTACTTCAACAGAAGTTTAGCGGTAAATTGCCCGTAATGCTTTGGAGGGCAATGGGTTCGAGTCCTAAAAAATAAAGGCAACTGCGTACCAAAGCTCTTTGTACTAACTCAATAAGTTATCAAACTGGAATGTGTAATGACTGAATGTATAGGGGCCAATCACTAAACATGTGGTTCGGTTTAGAATAATGGTCATAATAAAGTATTAGTCGAATATTTTAAAACTTACGTGTAAAATCAAAGTTAACTAAATGTTCTTAAACTAAACATTTAAGAAAGTATCCAAACTCAAAAAGCAGATGTCTCATATGATTTGTCCGCCTTTAAACTGCCTTGTATGTCACGTAATAACACAAAAGTATACGTTAAAGACACGAAAGAATCAGAAAAAACCGAACTTGTCCACACTATAACTTCAAGGTTCAAGGGGGCAATGAACGAACACCTTGAATGGCAATCACAATATGCTACTTGTCACACAGATAGAGATTACTTGCCACTAGCAGGGCTATTGCTTTTTTTCACTGATTTTAAGTCTTTACATGACTGTACAGTATTTCAGGTGTTAAGCCTCTTTCGTCATCTGTTTTTCTTTAAAAACTACGGAAGCCCAAAGGGAAGACTATAATGTATAATAATTTTTTTTTAAAAATGATGTTAATATTTGGCCTACATTCTCACTCTCTCGAGATTATTGTAAGGTGTACTTTCCATTGTAAAGCGGTGTTCTGTGGTGCATTTGACGTTTTTATTATAGAAACATATTTTCATTTCAGATCTTAATTACGCTACTTAATTATGCAGGGACTTCTTTTAAAACAACAAAATCTCATTCTGACAGCTTAACGTAACGTTCAAGCTGCGACCGTACAAAATCGTGCTTGTGGAATTACCATTTTACCTTGCCAGATCTGACGTTGCATGACGGAACGTTTATTACAGAATGCGGGGCGGTGACGTATAGGTGTCAGTGGTGAAACGACCGCTCGAATATTTGGAGCTAAAAACTGAAACAAAAATTTTAAATTATGATCAAAGTTTGTGTTTAGTTTGGATAAACGTCTTTTAAATCAAAGGAATTTACCCTGGTTGAAAGGTATATAGTATTAAATTGCTTTAACCATGCGAATGTGTTGTCAATGAAATGGACAGCCGTGAATGGATAGTTATAATATATTACACACTGTACAAGAATAACGTGGAATAAAGTATGTTTAATAAAAAGTTTTGTCTAACTTTATTTATGGAACTATAAAGTAAAATTTTATCTTTTTTTTACGCAGCAATAACAAAAATACAATTGTATTTTGTATCAAGCACGGCCCTTTTTAAAAATTTAGACCCAAGTTGGCGTGCAATCCAATGGATAAATACAAGAAGAAACTGAAAAATCTACACGTGGATGGACTAAACCTTTCCGGAAATAAAACTGTTATTGATACAGCACTACCGGTATGGTGGTCAATTTTGTTTATATAAGAGGTACATCACTGCCGATCTACGCAATATTTCGTGGTCATTTTGGTTTTCATTTTAACATGTTAAAATACCCGTAGTCTATCCAAGTGTTATTACCAAAGTTCATACTTGTATATTGCATTTTATGCAAGAGGATGAGAACTGACTACTTGTGTGAGGTATACATGTATTCAATATTTCTCACAGATGTCTCAGTATTGTAAGTCCGACTCCGTGAGTTGCAGACTTGACATCACTGTAGCCTCCCATAGATTGAAGGTCATAGGTTCAAGCCGTGCTACCGACCATGTCTCTTTATGTGACAAAGTTTGCAGTTTCTTTCGGAGGATAGGACTCTAAAACTGCTCTCCTAAATACGGCTGGAACGGGCTAATTTTAACAACAACAACGATGCCAGTATTGTTCATTGATGTCGATGCTGTTTAATAACTCTATTCATACGGATGCCTGTACTTTTCAACGACAATGTACCAATGAGATTTTAAGATGTATATTTTTGTTAAACATCTCACGGATATTTCAGTACCGTTCACTGATATCGATGCATTTCAAATATTCTCTTCATTCGGATACCTGTTTTGTTCAACGGCAATGTACCATGTGATATTTCCTAAACATCTTACGGATATCCCTGTCACTGATGGCCATTCAATATACCACTTGGCATACAGGATACCCAAACCATGATTCGTTTCCCGAACAGGTCACATGACGTGTGTCCCTTCGGCAAAACACTGTACAGTCAATGAGTAAGAATCATGAAATTTGCCAGCTTTTTTTCTCTTGAACGAAATCGTTCTATCCTGATAAGTGTCTAGTTAGCGATTAACATAACTTTAAAGCACATCTAAATGTCCAAAATTGGTATGTATACGGATAATTTATGATAATGTGTCACTGACATAGAAGAACAGTCCAATATAATTATTTAATTTCTAAGACTGATGCAAGGATTAAATCTTTGCTTACATTCATAGTCTACCTTTTCAACTTATGTGTACACATATATCTATAACGTCACTGTCATATTATCCTAAATGAACTATACATATCATTTTCTCCGCCGTTGCGTACTTGTCAAATTTAGTATAAAAACAAGCATTGTAAACCTGTCTGGTTCACTGTTGTACTTAATTATATATCTCTATTTTTGTTTCATTTGATTTACCACAATGAAAGAGTTATCGGTATATTCGTTGATCTTTCTGATTCGCCTCTGTTGTATATAGAAACCGCAAAGTGTGCTCAGAAGTAATGAGCTAACAGTTTCTAGAAAATACCATCAAAACCTCTTTAAGACAAGTTTATGAGTCTGTTGCTAAATATATGCAACCACTAAACAAAAACAATCATATGCGGTTTTGTATGTGCTTAAATGTCGCACGATTTTATATCCCCGCCCCATTTTAATACAAATTTATTTTTAAAAAATAACGTTTTTTAGAATGAACCTTAGGTTTATCTTTATCTCAAATAGCAGTGGTTTTCAATCTTTATATTTCTGGGAATTGGTAACAGCAGCAAAAGCGGAATTCTTTATCCAAAACAACCCCCAGCAGAACTTAATGCATCAGCACTTTGTAGCTATAAAATATATTATATTATTTAAAAAAGAAATCTATTACATCCTAAGGCATTGAGATACAGACAACAGTTTAAGGGTTGTGCGATGGTCGAGTGGTTCACAATCCAGCCGGGGCACTATAAATTTAAGAAACGCTTTTTAGTGTAAATAATTTAGTTTAAATATACCGAGGTGTCTATTCGTAAAAGGTCGAGGATCTGGTACTCGGATTTCCTTGTATCTCATTGTGTCTCTTCAACCTGCGCCTGTCTAGTGTCTTGGCAAGTTCACCCGAGGAGAAATCCCAGGGTCGGCTTGGACTATAAATAATCTAAATAAAGAGGAAGGTAACAGTAACAGTAACTTGGGAAATATTTTTAATGGACTGTAACAGAGTATAAATTTATATTTTGTTAGACAATGGTCCAGTTTTGCTCTCTATTGTGTTATGATTCTTGCTAAATTAGCGATTACCAAAAAAATGCTAATCCGGACGAAGTTATTGCCGAATAATCTTAACATTTTTTAACTAAACCGATGCTTCACACTTGAAACATGTTACCATTTGAAATCTTCATTTTTTTGTCTCACTATAAACTTTATTTTTTGTTGTTAAAAAGCAATGTTCCCTACGTTTATTTGTTTACATATTTCAGATTGGTGTCCACCCACGAGTCATGAAGCTCCTATACATCCTCGCTATCACCAGCGCCTACATCACCACGGTTGTTTTACAAGGTATGTCACTTCTATATAGTGGACACTTCGCAAATTTCATCGCTGTTTATTAATATAGTTTCAATAAATTTATTGCTTTATAAATAAATTTAACCAATGCAGTGGGCGACTTACCTGACGATGGTCTCATTCGAAAGTTACAAGTACCAATTCCAGACTTCTTTTGATTAGCCTAAAATATCATTTGGTGAATGGGAAGTAGTGATTTGGGTCTTGGCAAGTTCACCAGCGGAGAATTTCCACGGTAGACTGAGGCTATAAACAATCTAAACGACCAAGTAGTAATCACCCTTCCGTTTAGTTTATTTATGATATCAAGAATAATCTAGAAATGCGTCAGTGGTAAAAGAAATTAAACATTATTCCTTCAACAGCCTGCGCAAAACTATGGTGTGTCAAACCTTAGTTAAAACTGTGTTAAATTTTTTAAATAAACAATTACCATGGTAACCATGGTGATGCAGTGAACGCAGCTTATACCGTAATGGTAGGATATTAGTTTTAAAAAAACTCTCAGAGCGTAATTTTGTAGTGTGTCTTGACTTGCTGGGCCTAAAGCGGATGCTAAATTTGATGTTATTTTAATGCATGCCAGTCTTTTTGTTGCTCATTTTGAAGGCATTGTCACCAAGCTATTATTTGTAAAATCAGTAGAATAAGACATGCTGTGATTACGATAAACCTGCAGCTACAGTTACTTTACTTGTTGGTTTTTGTTTCGTTTTTTTTCGTTTTTGTGGATAGGGATTTATATTAAAGGTATAAACTTATACCCTTCCACTAGTGAAGATTAATTTGTACATAATCAAATAAATAGGTGCATTTTTTAAAGATCTATAATAATCTTATACCAAACCTGTCTCTTTAGTGCACGCGAAAACAATATAACAACCGTCTATAATCAATCGCCAATCATACAAAATGTAAACCAACAATAAATTGAGGTTGAATTAAATGCAACAGGTACATGTATCTTATTTCTCTAGTTTAATCGTTAAATGCTAAAATATTAAGCTAAACTATTGAGACTTGTTTTCTTCTGATGTGTTTCCATGTTCAATAAGAAAGATGGCCAATTTATGTGTAATAAATAAAAGTGCAAAATTATTCAGAAAGTATTAATCATTAAAAAATTTAAATCGCCGAAGTTGACACAACTTACATTATTTCAATATATAGCTGTATCGTACATTTGTTCTTGTCCTAACTTTGTCAAGCTGTTAAAGAGAGTAATGTAACTCGGAAATTTGCAATGGCCGTCTTTTGAGAGTTGATGTCTGAAAATATTTCAAGTTGGCGGCTATAGACCAGTGAATATAAAGGGTGCTTGAATCTTTGTTAGAATTGAAGAAGAGCTTGTTGAAGAAAAACATTTCTTCAGTTTGAAGCAATCTCAATGAAGTCTTTTCAGTCGGAATTTGGTCAAACTTAGTTTAAAGGTATATGTTAACATCTCAGTAGGTAGGCTATATTGAAGAAGTAGCAGTAAAAAGTATTATGCATAAGGACAAAATTGTGCACGGTATAAATAAAAATACACGAAAGTTAAAATTGGATATTTTTCATTTACAATTGTAATCAATGCCCATAATAATTTCATTGTTTTCAAATCGATTTACAAAACTTCACTCTATTTATTTGAACAGTACTTAATCAATAAGTTTGCATAAAATTATAAAATTAAAGTAACTTACAATTAAACAATCGTTTTTTTTCCAACAGTGCATAACTTTTGACGCCAAAACCCTTTATTTTAAAAATTTAATGCGGTTAGGATGACTATATTTTCTCCTGACATACTCATACAGCACATCGATAGATCATACAGACATAACATAGAGCGTGCGCCACTGCCACCAGCTACAGCTTCTCTTTCCTTGGCTATAATGGTGAACAATTTGTTAAAATCAAATTCTCTTAAATTCTCAGCAAATTTTTTAATGCTGGCCGAACACTTCCGAATGATTGATCTAACTGCTTCAGGCCATCGATAAGTTTTATGGCCGGACATTACGTAACATTTACCATGATCTTTAAAACGTTGTATATTGGGTTTTGTTTTACATTAAAATGCAAACTGGGTTAGAATCTTCAGCTTTTTGTTCATAAAAAGGCAAAACCTTTCATTCAAACCGGATATACATGATATCGTCTTTATAGCGAGGATCCATGAAATTTTAAGTATAATTATCAATAATATTATTTAGCTTTTGATGTTAATTTGCAACACATAAAAGATTCACTATGCATGCATTTTATTTCGAAACACTTGCACGGGTACTTTATATTTTGTTTTACATTTCTCTTTGTCTCGAGTGAAAGGCAAGAATTCGCTCCGCTGAAATTTTCATAATACACAGGTCAAAACCAGGTAGTCTTATTACTCGTATCTTTTGTCTTTCATTTCTTCCCGAAGAAATAAGCTGATTATTACATTAACAAAAAGAGAAGAAAAAAGAAACACGCAAGGTTTGATCTGTGTGCAGAGTATTAAATGACAAAATCTGTAAAATGTAACAGGTATTATTCTACTGCAGAAATGGAAAAGTTTTTTTCCTACAATAAATCCTTATTTCTTCTAAAATGTTAATTATATTTCAAGCCATGTGATGAAAAATCACATACTTTTTAAGGCATTCAACATCAAGCGTTTACTAGAGTATGTAAAATCTATTTGATATTCTGAAAGGAAACTGTTCTATTTCTCAAATTAAAAAAGCCTGCCGAAATCAAATGTCAGTCTTTATCAGATCAGGAATAACACTGATTAGGAATTTAAGATCGCAAAATAAAACAAGTTGACGTACTATTTACCGGGGTCATGTAGGTCCACCTATTTACGTTTCTAAAGCTCACCATACTTTTGCAACAGACTTGCCGTGTGCGTCTGTACTTGAAAATAACAGGTCTACAATTTTAAACAATTCTCACGAGCAAACGTTACGCACGTGTGAAGGGATTAGCCGATTATGAAAAAAAAGTGCACACTAGATTCATTATCATTATTATGTCAAAATTCACGAATTTTGTAGCTTTTGGATTATTCTGTGACTATTTTTATGACTGATGATGTGACTGTAATGAAATAGTGCTCACTAGTTAAAACATTATTATTATTATTATTATTAATTGCAAGTAATGTGAATGATAATGCTGAATTTTCTTTATCTTCTGGTAGAAATGATAAAAATTAAAACATAAGATTTTCACAAAAGTTACGCGTCAAGTTCAATATCTCCCTTAGGCAATATTCCATAACAATCGATAATCAATGATTTATGACCCTGACCGTTATTTACGGATATTACCGAACCGTAGTTGTTTCCGTAAACTCCTAATCCCCAAAACTTATCGATTGCCAGCTGATATACGCTTGACACTTTTTCTGCCGTATGCAATAGCTGGACAAATCATTATATACAATGTAAAGCATAATAAGTATATTAGCAAGACCTGTATATAGAAATTACATGACGAATATAACTAATAATTTGAAAACCAAAATGCTGATAACACTTTTGACTGGTTTACAAAATGCTTACACTTTTAACTGGTTTTCAAAATGCTGGTAACACTTTTGACTGGTTTTCAAACTAATGATAACAATTTGGTGTTTTGGGCGGGTTTCATTACCTGGGATAAAAAATTACCACTTGTCTGAGTTAGGCTTTGTGTTTCCTTATATAGTAAAGATTCCAGTGAAAATGACACATTTTATTACTTCTTGGACATGTGTTCATTCCCTGCATCCAAAGTAGGCCAGTGGTTTCAGCTTGTCTAAAATATGTAGTAATTATGTAAAAACTTTCATCTCGTTTGTCACTTATTGCATAAAACACTCAGCTTTATCAAAAAAGTACAAAGCGGAATTTGTACTAAATGTATCAAAACTGAAATTGATGATTTCAACGCCGCGTATTGACATATTTTTCATAATGAACGCTGCGTATGAAGTCTATATTGTAGGGAACCGATTGTGTCATATTTGATATATGTAGTAAAGTGACGTTTAATAGCTTCATTCATACAAAGGTGTTTATTGTGATAGCCATTGCTTGTAATGTGTCTAGCGATCCGTTCCGGCAAAAGATCTATGAAATAATTAAATAAAGACACACCCAATTGAAAAAAATCAATATTTTCTGGTCAATACATTTTTGTGCACGCGACTTTATATCAATAAATTATTTTGATATTGCAACGCACTTAAGAAAGATAGCAAAAAGTGGTATTTGCGACGGAAAGTTTTCTTGAACAAGCTAATGGCTTATTAAATGGAACAAAAAAGTCAGTGTCGTATAATGGCATATTTCTGCATATAGCCAGATAATTATCATGAAAAGTTTGTCATATTATGTTTAGATATTTTAGTTAACGGCCATTTTGATTCGATATGAAATAACATCCGTTCCAGCGGTGTTAGTCGTTTAATAAACAATGATTTGGAGTACTGATAAAGGGGGGCCACGGAGGGCGGAAGGCGGGGGTGGTTATTAACTGCCCATCACTACCACAAATTATTGTTTATTAGACGATAACCAACGTTACTAAAAAGGGTGTTATTTCGATTCTAACATGACCAGTTAAAAAAAAGTTATAATCAAAGTGTTATTTTCTACGCGAACGCTCATTTAACGTCATGCGGCGCTATATGACGTCATGTTTACAGCACATCGTTCCCGCTTGTTTATGGTTTAATATAACATAATTTTTCTACTCTTTGTATATAGAGACAAAATCGCGAGTCATGTTAGAATAAATGATAACATAAAATAAACGTTACTACTCTGCCAATTAAAAGTTTTCATGAAAAGTAAAAATGTTTCGTGAACAGAAACAGTTTTCGTGAAAAGAAAAAATCTTTCGTGAAAAGTAGAAAACTTTTTATTTTCGCATATAAATAATAGTTTTCATGAAAACTTTTTAAAACTTTTACTTTTCTTTTTTTTATTTCTGTCCAGGGGACACTTTAAAGTGAGAACAATTCCGATTATAATGTTCTATTTAAAGCTATCTGAAGCGTAATTATATCTCAGTCGTTCATTTATTATTGTATGCAGTGATGGGCACTATGATCATGAATTTTTCCTTTTAAATGAAATTATTATGTAGCAGAAAATATAAAAACCTTTTCGCGAAAACAAAGTATTTTCATGATAAGTTCTCTTCTTTTCAAGATAATTTTGGAATTAAGTGAGATATTTTCTTGGTTGTTATGCAGAAATATGCCACCATAGTGTCGCGACCTACAAGTAAACCCGCTAAGATATGTTCTATCAATCAACCTATTACCGGTAATTAGGACAGAACTATTGAATGTCTGTACGGATTATCAGCGGTTGATAAATTACTATATAGCGAACAGTACATATTATTATCATGATCTGCACTGGTTGCATCAGTTTGCCAGAATCTCTTTATCTCCAGTAGAATGCCATCATAAAGATGATCCCTGAGTTGTTACCCGGAACTAGTTACACATCTTTGACACATATAACAAGCTTGTGCCATATTGTTTAAGTATCAACTCTTCGATCTACGGAAATAGTAACACATTTTAAATTAACTCCACTCAAACACGAGAAACAAATAAATGTGAAACAAGATTCACTTTTCTCCGTATTTAATTTTTTTCTCTCCAGATTTAACGTGATACATTTCTTCTAATTCTTCAACTGTGACTAAAGTATACCAAAAATGTATAATGCGATTCTTCGAAGTTTTAAGCGTTTAACATTTTGGTTTTTGGCATATTTGAAGTGTTATTCTGTGACCTTTTAAATTCGTAATGTTCACACACTGTGTCATGGTTGTCTGTCTTAAACGGGCCTTTTTAGATTCCATACTGCGGTTTTTGTTGGTGGTTTTACCTGCTGTTAAGCTGACACTTTCAGACAATAACAGTTGTTACTTACCGTTGCATAAAAGGTTTAAAGAATTAAAGTAAAGATAAGAAATGCAAATGTACTTTACAAAGCATATACGAGATTTATGAAATTTAGATTAAACTAGGCATGTTTCTGCGTAAAGATGCGTTTTCTTTGCCGATCTTGTGACCAAAATATATAAATTTTTGTATCTACGTATTATCATAAATTGTGCTTGTAAATTTAAATATATTTTGTTACTAACTGGGGCAGAAATTTTCAAAACGTTAGGATATATACTTGTGAAGGTTTTAAATGGTCCAGCTGTCATAAAATGGTAACGTCCATCAATCCCAGTCTTTTTCCTTTTATCTTAAAAACTTTAGTTAAGTAGTGACAGGAATCTGTCAAGAAAGGTCGTTGATTTGCAATGACACATATTTTTCATTCTTTTTTATGCCCATAAATCTTATTCAGCTATGTTGGACAATCCTAAATATGTACGACCATAATAACTTAACAACTAAACCTAAGTCGAACAATATGTTGATTTATTTATCAAGTTTCAAACAACTTAAAAACTAAGGCTACTTCGTTAATTGAGAAGCGTAACCATTCCAAATATTGCAGCAGAAGACAGTCTTACATTAATCCGTTTTCGCGATGCTGTTTAACTACATGTAACTTGATAAATGCACATCATCTATTTATATAACTGGTTGCATTATGAATACATGAAAATTTTATTCATAAAACTAGTCACATTTAAATGTTTAAATTTAGATTATAGAAATGTTTGTTAGAACTTATCTGTTATCAACTTGTTTAAAATAATAATCACCATCCACACCCATTTGGAAAATTTTAGGAACATTCATTGTTCCAGATCTGTTTATGTACTGGTATGAGACGCCTAAATCGGTGAAAACCGGAAGCAGGTGATTTTGTCTAGGGAACATGCAGACCTACACTATTTGATTGTTTGCGAAACTAAGTGGATGCATACAAGAAAAATATTTTGAAAAATGCTGCTGTAGATCACAAAGAAAGTGAAAAGGAAAACGGATATAAATATAACAAAAATTTGGATGAAAATACGACATATTGGTCGGTGACCACTAAAACGCCACAAAATGGGGTGGGCATTGAGCCCAAATACTGGCATAAAGATTGATCACATGATAAATTGTTTTTGTGGGACTAGGAGATTCACAAAAAAAGTCATTTCAGCAGTCGGTGAGATTTTGGGTAGTCGCACCGGAAAAACCCTTATAATGTAAGTCTATGGAAATGTATTTAGGCGTCTCATACCTACTGAACTTTTACAAGCTACATATTCAAGAAGCCTATACAGTTAGCAAAAAGGATCAAGCATTAAGATGTGCACCATACAAATGAATCTTACTAAGTAATCTTTCCTTTCTCGGTCTAGCAAGGTTACCATAGTCTTAGTTTGCCTTTATATACTGGTATTTTATTTAGCGTTGTAAGATAAGTTTGTTACCTTTTGCTAACATTTCCAATGATTAAAAAGCTATAGCCATAATAAAAATAAAATTAGTAATTTCTTTATTTTTCGGAAGATAGATTAGTTAGATAAAACGTTAAGGCATTAAATGTAATGTAATGTAAAAAGGATAGTCTTATATTAGGTGATGCCTTCTCATAAATTATCTATGCTGGAAAGAGTTAAGTTTACAGTAAAACTTCGATAACTCGAAGTTTATTCTACAGTAAAACTTCGATAACTCGAAGTCAAACGCAGACGAGTAAATGGCTCGATTTATAATGTCATCTTAAACACGGAAGTATACATACACAGTGTATAGTTTCGTGTCTTAAATATGCATCAATTTTATTAAATATCAATGGTCGAGATGTGCACTTTCAAACAGCCTCCCCGACACCCTCCCCCTTTTCCCACATTTACATCCGACACTTACGTAGAACATTTCAATCAGTTTCTTATGCATGGAATTAAACTGAGTACTTATATTTGTTTGATCCTACAAAGTATGCTATGAATTTTAACTCAACAGCTGGATTTGCCAATAAACGGGATTGTTTTCTTAATTTCCAGAAATATCGATTTTCTTTCTTTAATTTATTGTCGCTTTCCTATATTCGAAAATTAAGATAATTAAATTACATATTTCCCAAATATGTTGTATATTGTAAACATAATTACTATTTCTGGCGCAGTCAAGAACGTAAATAGCTATACATAGAAAGATTTTCAAATTGGTACATTTCCATTTTCTGCTCATAATTTGTGACGCGTTAAGTATAAACGATTGATTTACACAAGGAAGCAAATATGATGTGCAAAAAAAATCAATAATCTACTACTGCGCAAGATTGATATGTATCTTTAATGTTGATTTATTATGAAGAATGAGTTTCGTTAGACATAGTTAATAACGGTGGTATATCTATTATTGTGTGAATCGGAAACAAATATAGCATGTTAAGCTACCTGTTCATCGAATCAAAGCACTGAAGGTTCACAGTACATTAAATGTTTCTCAAGAATTCTATATACTTCCGTTCCATTGTATGTCAGACGTATAAATGTCAGAAACTGATAATCAGTTCTTGTATTAGAAATCATACACTTCCATCATTTTAATAATGCCTTTGTATATAAAGTATTTTATCATTATTACCGAATCTTTCAAACTAATTTAACTATTTTTTATGCAAAGTATATACATTAATTACCGTACAGACTAATTGAAATGTTTATACATGTATCATTCGGAAGTCATATAAAAATCAATCTCGATGAACATGAAACTTTTATTATTACGTGAGAAGAAATTGTAACCATCGCTACATAATTGATTGTGTTTCGAATTTCAACCCGTACATAAATATTCTACTTCATTTAATAAATTATAACCATCGCGAAATAATCAAATGTGTGTGTTAAATTTCACCTCATACATAATTAATTCGATTTCTTGATAGGAATCGTTGAGTGGGCTGACATAACATTTGTTTTACTACTATAATGAGACTGGAAAGCTATAAATATTTCAATGGTGATTAACTGATCTATTAATTAGCATTTGATTTCCATACAATATCCTTCCTACAAATGCCAAGTGTAACATGCTTGCGTTACATATTTCAATAGTTCATAGGTCGATGTATGAGAATACTCACTTCCTAGATGCCATTAGGTTTAATCTTTCTAGCACTCTTTCCATCAACATTGATATATAAGATTCAACTCCTATTATGCCGGCGACGACTGCTTCTGTCGTTTAGACCAGTGATCGACACACCTATGCTGCGTTACCGTGTTCTACTCGTTTGTCTTTGCGACTAGTGGTGAACACACCTATGCTGTCTGACCATGGTCTTCACATTTTGCTTTTGACTGATTTAACTTGGTAATCCTAGGTAACAACATAAGCCATGTACCCGAACATGACTTTGTTCTTATCTTTAAACTATAAACGGTACTGTCCAAAGCGAAACATAGACTAGTCCTTCAGCAAGGTCAGGGTTAAAATGGTAAAAATGGTTAGTTTCTTGACGGGGTTTAGAAAAAGTCTGTAAGAAACAGATGAACTAGATAATTAGGTAATCTGACTTAAACTCTGTTTTGAAAGGGACACTAAACATAAGATATACATCTACGATTTCTGATTTTTTTTTTTTTTTTTTTTTTGCCTTTTGTAGGAGGTATTTTAAGGACAATGTCAGAGTTCACGAAATAAAAGTTACGATGAAATAATGTTAATCGTCTTCATCTATTTGTTTTTTGGGGGGGGGGGTAAACGTACCTAGTTAATTTCATATATGATTGAAAATATATTTTACAAAAATGCTGATCGTTCGTTGATCATTACGATTTTAATTTAGAAAGGTGGTGTGTTCTGAATAACCTTTGATTTGAAAGTTACGAAAATGTTTCCTTATATAAAGGTTGTAATGGTCTATGATTTCCAGTATACGATATCTGATATGAAACTGTTTTCTATATTGTCTATTAATGACATTTAGCATTCTGCAATTTACATTTTATTATCTATTTATAACTGAATAAAACTGTAATGCCTCGTAAAGAGTTGTTCGGAACGATGTAAAACAACTCCTAATGGCTTACTGAAGGAATGAGTTGTAGAAAAGGTTGAAAAATTGCACTGATATATAGATCAACTATGAGTGCAAAAACTTTCCTCTTACGTCATAAGAATATTAAGCTAAAAGCCGACGGTAACCGTTAAATCACAACTCGTTGATCATAATTGATTTATAGTAATTAAAGCTTCCAAGTAACAAACCTGAGTATTGATCTGCCTGCTAATGCATTTTTTACTTCAAAAGTACTAACAAAGAGAAATATGATTTCATAGCATCCTGTGCCTAACATAGATAGTTTTCATAATGTTTACATCATTTTATTTTACAAGTTACTATTTTTCATGAACTTTTAGGCCGCATTGTGTAAAATGAACTTTGGACTTTAGCGACCAGTGATGCAACATCCGTGCTTCATATTGTTCCCTTTTCTCTTAAATTCGAGCACTTTTCTTCTTTTAACTAAGAATATCAATGACATAATGTAGTGTCTTAAGACGGACCCTATAAGATCAAAAGTGTCAGTATTTTAATCTTGAGACGCTCCTTTTTGTAAGGAGACTGTCTGAATTGAATTTTGAGATGCTCCCAGTTTAGATATTGTTGCTATATGGACAGTCCAACGTTTACAACAATATTAGAATCAATTCGCTGGATTCTCCAATAGCCACACTTGGACATCACGTGTCAAAAGGATTGGCCTGGTTTACATCAATGAACTTGTGAATTTTACGAGTATTTGATCTAGTCATGAAAAGATTTAAATATGGAACGGTCCACTCAATATGGGTTTGGAAAATGTTTATGTTAGTGAAGTAGTAAATAAATACATGTGACTCTTGGTACAAATATTATGAAAATTGCCTAAGAAAGTTAGATTAAGATTTGGGTTAACATCACTGTCCAATGAGTAGATTTAAATGGAAAAATGATGTTTTAATATTTCTATTCATATACCCGTCAAATTATTTGATATGTGTCTGTAAGCGTTTAGAAAGCAATGAAAAGTTTATATTGTTCAGCTAGTATAAACGCCGATTTCAGTCAAACAGGTATCGGGTTAAAAGCGGATTTTGTAGGTCAAGGTTATATTTGAAAGAGGTATGCCCCTTTTTAAAATTTTTATTAACTCATTATGCACATAGGTACATAAACAAGAGGCACATACAAAACATAATAATTTGATGGTACAGGCACATATTCACACTAAGGCAGAGGATAACCCTCTCATTTTCCGTAATTGGTAAAACGATCATGTACCAAGTTCTTGTCTTGAAAACGTAGCGTTGGCTATAACTTTGCCATTTCTTAAGATTCCTTCATCAAACTTTCAAATTGCATTACTTGTGACAAAAGATTCGTTATGCCGCCACAGATTTTTTCACGAAATTATTGGTTATTGTGACTAAGTTTAAGTGGGCGACACAAGTGTTCTACTGAACACCCATCTACTTTCAATCTGTATTAACACTTTCACTACTGTATATTTTTCAATGTTAGTGTCACTGTACCGTCCCTAAACATCAAATAATATATTTACTCGATTGCTGAGTGTAGTGTGAACGATTGCAGATATTGCCTATAACCATTACCCTATGTATTTTATGTTTACGGATGTATATACTTATATTATGTTAGCTATGCCAGGCATCAACTTTTGACCTGTCTCATTTGTTACAATTTCTCTACAAACAATTAAACAAGGAAGCGTAGTGCTGGTATCACGAATTCAAGTCGTTACTTTTGTTTAAGTTAAAAAATAGAAAGTGTCATTTAGACAAAGTTTGTAATATGTGAAACAGTTTTGCTCATATTACAAATAGTACTATTAACTGAAAGGAAATTGTCTCTCAAAAGGCAAACATAAAATAAAAAATGAATGGGGACTTGGTAATTACTGTTTTAATTAAGACACTGTTTAAAGGCCCGCTGTGATACTTTTGTATCACAGATAACCGGGTACTTATTCTGGATACTGTCAACCCCTCTCGCAAGTGTTATAGGCAGGACTAATGTCCGTCGGGAGTGTTAGTATAATAGAGTGAGACCAGAAAAGCTAACATATTTGCTCTTATGGACGGACTTTCATAAAGTTTGCTTCAAATCAAATCAAATACCTGACAGAAAGTTTTGTCCGGTAAAAGTGAGACTTAGAAGAAAATATCCAGTTAAAGGTTAAAATTTAGCATATATGTAAACAATGATCACCTGACTAATACCGAACATTTACCACAGCCTGCTTGAACTGGCCAAGGTCAGGTAGAGTAGCAATGTTAAATGGGAGTTGGTTCCAATGAATGGTACTTATATCGGAATAATGAGTACTTGTCGTAATCAGAAGTAACCTGTATCAGCCTTAGGGACATTGGATGTATGTGATACTTCTGAATCAGATGATATGTACTTAGTTATTCAACTTTTTGACGCTTACTGTTTGTTATTTGCTTATAGTTGTGGTGAAAAATCTCAATTGGATGTAATTTAGTTTTGTCTTATTTCAAAGGACATCCAAGTTTGTTTATACAGAATTGGATTGGAATTTGGGCCATTTGTTTAAAATGTCGACTTGCGGCATTTCACAGTTTCTTAAAGTTTCAAATTGTCTGCTTCTTCTATTAATCTAAATGTAGAATAATTATCGCATCGTAGAACTAATTATTCAATCTATTCAACATTCGGGCTCAAACTCATTCGAAGAAACATTATGACTAAATTAATAACAAAATTAACGTTTTATTCACCCGGACACTGTTGTCGAAAAGCAACGATTTTGTGCATTTGGAAAGAAATATCAACATAAATGAACACATCAAGTAGTCAAAATATTAGTTTTAAATTAATTTATGTTGAGATGTATATATTTGATATGGCCATAAAGGTTTACAAGTTCTCGACTTAATAGTGAGATCACCTGTCACACGATCTCATTGATATCAAAATATAGGTGTAATAAAGACCATCTAAAACCGCCTCCCAATAAAATTAGAAACACGCTTTATCAATAGCTTTGTCAGATGTGAAAAGAGATGATCCTATACTTAACAGCTTCTAAACCTAGACGTTAATATAGTGTTTTACTAGAATGTTAATATAATCATAGCTACAATTAACGTAAATGCTTAAGTTTGCTTGAAATGTTTCGATTGCTGTATACTTAAAAGGCTGCGCAGTTAAAGCCTATAATTGATACAAATATGCAAAATATTACACTCTTTTTGTTAAATTTATACTGTTTTGATTACAATCGCGTTGGCGACAATTCTTTGTTTTCTGGTGATCTTAGATTAATCAAAATTATTCATTCAGATTAGCATTAACGTTTACGTGCTGCGTCCTCGAAGTATGGTTTGTGTACACTTGCGCAGATTCAAACCGGAGCCGTTGAAATAACATGTAACCATTTAAACTTGTATGTCAAAAACATAAAATAGTTAACTCTGTTCTAACACACAATATCCTAAAACGCTTTTAAGATAAATTGCTCCTTTATTGAGGTGACTGCCAACACACGGTCAACTGAAGTAGGTTATACTTGAAGACATAATAGCAAATTCTTTTTGTAACTTACAGAACCTCCACCAATTTTCAGCATGGAGCCTCCGCCACCAATTGACTCAGCAGGAACTGATACAAATGTTGATCAAACAGCAAGTGCAAAAGGGGATACGATAGCAGCTACAGAAATGGCTGCTACAAATGAAACTTTAACTTCACAATCAAATGAAACAGTAGCTATAAGTGAAGCTAGTTCTGCAGATAACGATTCTTCGTCAGCCCTGACAGATTTGACAAGTGCAAATGAAACAATAAGTGCAATTGAATCTTTAAGTACAAATGAAACTGTTAGTGCAAATGGAACTACGGGCGTAAACGAAACTC
Source organism: Saxidomus purpurata (assembly GCA_022818135.1). Taxonomy (NCBI): domain Eukaryota; kingdom Metazoa; phylum Mollusca; class Bivalvia; order Venerida; family Veneridae; genus Saxidomus; species Saxidomus purpurata. The sequence goes on from JAFMSR010000007.1 coordinate 47,972,284, forward strand.
TGAGTGCAAATGTTATAATTAGTGTGAATGAAACTGAGACCGGTGTAAATACAGCAACGGACAACAGTGTAAGCACGTCAAATGTATCGGGTGCTGATATATCAGAAAACAGTACTGAAGTGAGTAATGCAACGTTCATTACGTTTCCTGGTGAAACATTACCAGATATTGTAGCTGCGGTGGTCGAGGAAAGTGCAATAAACAATACAAAGACATTAACAGACATTCAGACTGACAACGTGACATCACCCGATACTTCAAACATAACAGCCGTTGAAACTTTAGAAACGCAAGGTCGAAATGTTACAAGCGCTGGCGAAAATGTAAGCACATCTGTTGAAACAGCCGTTGAAACGTTAGAAACACAAGATTCAAATTTTACAAGCACAAGCGAAAATGTAAGCACACCTGTTGAAGCTAATGCTACCGATGCTCTACTTCAAACAGAGCCTGTTGACTTGCCACCTCCACCGATTCCATCCGACATCGGTCTTCAAAGTGAATTTGCTGGAAATGACACAAACGCTAATGTAAGTGACACACAAACTCAGCTTGACATGAACATGACCTCAGCGGTGGATACAAACGAAACACTTGCTGCAAAAAATACAACTTACATTGATGAAGTAAACATTAATATAGATGATGGTGGCGTAACTATTGAACACACACCAGTAAAACATATTGGACCAGAACCGAAGTTAGATCTTCCACCAGTCCCTGTAGATGTCCCACCACCTCCTCAAGACAAGCCGTCGATCGATTTTATTGAAGGTTCTGATTCAACAACAATTGAAATATCCGACCTCTTCGGGTCGTTGGCTGGTCTAGGCGTACCAGAAAGCGTCTCAACCCCAATGGCAAATACGACACCAGAAAAAACTACGCAAGAAATGCCTCGTGTTTCAATGGATTCTGTCGTAACAGAACTAGCGTTGGAGACTACAACTCAAAGTCAACATGACATATTTACAACACGGCCTGCATTTGTTGAATATGACATAGGCACAACACAGCCTGAAACAAGGGACCCGGCGTACATCCATGGCCCACGGGACGGTAAGTAATTCGAATTTTATCTTATAACTTATAAGTTTCAATACCATAACGCATTATCATTGTCGAAAGAATACAATACACATCAATCTATTAACACAAGCCTGTGAAATATTTCTTTCCTAAATAACAAAATTAAATATAAAAGATGGTTACTGAGTACATGTATATTGATCTTTCAGTCGGTTGACAGAAACACATACTTTTTCTATGTTATAGTTCTGCCAGAAATATTCAATATACTGAATACGTTTTTCCTATACAATTGTTCCGGAAACACTATAAATCTTGATCGGACACTATTATGATTTAACAATTAGAAAATCGTTCTATTCAAATCGGCAAAAACATTCACTGAACAGTGTTGATCTATAAAGTGTATCTGCATCTTTAAAGGCGTTTACATTTGAAGGACGAAATATCGAGCCGGGTTAAAGACCAATTTAAAAATCTAGAATATACCTCTTTTTGATTTACGACCCTTTTCTTCCTGCGGAGGAGGGGAAACAATACAGCAGTGAGGTCTTATTTTATGAATTAAACATTAAGTTTCTATATATGGTCTTTTTAAATAGTTTTGTGGTACATTGTATTTTTGTCCAATGAGTAAAGCATTTCGAAATTGATCTTTTCCGCACTTGACACAATGTACGATATTCACATTGAATTACTGAAAAATGGAGCTGTCTCAATTCTAGTACATCCAATTATTTTTAAGTAAAACTGTAGTCCTGCAATTTAAAATTAATGGATACAAATTCATAACAACATATTATTACTTAAACTTAAATTCTTTTTTATGGAATAACGTTTCAATTTGGCAGAAAAATAATGATCAGTTTCATATGATACCCTAGTAACTTAATTTTAATCTTAAAGATAATTCTGTTGTCAAAACGAAAATATTTTGCATGAGAAAAGTATAACAGGTTAAATGTAATAACAAATTGCATTGACAGAAGAGAAAAATCCAAAATTCAAATATTTGACTTGAAGTATTTTTAAATTTTTAGTGTTCCGAACTGTCAAATATAAAATTCGATTTAAGTCAGCGAAAAGTTAGCAACGAATTTTCCATGCTTAAAAATGGACGTAGCAGAAAAAATAAAATGCATATGTCAGTTGTTATAAATCATGACTATGATATCGCAATACTTTTAATAGTGAAAGAGCAATTTCATTAGTTGGGAAAACCAACTGCGTAGTTTATGCTGAGAAAATGACCAAGCTGGATGTAGTTTCTTTCGTGTGTTTCTTATTTATCAAAAATGTTTGTTATATCTATTCTTCTGGAACTTATATTTTTTTGAAATCTCAGTACACCATTTAACACTACCAGAAAAATGTTTTGAAAAACAAAATTCAATCACTAGTTATACATTACAATGCAGATTATATGTATTATATTAGGATATGTAATAATTTTCCAATTTCTTTAATCGTCGTTTTACGATAACCGAGCCTCCCGCTCTCGTTTTTATATTTCAGCTATTGTCCCGCCGCCGGATCATCCCCCGCCAATATTTTCTGGCGGGAGTAGACCTGCCATATACACAGACCCATATGGTCCGCACAAGGGTTACTTCCCTGTCACTGAGCGACCTACAACGCCAAAGCCTGTTGTTACTAAAGAAGCACCACCGCCACCAATTATTGTACAAGCTCGTCCTGACAGTCACAATAGTTTGATGGGCCCAATATTCGAAAGAACAACCGCATCACCATATTCTCTGTTGCATTTTCAAACTCCAACAAAACATACAATATCTGGATTAAACCCACGACATATGAATGTTGCAGAACTGGCTGCCTATGCGTTGCAAATGACCAGCAAGAAAAGTCACTCTGGTCAAAATGCTCAAGGAATACAAGAGTTCTTCCCTACAGAGCCACAAACAACACCGGCGACAACAACTCAGAATCCTGAAACAACAGTAAAACAAATTCAGAAACAACAAACCATGCAACAGGGCAGTCTGTCAAATGCATTTGTTGAGTACCTTCGAAAAAGATACGGAATGAACAATGTTGCACCAACAACACCAGTGTACACGACAACATCGAAACAAGCAGTTAGAATAATACAAAAACCAGAGCTAAGAAAGTTTTACGACGCAGAATATCTTCTTTCCCATCTTGCCGATAGCACCACACAGACGCCACCTCTTAAGAAATTTTTCGATTCAAGGTATTTATTGTCACATTTAGATATGTCAAAATCTAAACTAATGATTCCTACAGTGTATACCACCACTCCGAAACCGACTACAACAAGACATTTCTTTGGTGAGAAATATGTATTATCACATCTCGACGGACTGCAAGGAACTGCAGGTAGTGTCAAATCTATGCTACCATCTAAACCGTTTGTGCCACAATTATCCAAACATTTACCTCAGCAAACAAGATCTAAGCAGCAAAATATTCCTTCACATACACCACAGGCCCGGCTAAATGACATGAATTTAAAAACTAGTGCCATGAATACAATTGGGGCCGAGCAAATACAGAGCCAATCCATTCTGAAAGAGCAACGACAGGGCCAAGTTGAAACAAGACCAATAAATCTGAAACCGAACATTAACTCTCAATCGTTTATAAATTATAATGTGAATCCTGAGCGAAATGTACGCATGAATATAAATTTGAAACCGGATATAAATCAATGGCGAGAGCAGCCGAGGGCAAACATGTTTACACAACCACCCAGTAAGTCGAATAACGCTTTTGCAACTTTACTGTCACAGGTTACGAGAACAGCTTCAAGGTTTAAGCCAGTTGTGTACGGCACAAAACCATTCAATACTGATCAACAAAGTGCCGGCCTCAGTCTTAGAAAGAGATTTAACAAAAAATGGTACCATCCGGAACAGAAACAAAGTTGTCAAACAAATTTCAAAAAAAGAACCATCAAAGGTAAACCAGGAACATTCTGCACAAATCCTTAGGGGCAATACAATGCCTGGCACAAACACAGGTGACAATAATTTACTGAGGCAAAGAAGTTCAGGTGAACGTTCACTGCAGCATACGAACATTGAAGTACAAAGACAAATTCTGAAACAGCAAGAGATGAAACTTCGTCAACAGCAACAACAATTACAAGAGCAGGAAGCTATTTTGCTTCGTCAGCAACAACACCAAAAGCGACAACAACAACAGCAACAGCAACTTTTCCTGCAGCAATCAGAGCGTGATCGTTTAATTCAACTAAAATTACAACAAGAGCAGCAAAAACAAAAACAGCGTCTCTTACAACAGACAGAGCATGATCGTCTGCTTCAGCAAAGACAACTTCAACAAAAACTTCAACAAGAATCACAACGTCAACAGCAACATCTAAAGCAACAGGAGACTCTAGTGCAGCAACGGGAACATGACCGTTTACTTCAGCTACAACTACAACGGCAACTTCAGCTCCAAAAACAGCGTCAAATTGAGCAAAATAGTAACGTTCGAAAAAGAAATCAACAAGTTAATACACAAAATAATCAGCTCCAACTTGCATCAAGAACAGGCCGCTCAGAAATTCTTAAAAACAGGCAATTCGATATTCAACAGAGGCATCATATCTATAAGCCTAACGTTCAACTTTCAAGTATACAGATATTTCGGGCGCCAGCAATGCTGAAGAAACGTAGGAACAAAGAAATACAGCGTTCAGACCAACCTATCCCACAAACGCACTGGCGAGCACCATCAAATTTGAAAAATCTCCATGGACATTTACCTGTCCCTTACAATTTGAAGACAACTATGGTTCCTGAAGCAACAACAGCTTCCCCAGTTCAAACGACACCTGCAACACATGTGTATATTGCGACTGTACCTTCCCCAACTATACGCCGAACAACGCAACCACCTCTCCCTACAGTACCAGCAACTGCAGATCCGAATCCCCCGCCTATTTTTGATACAAAGGTGCGCCATACGTTTATGCCAATGCAAATGCTAGACTTTACTTCAAAATCACCAAAACTAGCTGATACTACCGTGAGTGGTGTGGATGCAGCACAGAAAACGAACGCAAATATTGATGGTATTCACATTCTAAATACAATTCGGTAAAACTAATAAAATATTACATGCAACACTAACTACAAAAGACATCTCTGTCGTTTGTAATGTTTGAAATACATAAGTGCTTCTTATAAAACTTCTGTTTGGAGTTTTAGATATGAAAATTTGCGAAAGCAAGTAAAGAAATGTAGTATAACCTGGAAATTTCAGTTGACATGATCTGTGGCTCTTATTTCAGATTTCATTCATTGTCAATCAATTTGACAACAATTCAAATCTATCTTCAGAACGTTGCCATGGCTGTGTGTTTGTTAATGATCGTTGTCTACTTCCTGACCCAGTTCATTGCAATTTCTACATCGAATGTGTAAAGCAGGGGAACTCTGCTCGGGCATTTAGTCGAGAATGTGCACTCGGGTCATTTTTCGACAGAAAATCGTTTCTTTGTGTAGATCCGAAGAACGCCGACTGTCCAACAGGTAAACTTTGTAAATTTGACCGTTTTGATAAAAAAAAAAAACTTTAAAAGAGAACATGAATGTTGCCATGATGACATCGGTGAATGGTGTACATACAGTACAACTTAAAGGCAAAATGCCTTGATGCAGTGGTAGCGCGTTGTTCTCAGGATCGGTGGGTCCCTGGTTCGATCCTCACCAGTGTCATGTAGGGGAAGTGTCATTTGGCAATACACAAATAATTCCACATTGCCTGTCTCTCTCTCGAGGCTTATTCCATATGGAGTCAGTCTCAAGTTTGACGCTATCATACCATTGTCCACATTTTAACCATAGACTATTTCATAACTTCAAAGAATACTCAAACACTTACTCTAAATGTCAAATAAAAACTTATTTTTAATAGCAATCACCAAAGTCAGCACTTACCAAGAAACATGCCTACATATAAATGAATAATCACCTTTCGACAAAAGGCAATACATACGTCATAACGGAAATATGCCGCCAAATAAGAACTACATAATTCACTGTTATCGAATACAAGTCAAGTCTACCAAAGACAGGCATTCGTCGATTCTTGTTGTTTGAAACTGTTGTATACCAAACAAAGTGCAACTAATATGATAATATATTACGGACAAGTATAACGTATTTCTGTTCTTTTTCTTTCTAGATCGTTGCCGTGTACCAGGGACCAAATGGTATGCAATACAAGGCCATTGCAAGCATTACTGGTCCTGTGGTGCTCGTGAAGGCGGTGGAGTTTTCGCGCAGAGTGAATGTTGTCCAGCTATGGGTGGATTTGTGGAGCCAGGTGGATGTGTAGAGAACCCTAATTGTACTGACACGTGTTCGAGTCCTATCGTGATGGAAGGACCACCAGGTACTACATTTCCTGCTTTATGATAGCAAACGGTTTCTACTGAAAAGAACACATTTCGTATTAAACTGATCTTTTTATGAATCTTAACTAATACTAGACTTGGACGGCTAAAGTTTACAATCCGTCCGCCCAGTTTATAAGTATTGCATCGGTTTTGAGGTTTATAGAAGTTAATTATCATATTAGTTATTAGTTAAGTTAAGATATGGATAAGGTTAGGCGTAGAATTTGCGTTTGATTCATTTGGGGATTTTCTTAAAAAGACATTGTTCGTTTGTCTGAAAAAATAGGGACGAATAGGGGCGAATAGGGGCGAACAGATTGTAAAATTGCTTCGGCCCTAAGCAATAACTAACCACAGAAAAGATTGTTAACTCCTACGGACTTCTAAAAAGGTGTCGACAGATATTGTAATTAGCATAAATGATGTATATTTATATGTAAACCATTCCATGAAAAAATCTGATACGATATTTTGTAACTGTTAAAGTTTTTGTTTTTGCTTCTTATTTTCTCATTTAAATGAATGAAAAGAGTGTAAAACTGTCTACAAGGTACACAACTTTAAATGGATATATCAATAACAAGTATCAAGATATAATACAAATTTGTTTTATTATAGAGAGGTAATCAAAAGCATTGTCAATGTCCTTACTATATGTCTTTCTTGTGTAAGTCTTTATTTAGGATGTTTAAACATAAATCGTTGCGCAGACATAATAAAACCCATCTCAGACGCCTGCGAGGTCAGTTGCATTTATGAACGTCACCGAATGTATACGAAAGCTTAATATTGCGTGACAGATAACACGGTACTGTCCACCTATGAGATCGCATTATCTCTGATTAAAATAAACTTGTCTTTTCACGATTTTCTCATGGAACGGTTGATTCGAAATAGGCAATTATTGAGAAATCAATGGCCAATTTCTTTTCTGTAGCTTGAAACCTGGTTTGAAACCTAGATTGAACAAGCCGAGTTTCAATCCAGGATTGAATCCAAGCTAATGCGGATTTCTTTTCTCTGTCTTGGTCAAACCACTGTCCGTTTCTTTTGTACTGATTTCAATCCTAGTTTGGGGGAAATTGCACGGGTATTACGTGAAACATGCTATAAACGGTACTGTGATAGTCGGTCATTAAACCGCAGTGACTGACGGAATATATATTAATTAATAAAGTCTATAAAATTATCAAAAATTAGGCAAATAAAAACCGGATGAGCTAAATGTCTCATAAAACACAATGAATGCATTTATTGAAAGTAAAACTTGTGAGTGAGTGAGTGAGTGAGTGAGTGAGTGAGTGCGGACGAAAATGGAAAGAACGAGCAAATAAGGAAGGAATGATGCTGCAGGCAGGCAGGACAATGAGAGGTAGTGGATAAGAAAAGAGAGGGGAAAGGTACATAAAAGTTCTATTCCAGTAACTTAGGATTTTTTTCCTATTAATGTAACATTGAAATGAAAAATAAACGTACATAAATATTATATTTGTTTCCATATGTTTTAATTTATTTTTTATTTAATTATTTAGACTACACAGACAAATGTATCACTTATCTTTCCAAACAAACTCACTACATACATAAAAATGCATTAGTGTCAGTGACATATAAAGATTGACGGACAGACGAACGGCTGAATAACTGGCTTTCTTTTTTATATGTTGTGAGCGTAACAGAGAGCGGTGCGTAAATGCGTGACTTAGAAAAAATATATATCTTATTTTGCATTTTATCATTTTCATCATTAGGCCAGCTTTTTTTATTTTCTGTTTTACGGGAAATTTTTCAAAAAATTTGAGTCGGGGGAGAAATAAAAATAAAAATAAAACCCAGAAATTTGTGAGTCGACAAGAAAAAAAAAAAGGCAAAAAAGGCCATTTTTTTATTTTTGTAAACAATAGAAAATGAAAGATTCCAACCTTTAATGGACTTTTCTCACTACCGGTATTTTGCACAATATCTCTTTAATGTTGTTGCTTTTATATTTAAATTATGACAATCATAACTTTCATATTATTATGACAAATTTGGCGCCCAATATTGAGAATTTCTTTGCCGGACACTTGGTATGGGTTACATGCATGTAAATACAAAGTTTTCAGGGGGAAGAAGCAATAGAACTAACGAGAATTTGCAAAGCCAATATCAAAAGCTCAAGACTGGAAAGCGTAACTCACTCACCACTCTTTTGACGTATCCAGGCTTTGCACCGTTATTTTAAATATCAATTAGATAACAAGTACCAGGAACTGGTGAACTGAGAGTAGGCCTATGTGTCTATGACTACATTAGAAGAAATTCCTCTACCATACCGTACAGGGCAAAATTGTGATTAGACCCTAGCCTATACATTTGTGAAAAATTAGCAAGAAGGGACCCAAATGTAAAAAATATAGCGTCTTATCATTTGACAGTTGTGAAATTTAAGTTGTGTTACTATCTTACAAAATGTATGAAAGGCATTATCCCTGTTTCTTATATTCTCAGGGTTTCTCATATTCTTGTTTTTTACATTACAGGTGTCAAATGGCAACTCTTTGTTATCATTTACAGAGATATCATACAAAACTGGCACTGAAAATGCTGAAATTTCCTTATTTTTTTGTGGTGGGGTTAGTAAAAGTGCCCATATTGTTTTATTCTGCTCAGTCTATCACTATTATTTTTAGGTTATTTGTAACATTTTATGCCAAGCTAGCACATTGGCATTTTAAGTTTTTTGTTCTACAATGTGGCAAGCCCGAGACTGGAACATAAATCCCTGAGAATACGAGAAACTTTCTTCTCATTTTCAAGTTTGAGTGTGACCTCAGATACTGTAGCAAAATTTACATGAGAAAAATCATGTAATTTATGATGACACCACTGAAAGATGAGTACTTTTTCTATCAAATAACATTAAATAATGTTGCTAAAATGTATACTGTTTAATAAGTAACAAATTTACAAGCTCAGCCCCCTGAGAATACGAGAAAACAGGATAGATTAAAAAAAAGGAATTGTTACACTCAAACACAACTGACATGTTGACACAACTGAATCATGAATGGTGATTGAGCAGTGGTTGTCACCAGTTGCAGCTAATTCTGTTTATGATCAGTACCTGTACTTAACAGTTTGCCTTTCTGTCCATTGAAGTTTGTTTTAAGTCATAAATCTACCTTGTTTCTTTCAGATTTTGTTAAAACAGTCTCTTGTTTATTTTTTGGAAAGCGATTCTTGGAACATTGTTCTAACAAACAAGGTACTCCTTGCCGCAGTTACTTCCCTTTTAGCTACCTACGTAAGTGTAAGGGGAAGTAACAACAACTGGGAGTTTAATTCGATTAAATCATGTGAACTATTTTATACGAAATGAAATCAAATTTTTTAAGTATTACATTTCACTCAGACTTTCTATTGTGAAATTCCATGCATTTTGTGAATTTTTAGGCCTTCAATTGTGAAAAAATAAAATATTTCCAAGAACATCGGCCTCCCTGCTAAAGAAGGCAAAAAGCCTTGCCATAAAAGTTTATTTTTGGAGTTAGCTAGGATACGGATCGGCGGGTAAATTGAAATAAAAATGCCGAAATTCAATTTTATTTTTATTTGGTTTTATCAAAAACTACAGTCGGCGCTCCCGTAAAACAGAAAATAAAAAACTTCTGGCCTTATAATGAAATATCAAACACCATCAAATAAGTGTAAATATGCCTCTTCACGAGAAAACAAGACTCGATAAAAAAGCGGTCAAAATCAGTGCGATTTCATACGCAACTTTATGTAAATGTGTTTGCCTAAATTGGTCCAAAGAGTCTGGCAAAAGAACTTAGCATCACTGTTGATATGCTTCCATGGAAACATTCGATATTTCTTACTGTTATTCTTCAAAATATACATAGGTAATACATAATTCTTTGACAGGCATTGTAACACCGGATACAGCTCCTTTCGAATACAGCTCCCAGAAGAGCTGTATTCGGTGCGCATTAACGAATACAGCTCCCCTAATCAAATGGGAGCTGTATTCGGGTTTCTTGTACCTTTTTTTCGAATAAAGCTCCCCATTGACCCGAGGCAACATAGACGTGTATTTAAGGCGTATCATTGCGGCACGGAATTTATTATAGAATAATAAGGATACATAATGCTATTCAGGATGCAGTACTTAGCCCTGGGATGTCTGTCTTTTTGTCCGTCCATGTTTGACGGACGGTTGAACGAAACTTAGAGGTGTAATGACTTTTTTGTTGGTATTGAAGAATTATTTTCTTTCAATAAACCTACATTTTTTCATACATGACTGTTGCATATAAGGCGGTTTTGTACTTCATTTCATAAATAAATTGTTGACGGACTGAAGCACATTCACACCAGGGTGTCAGGCCCGACAGACGGACTGATAAGACAACATACAGGATAGGACAACAGACAGATGTTCGGACAGATGGACCCAAGCTTTCGAACTACAATTTGGTCATTGACTTTCGGAAGTTTTCGGAACGGCCAAGCTTCTTCTTCAAGTGGAGACACAAATTCATTTGGCCAAACGACACATCACCACGTTCTCAGACTTCTGTTATTTAATCCGTATTATCATCCGTTTGTTCAAACATAGGGAGCTTTATTCGAATGTGCATATGCTTTGGTTCGAATACAGCTCCGCTACACCAAGGGAGCTGTATTCGTTAATGTGCACCGAATACAGCTCCCCGGGGAAAGGAGCTGTATCCGGTGTTACAAGGCATGCATTGATGAGTTCTCCATGTACATTATGTGACGTTCTTGAAATGTATTATTATTTTTTTAATAATTCATCACAGCTAGTACTGGTAGTGATTTTTTGTGTGCAAAACATTTAAGAAATAAAAAGCAGCAAACATGACAGTTCTGACATTTTTGTACTGTACAACTACAGAGAAAAGTAATTATTCTAAATAAATGATATCAGCACCTTTTTCGTAAGAATAAAAAGACGAGAGACAGAGAGCGGGACACAGAGCGCAGGGTGTGGGGATTGGGCGGGGGTAGAGAATGAGTATGAGTGCGGGCTGTGAAAGATAAAGGAAAAATAATGTGATCCTGAAGACAACTGCTTGATATGAAAAGGCGGTCGTACAATGAAGGACTTTTTATCTTCCTATTTTTTATGAAATGCAATACTGATATCAAAGTAGTCTTTACCGATTTATTATCTTCTAGAATATATTTTTGAGAAATTGTGTTTTTGAAAAAGTATATTATATAATCCTAACTATAAAACAAAATGAGCTGGATAACATATATTTAAAACTATCATATTAAATGTATTCTAAATTGGTACATTAATATAGTAAAACATGTGAGGTACATAGTGCAGAAAAATACTCCGAAATATGTCCTATGCATGTATTTTGCGGCGACGATTCACGTATTTACTTATAATAACAATCGTTCAAGCCTACCCAATAGGTGGTTTGAAAGTACAATGGTCACGTGCGCGTTTCCAATCCTGGATTAGAGAAAAGAAATCGGTCACCGAAAGCTGGCTTGGACATTGTCCAAGGCTCAAGACCAAGTCGAGATTATAGAAAAGAAATCCGTCAGTGGCTTGAAACCAAGATTAAGCTTCAAGCTAAGGGAAAGAAATTGGCCACAAATATAGTCAAAGGAGAGATATGCTTACTTTATCATGAATCCATTCTTAGGCTGCCAACTGCGAAAAACGGCCTCTCCAACTGTATATTTTGATGGAAATGCAAATCTTGAGCGTCCTTGCGCACCCGGAACGCTCTTCAATGAACAAGCATGCACATGCGTGCAAGACGTGTCAGTAGAGCGCAGTGAATCAAGGCCCGGAGGTACAGATATTGGGGATAAAACGTGTAGATGTACCGTTGGAAACTAACCGCACTTACTGAATTAAAAATATCTGGATATCGTAGCAAATCTTTGCCATTGGAGTGCAGGAAACGCTTATCTGTAAGACAGATATTCATTTAGTAGAGCTTTAGTGCTTTAGCTTCAAACTTACTTGTGCAATTAATTTAGCGCAAACTATATTTGGACTTATATAATAAGCTAAATTGATGCCGTAGCATTGCACCTGCTAACTATTAGAAGCCATAATTTCAATGGCAAAGGTTTGTCTGACAAGCAGCAATATATATTAAACCCGAAAGTGCAACAAGTTTACCCAGCTCTGTCCCAACTATGCAATCATGGAATTAGTTATTGCAAAACTGAGCCCAAACCATTGATATTAACTGTCTTTAGTGGTACATTTTCAAATCTTTTGACAGATTTGGTTAGAACTTGTTGCATAAAATAAGAAAACCGGCACAGATCTTTATAATCACAATGCTGACTAATAAGTTGTATTTCTTCTTTTTGAGGCGTCGCCAATTGCACGTGCAGTAATGCAACATCATGCTCCTGTAGCGGCGCGTCGCAAGCTGTCCTCGGAGGTATTTAGATTGGATATCACGTGCTGTGTAGATTTGAAAAGACATTCCTTGCTTTTGGTGGACACTTATGTGGCATCGGTAGATTTAGACACACAAAGCACGACACTGTACATTTATGAGAATGCTTATTCCTAGATACACTGTGTACGGTTTTGTCTGAATGATAACTTATGCATTTGATTAACTAATAGAGATATCGATCCGCTGTAGATTGCTATTTGTGACAATAATAATAGTTCCAGTTATTAATCAAATTTTATTCCTGGTTTCATGCTCAATGTTTCATTTTTCTTATTGCTGACAAACTTACATGACTATCTTCGTAACTATCTTCTTTCCGTGTATATTTACACCGTCGACATAAAATATGGTTTGAAGTGACCGCTTGCTAAATTAACAAGTTATAAAGCAATTTATAAGGCTCATTTCTTTGACAATTTCTACATATTAAATGTGTTATGCACTTTTACTACAACGTAGCTCTGCATTTGCAGTAATAAGGTTTGAAATAACAAGAACCAATCTGCCAAACATTCTGTTTATCTGAATGTATATGGAAGTTCGACTGTACTGTTTACGGGAGCGACAGGATGCTGTATGCTTTCTATAGAACAGTGCGGTTAGCTACTTCTCTCTTCAGCTGACAGCTTTTTTTGCCATCAAATGAAAACGTCGTTATCGTTCACATCGATTGATTCCTACATAGTGCGGTAATGTATTGATTTTTAACATAAAGCACCACCTACATTTTATTCAACAGCTATTGGATTAAAATTGTTGCCGACTATCAAGATTCGTGATTATATAAAACTTGTTTTACACAGGTTGTGTTTTGTCTTTCAGTAGATCTAATAAACGTTTTTAGCTATACAGATAGGTAAAATAAGGGGAGTGGTGGTCTGGAGGTCAAGATGTCTGCAGCTCATCCCGGAGGTTGCGGGTTCGAGCGGGGTCACGACCTACCTCCTCAAATGACACCAATACTGGTTTTTCCAGGAAGCGGACTCGAGAGTGATTCGATAAGCTACAAGCTTTCTTCACAATCAAGCTAAAATAATAAGTATAAACTTCATGTAAAATGTAAGGGATATGGCGTTTTCATCTGATGACAAAAATGTAGCTGTCCTGGACTCCTGGTATAATATAGTGTACTTCATTTACTGTACGTTCCTGGATGAAATTCATACTGTTTTATATAATGCATGGTTTTTGGAAATCCTATGAAAATAATTAAAATTCCCTTTCACAAATAAGAAATGCTTCAAGATTGGCTCGTCCACGTCTTTTAAGCAAAAGAATATAAATTTAAATTATAAAATGAGGAATACGAAAACCTCAGTATATTAGTCAAATGCATAAGTTCCATCACAGTTTACATACATTTATGCATGTGAATGGTCTTCCAAACCTCACAGACTGCCATGCGGCGCTATAAACGAGCGTCATTTCATACAATCACTTAATATCCTGATTTTATCTGGTGAAGGGTATTGTTAATTTTACGTTTATTTAAAATTAAGTTTTGTCCTGTTTCCTTTACATGGACATTCTGATGTCTTTTAGGAAGTAAACCGAATGAAAATTGCATTTTAAAATGTGCAAGTGTCAATAACTTTGAATAGTAAGTAATGGATAAATGAGTACTGTGTGTGGCAATAATTACGTTATTTCGAGGAGGCGTAGCCTCAGAGAAATGACCTAATTATCCGAGTCAACAGTATTCTATATAGTTTGTATCATGGCATATTTGCTCTCTTGTGCTATTGTAGCTGTTCTTTATTGCAGATAAATCATGTCTTCTCTTACAGATAGATCACAGTTAAGCTTCGCACCTATACTTAGTGCATATAACCAGAAACGCCGTACATTGTTTTCATATAGATATATGCAGAAGTCATAATACAAGATTGTGAATCATGTCAAAACACGCAGTTACTTTGACTCTATCAGAACTGTTATGAATTAACTGTCCCGTAGTTTCATATTTGTAGCAGTGTGTGCTGTTTTATTGATACAAATATGTCAACCTCAGTATAACGAGTTCTAAGAGCGTTATCTAAATCAATAATATGACCAATCAGACTCAAAGTTGCAAGGAAATGCTTTAGAATGAGAACAAAAACAAAATTTACAAAACAATATTGCTCGTCTTCAGGTTCATCATCATTTTTAATATATCAATTTTACTTACAAAATAATGAAATAATAAATCATGTTGGTGAATACTTCTTACACATCGTTGTCGCTTCGTCATCAAAAACATTTCCAGAGAGGCTTACTTGTTTTTTTATAATACTATAGAAAATATATACTGAGCTACATGTATATTTATAGCCTTTACCATTTTTTTCAAATTTCCAAATTGCATCTACATGCGAGCTCCTTTTGAGGGCTCTTTGGAGATGACATAAATTATTTCGATTAATATAATAGATTGCACTGTAGTCTATAGAAAACGGTAGAAGGCACTCTGCACTAACACTATTTACTAACAATAGTTTGTCTTTTCTGTATTATCATCTTTCATTACTCAGTTATGATGTTTATGTTTTGATGATAAACTATCAAGTAGTTAATGATTAAGAATTGTATTTATGATGTTTGTTATAAACTGGTTCATTCCTATTCTTTCTGCAATGTCTTCTTCCGTTTCAAAAATATTTATGTATCTGATTTTGATTTCGGAACAAAAGTTAAGCCCTGCTTCACTGCATTTTTTGATCACTTGTCACACTTAAGGAATCCTAAACTAGATCGTTTCCACCTAAAGAACTTAAGACCTCCGAATGTTTTTGAATAAGTTAATCGTCAGAGATATTTCCATAACGATCAACCATCAATCTTTTTCTATTTTTATGTTACAAATTTGACATGAGTGAACTTCACACCCTTAGTAAAAAATCAAATCAAATATGCTCGTTTAATTTCAAGCTTTAGTAAATATTGACATTTTACTATTAATTTTATGTTTTAAATGCCGAATAAAAAATCGAACCTGAAATATAAAGTAGTCCAGCTGTACTTACCTTGTCGTTTGTTTGAAATTGGTCATAACGCTCTTAAAGTAGAACTGTTTTAATTGATTTCTAAAGTAAAAAATATTTAATAGACAAGAGTTTACTAATTGAAAGCAAATGAAACACATTCATGTTCATATACATACATGTACATACCGTAATTTTGGCTTCATTGCATTTCATATAAGAAAAGTATGACTTAGTTTTAACTTATACGTTTGGTAACATTGAATTATTTATTATTTTCTTAGCCACTTCTTGCTTACCGATGCTGTCGTTACCATTCGACGGCGGAAGCTTACAAGACGCGTCAAACAACAAGCAACATGTAGGAGTTGAAGGTATATCCGCAACTATGGAGGGGGAGGCTCTTTCTAACGGCGGTGGTAGATTAGTTCTTTGGAGATATGCAAATCTCATGTTCCCGATTGTGTTCGCAATAAAGTAAGTAATACTTTGCGCTATCTTGCACACGTCATTTAACATAGCTACAAATTATAACGAGGGTTAAAGCAAAACATGTACCATGTGAGTATAATAAAGAATGTTATGGTACATTTTTGTGTTAACCCATCGAATTCATATAGAAAGCTACCATGTACATATGAATAAAGAACGATCATGGTACCTTTTTGCTTTAACCAATCGAATTTATTTCGAAAATTTCGGTAATAGAGCTTACTAAATTACATTATTTGTGGTTTGTCAATTTTAAACACCTGTCCATTATCTAATAGTAAATTAATTTTATATTCAACAACCATACGTTATTACAACAAAATGCCTATACTTATACAATCACTAAATCATATTTTGTCAGTTTAACAGCGTTGAAACTCCACAAAAAAAACAATCAACGTATAGTTTGATTGACGTGCACAAATACAATGTTCCTCACAAAATATAAGGATTGTTTAAATCATTCATCTGAATTATAGTCAGCCATTCATTGTTGTTAGATAAGAGACTTATATTAGTTAAATATTTATTACATGTGGTTATTTGACATGAAACCTTTGTATTTTATCTAATGCTGATACCGACAGTAAAATTTGGTTCGAAATATGAATATATCATTATGTTGCTTTTAGATACATTGAAATCATAGTTTTAATATTTAAAATATCCAGGGTTTTTTCAGAAACAAGTAAAATGAGCGTATTCTTAACATTTTATGTATATTTCAACAGGTTCCGGTTTTTAAGCACAACACCGTCTCCTAGACAACAAATAATTTTCTCCAACTGTGACACAAAGGGAGGTCAGGAACCCTCCATAGTAATATCACTAGATACACTGTACCACGAAGTTGTATTTAATATAAATACATATAAAGGGCCAGCAAAGAGATTTGCCGTTACATATCAGGTAAGTAATGTGTCTATGTCTGTCAAAAGTTTTATTACATATGATTGGCACTAATTGATTCAATTGAACTTTCATTCGTTTAAAATTATGAAGAATATACATGACATTTTCATTTCTTTTCACAACCATGTAAAACTTAAAATAACTTTCGAACCTGTTGCTACTGTGTACATTATTCAATTTCAGCATAACAAATGGACGACAGTAGATTTAATTTATGACGGTGAGCGAATAGTTGGGTCTGTTAACAAAAGAGCGAGGAACATTTTTGCAGGAGGTTTGTATAACATAGTCAGCCATATTTTCCTTGTTTTCATTATCTTTCTTAAAGAACTTTCACGAGAACATTCTTGACTACATGCCTCAGTATGATATCTCTTTAAATCAGAAATAGGGAAACAGTCACCAATTTACGGCTCTGTCAGTCCCATATATCATAAGGAATAACTTGTGGTTGACATTATAGTATTTGATACCACAACTCGAGGTTTTGACCCCTAGTATGCTCAGTTTCATGGGTCTCCACAATCGTAACTACTCTACAATTACAAGCTTCATGGAAACATTGATCAAACACAGAAGAGGGTCATAGGATATAGTTATCAAAACCCTTTAATTCAGCTTACATTTGTCTTTTTAAAAGTTTTTATGCCCGATATCTGTACAATAATATGTCGTTATTCTTGATGCATTGACGCTCATTTGCCAATTTCTTTCAGGAGGAATAGAGACACGCCCACATGCATTAGGAGTAGGTAGCTGCAATGGTAAAGACGGGTTTAAAGGTTTACTTGATGATGTAAGTATCTTTGATTTATGTTGTTAGAACTATCCATAAAGAGACATACATGTAACACCTCTTTCGTTTTATTTGGTACTATATATGATAAACTCCATGCCACAACATTATCTGTTCAGGGGTAATTACCACCATTATTTTGAAAACAACATTTTATTATTTATTCCAAATGGGTACAGCGGTGGCTATGGACTTGTCAGCATTGGATTTTGCCAATATAAACCAATTCTGTCATACTTTTATCGCTTCTAACTCGGAGACTAACATAATTGACATAAAACATGAGAATTTTGGAAAAATATGAAGTCAACGGTAGACGGAAAAAGTTTTGCGGAGATGAAGATTTGTGGAAAATATGTAGTTTGGCCCTATCAGGAGATATTATCATATCCCCTTTTTCATATTATTTTATTTTTGTTACAGATATTCGTTTACGAAGACTGCATACCAGATGAAATGTATGGAGTATTTATGTCAGTTCTAGAATGAAGGCGATGAAATTCATTTGATAGATCAGGGAATTACCATACATCTGACATTCTATTGACTCGCCAAAACGTGGCGTCTTTCACATTCCATAAAGTATTGATATCGTGAACCATACTTTAAGATTTGATAAATAGACTCCTTTGTCTGCAAGTCTTAGAGTCACATTTACCTAATTGTAGAGGGAATGCCACAAAACACAGCCATAATTGAAGATTAAGTGTCGGAGTTTACATATGTTTTAAGCACTGACTTACTCAAACATATATAACTAATCGGTGTCCTAAGATTAAAGCATCGTTCATCTCGATACTGACAAGGAACGAATAACATAATCCTTTTTTATAGCAGTACATAACTGTAGATGTGATACCTTTTGTTTGAATCTTAGAATGTTGATTTACAAGGGATAGAGATAGGCCCATCTACAGGCAAGCGAGTTTGCCTTCGCGACCCAGTTCAGATAAAAATCAGCCCGCATTTCATTATTCAGTCAGTAAATTTCAAGTGAACACCCCTTTGAAAACGTAATGGTGCTGTCCGATTAATGGTCAAATAATTACCGAAAAGTTGGCAGACAAAGCGTAAAGAACTCGAACAAGGAAATCACAAAAACAAAGATGTTTCGTTAAGTATTATAGAGAAATCAAAAGGTATATATACCTCGAGTATTTAAAGCATTGAAATAAGTACACCTGTTTTATGTAAGCCTGAAACATTGCCAAAGAGAACAATTTGAGTTTTTTACAATTTTGATGATAATGTGTATTTCATTTATTCAAGGAATCTCTGTAGAATTATTTTACACTCAGTGAACCTGGTGTGGACTTACAGTGAACATACAGTTATTTTTTAGTTTCTGTCAGGTTACTTATTTGAAAATTTGTTTTGACATATTCCAGTTCGCTAAAAAAGGTGATTTGAAAAGACATCTGTATCTGCATCAAAAGTCTTAAACATATAAGTAATCATCACTCTTGCTATTTACTAAACCTCGTCCGCAGTCTGATGGTGAAAGTGGTATGCACCGCTTGGATCAATCGAAATAACATTCCTTCTTTAGTTTGTGAATGTGAGAACTCGCATTACTTATGCATTGTTGTCTGATTTTCGAATGACAGGAGGACGTATACCTTCATGTACGTTTAACGCATATAATATTTCGGACACGCTGTTCTAGTTGGTTCAAAATTTTAATTTTGTCCAATCCATTAACATTAACATGTCATTTGATGTCAGTTTTACAACTTTTGAATATCTTAGTGTTAAAAAGCTACTGTCTTATTTGTATGTATATAGGTTATATTATAATTATGTACAGTTATAGTAAATGTATATATGTAGTATGACTGCAATCAAGTATTTATTTGTGAACTTTCGTCTAATACTGTATATACGATGTATTTGGGTACATATTGAATGGACAATATAACCTCTCTTATTAATACCTCTAAGTAATGAGCGAACGTGTTTTCGTAACCTATGACTCTATATATACTATAAGCAATATGTTTTGTATATCGATCATATTTGTCTGTATCTGTATTTTGCTCTATCACATGTTTGTTCCCGGAGGTGTCCACTGTATCTTCCGCTATCACTGCTGTGCGGTGCAATCCCGGCATTTTTAACTGTATTAAACTACTATAACATTCTGTTTTTGTAGTTTTATATAATTTGAAGTCGTTTTATCGGCGAAAGTGATTTTATATATCGGCTTTTTAAACATCAATCTAGAGTGCAGCTAAATGTAGAAAGCCGATTTACAACAAATTGGTGGCGCAGAAATACTATAGTTCCTTACAAATAAGAGCACAATAGAAACATATTACTGCATTTAAAACACATTTATGAAGTAGTCCGTTTTTACAATAAGAAAATCAAGTCGGTGAACGGCTTTAAAAAAGATATCGATCAATCTACAGTGTAAGTTTTGCAAATGCCAAGTGCGTTTGCGTTTTCTGACTATTGGCCTATGCAAATATAGGTGGCAGTATTGCTTAACGCATCTTGCAAATCAAAGACGAATGAAAACACTACTAGACTTCTTATGGCGGATTGTTCATCCATCGGTTTGAATTTAAGACTTACTGGATATTGTTGTAAGCGGGATTATACGCAAAATTGTCAGGAAATGTAAGGAAAATCGAATTGGAATGTAGGAAAAGATGCATTTCTTACTGGATCTTTTTTCAGACCGTGATTTAAAATACGCAGACATAATAGCTGTATCAAAGTCATTCGTTTTATCTTATCCGCTCAGTTAATGCTACACTTGAGCTATTGTGACGCTCTGATGTCTGTCCTGCGTGTTGCGTCGTCCACAATTGCTGTAAAAGTAATATGTTAAACCATTAAACTCCGGCCAAATTATAGCCGAACCCTTCCGATGGATTCTGTGATAATCAGGGAAAATGATACTGATCGACAAACATATCTGTCCGGATCGGGGTGATTTTAATATTTTAATTAGCTAAAGAGGAATATCTCCAAAGACACGTTAGAAGTCACGGCGAGTCGTCAAAACATTTGCTGAGTTGGTACAGGGCATGGTTTTTTGATAGCTCTACATCGGAAACCTTAGACATTTTCTTCTCTGAGTGAAACTGCTAACACTCATTACAAACTTATAATGAAACGTGATCAGGTGGAAATAATTTAAATCTGTTAGCTCAAATTAAATTATACCAGTTCCCAGTGCAAAGTGTCAGACGTCAATACTGTATCTAAGTTTCAACGTGGAAATATTAAATAGTCATAAGCAGTAGGAAATATAAAAAAGCCATTTCATAACCCAACTTATTGTCTCATTAAACTTATTTTTCTCATTTAAGCTACTACAAAGTGAAAAGTTATCACATATTTAACTATAACGTAGTGTTTATACCCTCAAAAACATAACTACATTCTTGAAGGCTAGTAAATGTATTACCAATTTATAGTCATTTTCATCTGTCTTCCATATGTTATGTTTTGGTTCCATCTGACCTCAGCCTCTCTTTGTCATTTGCCATGTATTTGGATTTCTTCTGACCTCTCTATATCATTTGCCATGTTTTTTTAATTGTATCTGACCTGTCTTTTTTTCTATCTCATGTAATTTTGATTTTGTCTGACCTCTCTATTTCATATGTCATAAATTTGAATTCCATTAACGTTTCGTCCTCACGTGTTATATGTTTACATTTCACTCGTCATCTTCACATGTTACAGTTTTGAACTTAATATGCCTGATATACAACCTGGCTTATCACACTGGCATGTACTAGACAATAAACGAATCAGCGTACTGAAAGGCACTTTTAAGGCAGGATATCTACATTTTCTCGTGCTTGATTACAAATAAGCGTTATCATTTCTAACAATCCTTATAACAAAGCTTACTAATCAAAGTGTTGTATGAGTTATTTTCCTAAAACTAGTCCAGATAGTTATATATGATCTGATTTAATAAAATAAAAGGTGCAAATGTCTTCAATTTGCGCTAGTATTCGTTAGTCTTATTGCATTGTTGTCTACATCATATCTCCATTTAAAAAATACCAACAGCGAATCAATAAATTAGCATCATAGTTTGACATAATCGAAACATATTACAATGTGCTTTTAAAATATAATAAGTAAATCACAGACAAACGAAATCGATTTGTGACAGTAAATCAAATTAGTTGCGAATTGTGACTAGACAAAACCACGGTTTATGTAATTTAAAACTACTTGATGTCACATATTTACAGGTAATATTAATCTTAAGGTGTTTTTATCTGACATGTACGTCATGAGAAAGCATCTAGCATAGGTTGGTTTATTTATTTCAACAAGATCAATTACCTTTGATAAATGCAAAATTATGATCTGTCTATCAATCTATTGATCGTAATTCATTTAAACATCTGAGATATATTTCTTTAAAGTATAAGGTACAAAAAATGACATTTGTAAGATCCTTTATATATTGAAATTAAAATACAATTGTTATCCGCAATCAAATCTGCCGTGTACTATTACGCCTAGTAAATCAATCGGAAAGGACTTTCCTCCTTTGGAAAAATTAGTTTGTAGTAAATTCGGTTACACTTTCGTCTATAGTTCACAAACTTCATATAATACTTTTCATTACGCTATATACACGTAACAGCTATATTGCACTCAGTCACACGTTGGTTGTTGGTGTGGTCCCACTGTGCTGAACTTTGCTGTATCAGTGAAAGAGGTGCACCATAGAAAGAAGGTTAATAATGTTCTCATGTGAAGACATTATCGACAGTCAAAACAAGCACACATAGCGGCGAACACTTAAAGACATAATGAATTACTCTTTCTGGAACACAACATTAGCCACAGAACTGCCACCACTGTAATCTTTACCCAATGGTTGTTTAGTTTGCTGTTACTACACAGGAACTCGTTTATTACAAAAAATGGTAACCTGTTTTTATTACCAGCTGTTGAACGTATTTCTGGTATAGTTTCTACTTTTACAGACCAAATTGACAAACTGTTGGTCCCACCTTTCCTCAGCTGTTGTTTCTTCGTGTTGTTTATTTCATGTGCATCTTTCCTCCGTAAAATTTCACTATTTTTATCTTCGTTTTGGCAAATGCTTTCATGTATATTTTCCGCTTGTTCTCCCTTTGTTTCAGTTAATTCTTGATTTTTGCCCTTTGTTCTTGACAGCCGTACCTCTTGTATTTGTATTCAAATTCATATGCTCTATTTTGTTTAATATTCATTGACGCTTTTCATTCAGACTAATGTTTTGTTTGCATATACAGCTACATACATTGTATATGTGGATGAACCGCTTGTTCTTAATAAACGTGTATCTAATCCACTCAGTGTCTTAAACTCACACAAAAAATAAATTTATCTTAATCATAAAGGTCTAATATATGAATGGCAAAAAAATCTTTACCTCAGTCTACATTTTTATGTTTGTTCTTTGCATTTCCTGTTATCTGCATTACATATGACCTACGTTTACAAATTACTTAATTGAAACAAAGGGAGTAACGAATTTTGAAATGTATTGTTTTAATCCTGAACGAGTTAAAATAGAATAGTTACATTCTCGGGAGAATAACACTGAACTCCACATGATAATTCTCATCATGTAATTATTTAGGGGTTTGCTCTGGTACAGGTGTGTGTGTGCAATCGGTATGTTTAATGTTAACTATACTTGACTTCATATATAAGTTTGTCAAAGTGTGTAACAGATGTACACTTGTAACATACTAGTTTTTTCTTTTCTTTTTTTATATATTTTTTTCTTTTTGGATGCCTAGATAAAATAGCAGTAAAAATGATATATGAAGAAAAAAAAGTTTACATTTCGGTACAGTGTAAAAGTTCAACACGACAATTTTAACGAGCTGATAAACAATTATAACTATAAGTGTTTTCTATCTTTATTTATATTAAGTTAAAAACTTTAGATTTCAAGCCGAACATTTTTCAAGCTGAAGTTTCATTGTTACACTTTTTTAGTAATTTTTGTTTCTTTTTTTGTTGTTGTTGTCTTCTTAAAAATACTTTACTGATTTCATTTCATTCACTTCATTATGCATATATAAAGGTAACCTCCAGTGTAGATATAATTAGACACAACCTTGATTTCATAAGTTTGCTTTGTCAAGTGTGCTTTGCCTTTCGAATAAAACCACAGCAAAAGAAGAAGAATGTTATTGTAATGAAAAGACATCTTCTCAGCAGTATTCCTGTCATTCCTCTGATAAGCGGTACAATGAAAAAATTCTCAAAAATGTGAAGTAGTCTTAGATGTCAGAAATATTCACGAAATTAAGAAAAGATTAGTGGCTTGCTGTCATAAAACGTCCTTATAATGCAAATGTCTAACTAATATAGCTATTATTTGATTCGGAGAGCTATTGTGTTTTACCATTGAGTGGTATATGTTCAAACACGGAGCGATATCTGTTTGCATCACTTAATCTAAACAACTATGTGAAAGAAACTCTAATATTGAAATACCGCAAACAAGTTGATATTCCAGAACTATCTGCTTAAGTTTGCTTCTTGCTTGTGCAGGTTTCTAAGTTTTCGTTCAAATTAAATTCGTATGAAAAGTAACATGTCATTAAATGTATTCAAAAATACATCAATACTGTCGCCTAGAGTTCAGGGAAAACAACTTTCTTTCAAATATTATTGAGCTACAAACCAGCACTGATATTGATTCCAAATCAAATTAGTTATTTTAAGAGTTCTAACCCGTGTAACATTTTATCATTAAAGCATAAAAGGGATGTAACTCTTCAAAACATCCTGCTTTGTTGTGAATTGATTAAGCTCAAGTATTCGAGCCTGTTACAGCACTTACCTTATTTTACAAAGTCCTACAATTAAAATGAACTTAGTCTTTGAAATTATGTTTGTCTACTCGCAGCACTTTAACTTGGGTAAATCAATAATTATATACCGAGTTAGTAAATATTGGGGAACAATGCTGATTTACAAACACAAAGCTGGTTTATGGACAGGCATGCGCCGCGCCTGACCAATTTATTTTCGTATATGCATAAAAAATAACAAACAACAACAATCTTTATTAGTAATATGGATATATGACATGTATATGGCTAAGAACAGTGAAATATATACACACATAAGTGCAAACATGTGAAAATATGGTAGTCCTCATAAGACAATATTATATGCACACTAAGTTAAGTAAATAACACTAACATATTCTTAAAGTTAATATGCCTAAAACGTTAGGGTGTAGACATGATGAAATTGTTTCTATCTGAAAATGCCAGGAATGCAAATAAATCCAGAAGCAATTAGCAATTTTGGTTATGCTAATGATACATAAGTAGTACTAATTAATTCATTAACCCGCCACACCTTTCTTAATTTGGAAGGTGTCATCATTCAAGCCAGGTTACTAGATATATATTGTTTTAAAAAGAGATAACAACCCTAAAAGTTTTCAAATTAATGTATTTCACATAATTATTATGTCGTAAAAATGTCATATATTTAAAGCTTAAACAAACAACTATGGCATACTTAATGAATATTCTCCACTTTTAAATGTTGTTTCATTGCAAACCTCAACATTTGCGTTTATAACACTTATCTATGTAGATTTTTTAGGTAACATGAAAAGTTTCAAAGTTTATTTTACAAACATGCATGAGTCCCGCATAAAACGGGCAGCATCAGCAAAATACATATCTATATACAAAACATATCAACATGACAAATCGGAAAAACGACTATAGTCTACTATAATAACAAATCTATGTACAGGGATATCACAATTTTACATTCTCTGAATTTATACAGTGGAGAATATACATGTACATAAATCAATAGTTTCATTTTTATCAAATATAAAGTTCTTCTTTTTTTTATTAATGAAAGTCTACCTTTACAATATTTACTAATTGAAAAGTCTTGTTACAGCTATGGTTATTTTTCGCCTTTTCATAAATTGTGTGCGTCATAAGATTAGACATTTCCATGAAAATCTCGTGCTTTTTTTTTTTAGCACACTTGTGTAGTCAAAATATGAATGAATTTATGGCTGGCTGTAATAGGTAAAGCAAGAAACACATGAGAAAAACAATTATAAAAATGTGCAAAAATATTAGCAACGTCATGTAGGAATTGATTCAAGCAATCGTTGACATGTAATTGGAAAAACCCAAATATATATTATGGATGAGATTGCTGCTGATTCTGAAGTTTATATAGAAGACTATTCCATACAATGCAGGGACAGGAATTTTAATGGCGGTGGTGTGCATCTATATTAGAACGGACTAAGTCTTATAATGATCGCAGTGACGTTGACAATGATAAACTTGAGGCTACATGACCCGATCTGATGTTACCCGAGACGAAACCTATGTACACAGACCCGCAAGACAAACATTTAACAGCATTCAACCTCTCTTATTCTGCATTACAATACATACAAAATCACACACATACACACACCTGATATATAAGATTTTTCTATTAGTTTACTTTAACCTATGAGTTGTAAGTTTATGCACTTCTGACATTTGATTTTACACGGCATGAAATTCTATGATGAAAACTTCATAGCATAGTTATCTGTTTCAGTTATGTATGTTTGTAAAAAGGATAAACTGCAAGCAAACATAATAATTTGTCTGATTTACATATTTGAAGTTACTGAAAATGAGTTCATAAATAATAATCAGGAAAGAGATTCATATAAGCTATTATAGCTTTCTTCTCAGTCCTGGATGCTGTTTATAAATGTATTGTATTTGTTCATGCTCTGATAAAGGAATAAATAATGTTTAAATTAATTAATTCATCTTTTTAAATATCTTTATTTCCCAAAAGTTTTGTATGATTTTCGTGACACTTCGAGTTAATGTTAATCTGATGGGGAGGATGTTTCTCAATCACGATTGGCATAAGGTTAGGTCACACCTAGGTTGAAATCTCACTAGGTTATATCCCCTAAACTTTTATAAGGATTTTCATCAAAGTTATAAGGACAACAGTACTATTCATCTCGACATGATGAAAAATTGCGTGGTAATACAACACACTTAAATCCATGCATTTAGATTGCTGGCAATTTGTATCTAATTAGTGCTTTTCAAAAGCCTCTTTATGTTAGAACAACAACCAAACAAGATAGAAAGCCTGTAAGAAAATACATGTGAGTCCAGTCAAAAGTGCTAAAAATTAGCGAGAAAGTGGATTTGAGATTTTATTTTGAACAGCACACATCACCAAACCACCAAAAACTGTAGAAAAGTATATATTAAATGGAAATCACATGCATTTACCAGGTGTCATGGTAGTTTAATTTGTTTATTGTCGGTTCTGTGAGAGACTTTTATGGTTCCTTAGTAACAGTTTATAATAAAAACTAGTTAACTGTTAAATTATTTATCTAACTGTATCATTATAACTGATGACGACAATACTCTTTTGTTATGGCATTCTAATAATCAGAGTTGTTTACAAGTTAAGGGGTACTGATTTAATGTATACAATAGAGAAGTGTGAATTTGCTTGCAACAGCCTTTTCCATAGTAACAGAATTGCAATGTTGTTATTACGTGGGAGTATTGTCCAATCACATAGCGATTATTTGTATACGCGGCGTTTTGATTGGTCGATCACGCGCAGCATCTTTATATGGTAATGCTACGCTGTAATGTTTCCACAAGTTAGAGAGTGGTTGGGAAGGAATTTCATTTTCTAGTCTTATGTTTTCTCCGGTGTATTGAAAACCATCTAGACTAGAAGATATCGGAAAAAAGGGGTGAGTAGAATTTCCTTCAGTTTTAATTCATATGTCTACATATCATTCAGATATAAGGAAAATGTATTTGTTAGCTGAAATGAAATAAATTGCGCCCTGCAAATACCCATCTTTTGTTCTTGCAATCGTTGAGTGGCTGAGTCCTCTATCAATATGTTTATGTTCTAATGTTGCTTTCCGTGTCTATACGAATTCATTTTAAAATGCTTTTTTTCTGATATAATAGAATAGTTTGTTCGACGTTTAAGATAAAACAAAATGGAAAAGAGATCAAAATCATATAGACAACAGAAATAAAGAAAGAAAAAAGAAAAAAATGCAGACGTTGGTAAATTCAGTCCTGGCACAGCTAGTGTTTGATTGGATAGTTGAAAAAAGAAACTTACCACAGAAAAATGATGCAGATCTCGTAAAATTAAACGAAAGTTGACAGATATTTAGAATAAAATGGATTTTGAATAAGATATAATAAGAATTCAGGGATTTGCGTAAATAAATTGCATGTAGTTGAAATTAGTGGACCTGTCAAAATACCGATGCTGAAGGCAGCGCCATATTGTTTTACTGCCGTCGTGCCATATTTTTGTCACTTCGTAAACATTAAGAGGAAACGCATTTGATTTGAAAAAGATAAATTATGACCACGGTGTGGCTTTTTATCTTTGTCGTCAACGACCGTGCAGCATATTCTTAACAATCTAAGTATTTGATATATTTAACCGAAATTGAAACATACGTGATGCCACATCCTTTGGAGTGCCGCTACACCAATGTCAACCAATTAACAGCCTCGCCTTGACGTGATAATTTAAACTATGTATGGACTCATGAATTATCAATATCATTGTCAAACAGTGAGAATGAAAAATGAGATTTTTTTGTGAGCAGAATTATTTGTCATCCAATCAAAACAACGTATTTCATACTGGTAAATTTTACTACGTAAGTTAGTGGAGACCATCAAAATTTGAGAAAGACATTAAGCACTGATTTGTGCTCTTAAATAAATTAATGTCAAAATAAATATGTACGTGTATAGCAATGCTATTTCCACAGAATATGGTGTAAATATTTCTTTAACTATCCGGGTCAAACACCCACATACTTTGTAAAGTTAATTTCCACTTCTATCTATTGTTAAGAGAATTGACTCGATAAAATTTATTTCTTGCGTATAAAAATAGTATTTTTCACTGAGTGCACATAGTTATTAAAACATGTACTGTTCATAATAAAAAAAATAATATTGTAAATTAAAAAAAATATATATAGGGACATTGCGAAATGGGATGCTCGATCTTGGTAGCAAGTAAACGGTCCTTTTTATTAAGAGGTTGGTAGGTCAAAGGTCAAAGGTAACCCTGGTTGTCAATAAAAACCACATTTCGTTCGATAAGTATATAATGGCGTAATATAGTGTCCTCCAGCTTTTAACAGAAATTTGATCACGAGCATTATACGGCCAAGGTCGATTTTGACATTAGAGGGTCGATGATCAATGTCATGGTTCGTGGACAGTTTGGCGGAGGTTCAAGAACATTATTAAGGTCACGGTGACCAAGGACACTTACACTCTTTCTGATATACAACCATACAGTGATTGGGTCTTGGATTCTAAAACTAGGAGCGGAGGTTGATAAGGACCGTTGGAATATCCTGTTTATTTTGAGATCACTACTACAATGATCGATTTCACGGTGATTTTTGCTCAATAAACCGGCTGTTAGTCAGTTACTCGACAAGGCGGCCTATGCTCATTTTGGGTGTTTCTAGTTTTGAGATATCTATATCGAAAATTTTATAGTAACACAGATATCTCCCCATGATATTGTAAGAAATCTATAAAAAAAATTAAAGATATGTTGTCTCCGCAATATGTACATCTCTATCATGCACAGCAGAGATATCTTTTCAAACACAAGAGGCATGTCTTTAAACTCGAAACATGCGACTGAATAGCAGTTATACTTCATTATTTAAGAAATAGCCTATGGGCTTGGTGTGTTTTGAAAAAAAAACTTAAACATCCGTTGGATGTATTGTGCCAGACGAAAAAATTAGCGACTAAGACTCTTGGTGAAGAAACGAAATCGAAACAGCTATTGTCTGGAAATTCTTTGATATTTTTAACTAAAATGAAGCGCAGAAGAAATAAACTTAGTCATAAATATATACAATATCTTGTTTCTTCATCATCACTTTTTACATTTATAACCCGGAGAAGTTAAGACGGCGATTCTGTAATAACTGTAGACAGAGTTATCGTTCTTGCGGGAATACAGTCTATAAATACGGAAAATTGATACAATTCGTCTTGTTATGCACTATAATCAGACTGACTTTCATGCATTGTGGTTATTGCGGGATTTCGTCTCAGACACGACAAATGTATTTGCTCGACAACACGTCAGATTTTTTGCCTTGTTACTTCGAAATTCGCATGGTCGTGTTTCAATTATATACTTTTCGATACAAATCTTCTTTAACCATGAGGCAATTTCAGGTAGTGTTTGCACGGGTGTAAATTCAATTGTTAAAATACTGCTCCCGATGATGAGTGCAGATATTCATTGTTTGCCAAAGATCTCTTACTGACTTTGATTCACGTTTGGGGAACAAAATAATATCATTTTTATTACTGGTGTAGAAACATGATTAACATAGGCTATTCGTAACAGAGAATTGAAATTAATTCTTAATTGCGTGTACGCCATAAAGCGGAATTTTAGAGGCATGTCGTGTTGTGTTAAAGATGTACTGTATGCAAAACCCTGTTAAACAATAAAGTTAATAAGCAAAACCTTTGCCAGAGGAGAGCACTTCACATTTTTTTTAATTTTGACATTGCGCATCAGAACTTCAAATCGTGGTTTATTAGACGATGAACACTGCTAAAGCGGACATCATTTCGTAAGCCTATAGTATGTGATTTGACATTGATATTTGACACCTAGCGCACGCGCTGCCGGTAAAGCCACGTCAATGTTCGAGTACCCGTTAAAATGTATGGAACTATCTAGTGTCTGAACACCATTAGAGAACCTTTATTTTCTATTTATGGACCTTTCCAAATTTGTTTATTTTATTTTCAGGCAACTTGAACAAGATGAAGCTGATATGTTTCTGTATCGTTCTGTTCGCCATCAATGGTATGTACATTATTCCGTTTCATACACAAAAACATTTTCATATATGTATATTGTAGTTAACAAATACGGGCATGCTTTTGTTGCTGTTGTAGAGGCCATTGGGGTTTTATGGTGGCTGATTTGGTACACTTTTGTGCGTCGTGTTGTCGCCAGCGACAACACGACAAAACGCCAAACGGCGCGTTGTCGCACTCTCGTCTTATCGTCCTGTCGCTAGCGAAGCACGCCAAACGGCGCGTTGTCGTGTGGCGTGTTGTCGCGATGTCACATTGTCGCTCGGCTCAAATTGAAGGATTGGCTATTTGGCGCTTTGTCGCTCGGCACATTATCACCATAACACAACACGCCGCACGACAACGCGCCGTTTAGCGTGCTTCGCTAGCGACAGGACGACAACACGACAGTGCGACAACGCGTCGTTTGGCGTGCTTCGCTAGCGACAGGACGACAAGACGACAGTGCGACAACGCGCCGTTTGGCGTTTTGTCGTGTTGTCGCTGGCGACAACACGACGCACAAAAGTGTACCAAATCAGCCACCATAGGGTTTCGACAAATTTGCTGTTGAATATTTTCATAAAGTAGTCACAATGAGGAACGATTTATGATCAGGATTAAACATGTAGTTTATTCAGGATAATGCGACAGTGACGTAATAAATATATGCGCACACAAACTTTACAATCAATGAGTACAAAGATACATCATGCATGTAGGAAAAGTGTTAATCCTTGCATTATCAAACTGATTTACGCAACAATACTGGACTCTTCCATTACGTCACTCTCACATGATCGTAAATAGACTGTACCTCGCAAATTTAACATAACTTAAATTTCAACGGGTAATATAATCATTGTAATAGATAAACTAGTATTGACCTCACGTGATCACCTGCACAGACACATTTGTGCGCTCGTGAAGACCTATCATGCAAGAATTTAACAGGGATAAAAATCGAACATTCTGCCTAATTCCATTTCTATGTACGTCTAATTATACTAAACGGTTATATAGTCGGCATTATAAGCATGATTTTATCGGAACAAAAAATGTTATCCATTAAAGTGAAAGGATATGGGCAGAATTCGGGGGAGCAAATAGGAGGTAAGCAAGCGTGCAGAACCAGGAATTACATATTTGACTTGGATGACATCGTTTTACCATTAATGACGCAGAAGAAACCAATGCATGTAAAAGCTATAAAATAAAGAGTAACATTGAAAACAACTTAAGTGTACTTGGCTTTTTTGTAATTCAAAGACCTGCAAAATGAATTCAAAAGCAAGATGAAAATAAAGGCTTTGCATTTCCATGCACACCACAACAATACATATAATGACTAAATGTCTACCGTGATGATTTAGGATGGATTAAACACTCTTTAATTAAAACATCAAACGATATGAACTTTGCCGCAGTCATGCATCAGAACTAAAAAAGTAGAGGATATTTGTTTGATTTGTGTTTTTGGTTTTCACGAGTAAAATAAAATTGATATTTCGCTGAAACTTTTCTTTTAATTTTATATTTTCTTGACAAAATAATCAGGAAAATTTGGAATCATAGTATTTACATTCCCCATGGAGAACCCCCTATTGATAAGAACCGTATTACTTCCATCATTACTGATAGAGCAACAAAAGTAGTTCTTAAGTTTATTTCAGATAAAAGTATTTAAAATGTCATATCTATCTCTATCATCCAATGGAACTGAAACATCAATTTATAAGATATAAATTGAAACAATTGTTAAATAAACAAGTCTGCACTTCGTCACGCCATGAATCGCGGAGTAATACTCAATCAGCAAAAACAGTGAAAATAAAAATGGTAATCCACTGTTTCAAAACTGTTGATTATCACTTTTATTTCACAGAGAAAACTCTATAATTCACTGGAAAACATTAAATAAAGATTTATAAACATCTCTGTGATCACTTAATCACGACAAGTTTTCTTAAAGCCCCTCTCTGCTAAAACTAACTGACTTAAAAAAGCTGTAACCTCTCGTAGATTGAGAGCTTTGGGTTCGAGCCCTGCTGCTGACCACAAGTAAGCACTTTTTTGCGGAGAATACGGTTCTAGTATTGGTTATGTTAGGTAAAGCTGCCAATCTATTAAAATGACCAAAATGTCGTTCAAACTGATGTTAAACTCATTCAACAACATCAGACCTTTTTCAGATCACCCTTTGAAACCGTGCAATGAGACATTGAACAGTCAAGAGAAACAACATTACATTGTATCCCACAATGTTACTTGAGTGCAATGACCACTTAAGATATAAAATTACTTTAAATAGTTCTATTACCAAGAAAGATGTCTAACCGATGAAATGGGCCCAGAAAAAAAGAAAGATTTTAATCCGTGTGTTTAAACACACCCTTTGTGGGGATTTTTAATATTACATTTGACCCATAGCTCAGGTTTTCTTGGATTCCTTTCCTTAATGCAAGCTTAGAAGACATTTCAAAGCAGTCGTATGCATCTGTAATCTAATTGCGACGCAATAGAAATTGTATTACGCCACTAACTCCTTTAGCATTCAACACAAGCTTGATGATGACTTAAATTGCAAAGCTCTACAAATTAAGTTATATACAAGAAATTATTTCATAATAATTTGCATCGCCTTGCAGTGAAACGATAATAAGTTTCCGATATGTATTCCTTGGAAAATTAAGGAAGATACACAAGGATTGATGAAGAGATGTACTGTCCAGGCGTGTTTACAATACTTCTGCAGCTGATTGACATTTTGTACTTAAAGGCAGACCGTTCATCTCCTACATTCCTAAAAAAAAGAACCAGTACCGGACCTAAAGAAAGGCGAAACATTCGGTCGGTAGCAGGACTCAATCCCATAACTCTCAAACGGTGAGACTTGCACCATTATGATTGCTGTGGATGTTCAACCTTATCCATCTGTGTATCTCAAACAAGATTGGCTTAGCTAGTTGTTACCAAGTTTAATAAATGTACTGTAAACCGATTGATACCCGTGATGATTTTATTTTTACCGTGTTTTGTGAATTCGAAAATGTTGCGGAAGACTGTTTCAGAAATATAAATAATTAGAAATGTTTCCCAGAGATACTATTAAATTCGCCAATCGGTCTGTCCAAAGAAAATAAAAGCGTCACAAGAATTGTAAACCATAGTTTTTTAGTCAGTGCGTGATTTACTTATCTTAAATATGACCTCTATGCACCTAGTTGTGTTGAGATAACTTCAACATGTGCGTAGAAAATAGATTAACAAGACACAAATGAAGATTTTTTTTATTCAAAACTCGATTTGTTACGTCGGATATATGTGCGTAGAAAAGAAATTAACAAGAAATAAATGAAGATTTTTTTATTCAAAGTTCCATTTGTTACGTGATATTTGTACATAAGAAAATGAATTAACAAGAATGAAATGAAGATTTTTTAAATCACAGTTCGATTTGTTACGTGATATATGTGCGCAGAAAGGAAATTAACAATAAAAAAAACGAAGATTTGTTATTCAAAAGTAGATTTGCTACGTGATATATGTGCGCAGAAAAGAAATTAACAAGAAAATTGAAGATTTGTTTATTCAAAGCTCGAACTGATAGATTATATCGTTCAGAAGTTTGCAATAAGCAGTTTCTTTTTCAAATTTATTTCTAACTGCTAACTGCATCCATTACTTGGTGCACAAATATTACCATGAGTTTGCGCATATCTCTGTTAAATGACTATAAGGACCCTGGTTTGCTTTTTTTCGATCAGAAGTCGTACTGATTTCACATTGACTGGCAATTATCTATCAGAAGAAGATCATTTAGTAAATGATTGCTATTATAACTTTTGATTTGTAGGCTCAGAAAATGAAAGGGACAATTACCAGGCCGCTGATATGTATTTCATTGAAAATAAATGTTACGCCTTTTCTTTGTCGCAATTTCGATTCGATGAACATGTAATTGTGTGTCCTTTCGGAACCCTATCCCGTGTGTCACGCCTGCTAAACTCGCAAAGGTAGTATGAGCAGCTTCCGGTACACCAAATGCGCATATGTGGTTGTGATAAACGTGAGATAGGATGTTTTCTATTCGCATCGCACTCGAATATGCGGATCTTAACACTTGGTAGGGTACATGTATCATCATATAACAGATAACAATATATACCAGTCAAAAAGAAATCCCTTTTCCTTTTTGAGTTTGAAACCTCATATAGTCTATTTTTAAATGAACGCATGGTCTTCCAAGGTCTATAAATTCTAATACTTGAAATAAATTTGATGAAGCTTATATAAAATAAAGACGTGATAGTGTGATAGATCTATGACCATAAGATAAAACGAGTAATTTCTTACATCTTCCCTCAAGACTAATCTTGTCTTTGTGGGCAAAGAATCTGAACATTATCAGCAACATTTATACAATGCTATGCTTTACACTAAACTTGTGTAATTCATACGTTTGAATTACATAATATCATTAAATTATGCATGTGTATCCAGTAGTATGCAGGAATTTCAAAACCTCAGCCAGGCAGTATATCAGAAACTATTTTTGACCTCAATTCCAAGTCTGTTTAATACTTAGACTTGTCATTACTAATATTTATTCTCAAATTCATTTTTGGCCTGGGGACTGAAAGTCCCCTAGGCATAAGTTAGCATACCACAATTCAAACACTGCAGATAATAACTGTGCTATGTGCGAATAACAACTGTAAACATGCGCTTTGGGAAAGTAGTGCAAGACAGACCAATTTTTTCTGTTTTAGAAATTACTGCGCTGTTAGCTGATTACGGAAGATAATCATATGCATATCACGGAAAAGTACGGATACTTACGGAAATTTACGGAAACGTACGGAGCTCGATATAAGAGTTTGTAGTTTGATTTTCAAATTTCTGATGTTATTTCATTGACAACTTTCTTATTTACGAACGATTACATTTATATTTACCTAAAAATAAATTTCTTTAAAAAAAAGATTCAATTTACGTACATTCCCGAGAAGGAACTCACGTGATCAAAATCACCCGCCATTTATCGAGGACGCTGCATGTCAAGGCCAAGTGAACGGTTTCACCGATTACAACTACATGGTAACAAAGAATCATTTTTGGTTTTCCCTGTTATACACATTGTACAGTACTGTATTTATATTTCATTGTTGGTATTGCTTTGTTTATTTCTGTGTCAAGGTTTTGTCCATGGTACACAATAATTTTCGATCCACATCATCAGATATCGCTTGAAGTTGAACAAAGCGCAGATTGAATTATTTTTATTGTTCTCTCAAACAATTGATATTGTTGACCATGTGATTATTTTTTTTGATTTAACGTACGTTTTATAATAAATCAAACTTCCCTGCCATCCATATATTTGTGAATCATTCATTCTGTGTCATATACTAAATTTCGCCCTATGTACATTCCGACCCGCGCTTTAGGTAAGGTTCAGCGTAAATCACGTAAGTCAAAAGTTGCTTTCCGGGGAGTTAATCTATAGCCCCCAGGCCTCCGGCGCTCACAGCGCTTTGATTGTTTTCGTAATGATAAGGAAATTTCCGTAAAATACATTACAAAATAGTCATGTGTACAGCTACATGCTTTAGTAACCAGATTTCTTTTATAGTTCAATTATGCATACAGAGCGCAGACTGCTCAATCGGAGCGCCGATATAAACTTGCAATATTTTTTTGTTTTGCAGGGAATTTAGGATGAATTGCATCTATTCATACTGTCAAGGTACAAAGTACCCATCAGAACTGCCATTTCGGACGTCTAATTGGTCGTATAAGAAGTGTATTTTTCAAACCGTTTTCGAGCGACTCACGTAAAACGTTTTTATTCACAGACTAAAAACTTACATTAGTACAGTCTCATATTACGGCGACATCAGATAGCGTTCGAGATTTTTCGAAATCGTACCCTGGTTAATGTAAAAATTTGAAAACCACTTGCCTGAAAAATGACAGATTGGAGCGTGTGCGCATTTGAAATGCCGGAATTTGCTCAAACTACTTTTACAGGAGCGCATCTTGCACTCACGGGTGTGGTGTGTGCAGGGTACCCCTGTCAGAATTTGCACAGATTATTTCACTGATTGCCATCCGTATTCGCTCGAGAAGTGAAATAAATTGGGTCACGATCGAACACGAATAATTTATTTCCGGTTTTAATCCTTGCACCTTCTGTCCCACATAAATCCCTTACGAAAAATAGTTCCCATCACATGTATTACCATCTACACTTCAACGGCTGTGACCTTTCTAAAAGCCTTTTTTGTTCCGCGTTAGTAGTTTTACATCTTTCAAAAATTAAATACCTGTACGAAGGCCTATGTGTGAATAAAATATTGCAAAATGAAGATTGCCTCTAACTACATAAAAAGTGTGTCTGTGATGCACATCTACTATTCGTCAGTGTCCATTTATAGAAATAAAACAACAAACACCAAAACGGCAAAGACTTGCATATGCATTTAAACTCATAATGAAGTTAGAATAAAGAACCCATGGGTAGTTTGGTAACAAATATATAAAAGATCTGGTTTTTAACCGTTTTAAGCTAGATTCTAACGTTTTGTCATATACATTTCAAATAATGACCTGACTATGACCTTATGTAGGCGTTGTGTGTTGGTCAGAATATCTATTTTTAAACCCGAGCAATGAAGGATTTGCTTATATCATAATGCCCATACAACAACAACAGCATTCAGACATAAAGCTTTGTTAACTACCATCTAAGCTGTTATTCTGCTTG
Organism: Saxidomus purpurata; assembly: GCA_022818135.1. NCBI lineage: Eukaryota > Metazoa > Mollusca > Bivalvia > Venerida > Veneridae > Saxidomus > Saxidomus purpurata. Next base: position 48,010,006 of record JAFMSR010000007.1, read on the forward strand.
CGGAAATGTTTCATGAAAACAATTTATATCTCTAGAATCATCACAATAGATATGGATGGGATAAAACGGGACTTAATTACCATTGCAAATGACATTTGTATGTAAATACAAACAAAGGAAAACACATTTCAGTCCGCACTTTCCCATCTGTGTTTGAATAGGTACAGTGATTGGGCTATCTATATAGATCTACAACAATGCAAAACTTATACGAACAAATGCATCATGATTATTCAAGTATCAGTAAGACACTGAGAACAGTTCGCGCCAGAATTTCTGTGCACGGAGCGTCTGAAAATGTCAAATAACCATTACAGAAGGTAGGCCGTAACGGCTTATGGCGGTATTATCTACAAATGAAAGATCATTGGTCTTCCTTTGGGCATTAACTTAAAATAAACCGAAGGATTTTTATCTTAACAATGGCTTTGAACGAAAATATACATTCAATGTCATCGTAAGGTTTTCGTAACCTGACCACGGATCTTCTGCTTCAGAAAATTCATTTCTGAGTCAACCATTTCTGTTTGAGTTACGTAATACCATTGCTGTCAGTGATCTGCATTTAGAGCGACGTGTTCTGTCTGTTGGTATGTTTCAATAGAAGGGTAGTTGATCAGAGGTGTTAAAGAATTTAACAAATTTAGCGTTTGTTTTGGTGATCTTAACATAGCATATTTGCAAATCAATGGCTTAACTTTCATTTTAAATGTCATTTAAGCTACTCGTGTATACTAAAGGGGTATAGCTCGGTATAAATGTTTGCTGCTTCGAAAAATGTGATTCCATTTAAGACACTGCGTCATATGAAATTGCAAAACTCCGAAAACTGTATTTACCATTGTTGTCTCTTAAACTAGATATGCATTATTTCAGAACATTTCGTATTGTTTTGCAGTGCAATTATTGTGAGATTGTTTAACTGCGTTCCTTTATGACACGTTGTTCTCCGGCATGATTTGTAGGGAATTCACTTCACTTCATGCAAAATCAAAAGGACATTATAGGAAAGTCATAGTGGGTGATGCAGTACTGCAGTACCTTCCTAAATGAAAATCTCAGCAAAATATGATGTTGTACCTCTTTATATCAAAAGTTCGCTAATCAATTATAGCCTGAAAACAGAAAATTCATTTTAATGTTTTAGGTTGTATACAGAATGATTAGCAGCACCGACGCCTTGTGTGAATGAAAAAGTCTGATAATGTTTCTTGGGTGATTTCCTTTCAAATACCTTCAGACATTTTGCTTCGGTAAAAAAATGGCCTCAAGAGGATACGGCAGATTTCCCTTTTCATGTTCGCGTTGAAATTTTAACATACTTCTTGTAAAAGTGCTTTTAGTTCAAGCACAACTTTCGCACTCAACACAAACTTGATTACTAGCATTGCTAAGCTATACAAATGCACTGTTATAGATAAAACAATTTCACAATGATTACCATTGCAATGCAGCCAGTGAACCGGCATTACATTTCCGGCATTATGTTCCTTAATAAATAGTCATTGATATGTGGTTATCGGACATTAGTGTACAGTACAAACTTCGAGAAAAGAACATGTTGTCTTGTGGTGAAATACCGGTTTCAACATTATTTCAGTTATACGCGGATAGTTAGTTTACCTAACCAACGTTACATGAACGGACCAGTGCCAGTACTTATTTTCTGTGAGAAAGTACCAACTTTCTATATCATAGTGAAGAGTCATGTCAGTATTGTCATGGAAACCCATCAGTGAGAGTTGTAGCCATTGTAAGCGACTATAACCACTTGACCATGGTCTGCTTATGTCAGAATCTTTTTTGTTAATGTACTCTTACACAAGAAGCAGTTTTGCATTACACACTTTTAAACAGTTTATCTCAATCATTTCCTACATTTAATATTTGAATGGGGATAGAAATAAAAACAAAAAAAGCATTAAAAAACTGTAAAGTAAGTTTTATTTAGTGTGTTCGTGAGTAATATATTTGCACTTGTCAGAGAGAAATATACAATGTGCGTAAAAAGAAATTATCCAAAAAAAGAACATTTTCGATAAGTTGGATTCATTATTCGATTTGTTAAGAGCAATTAACAGTTTCCATTTCGGATCACGAACTGCTAACTGCATACAAAGAAAGCGCCCCTTAGCTCGGTGCAAAGAGGTCAATTTTGTATGATTCATTTGCCACATTTCTGACTAAGTTAACTAAATGGACCCTAGTTTGCAGCCAGTGAACCGGCATTACATTTTCGACATTATGTTCCTTGCAAAGTAACGATTAATATATTGGTCATTGATAGGTTGTTATCGGACATTTATGTACAGTAAAAGAACTTCTGCAGCAGATACGTCGTCGTGTTGTGTAACACCCGTTTCATTATTATTTCAGTTATTTGCGGACGGTTAGTTTACCTAACCAACGTTCCATGAACTTTTCTGTGAGAAAGTACCAACTTTCTATATCATAGTAAAGAGACGTGTCAGTATCGCCATTGAAACCAATCATTTTGTAAGCGACCATAACCTCTTGACATGGTGTGCTTGTGTCATTATCTTTGTTGTTAATGTACTCGTACACAAGATCACAGTTTTGCAGTACACACTCTAAATCAGTTTATCTCAATCATTTCTTACATTCAATATCTAAAGTGGGATAGAAATAAAAACAAAAAAACATATAATAAACTGTAGACTAAGGTTTATTTAGTGTGTTCGTGAGTAACATATTTGCATTAGTTAAAGAGAAATATACCATATGCGTAAAAAGAAATTATCAACAAAAAATGAACATTTTCGATAAGTTGGATTCATTATTCGATTTGTTAAGAGCAGAGCAGTTAGCAGTTTTCATTTTGGATCACGAACTGCTAACTGCATGACAAGAAAGTGTTCCTTAGCTCGGTGCGAAGAGGTCAATGCAAGATGTTTCATTTGCCACACCTCTCAAAAGTGCACTAATTGGACCCTGGTTTGTAATTCTTACTGATTTCACTTTGACTTTCAATTTACCTTCAGGAGAAGATCATTAAGTGTTTTTATAGTTTTTTATTTGTTGCAGTTTCCATTTTGAATCTCGAACTACTAACTGCATAGAAAGAAAGCGCCCCTTAGCTCGGTGCAAAGAGGTCAATTTTGTATGATTCATTACCACATTTCTGACTAAGTTAACTAAATGGACCCTGGTTTGCAGTTTTTTCGACCGCATATTGTACTGGTTTCACCTTGACTTTCAAATTCACTCCAGGAGAAGATCATTCAGTAAGAACATGTTATTGATATTATAACTTTTGATTTGTTGGCTGAGAAAATGAAAATGATATATAACAAAGAAATGACCAGAAACGCCAAAAGTGCACATTCAACTTTGCATTTGAATTAAAAAAATGCAAAAAATAATGCTCACGGTAGTTTGGTAAAGAAGTGACCAATTTGCAAGTTTTTTTGAAACCTTTTGAAATTGGGATAAACAATTATGAAATATACATTGTTATTAAATGATTTTACTGTAAGATGTAATTGTTAAGTAGAGATCTGTCAATTGGTTTATTTTGAGACGCAAGCAACGAAGGATTTGCGTTTATCATCACGACCATATAACATCAACGAGATTCGTTAAACACCATCAAAACCTTTATTGTGCTGGAGGAATTGTTTCATGAAAGCAATTTACATTTCAAGAACCATCACAATAGATAAGCATCGAATAAAATGTAACTTAATTACCATTGCAAATGATATTTGTATGTAAATACAAACAAAGGAAAACATACTTCAGCTCGTAATTTTCCATCTGTATTCGAATGAAGACAATGATTGGACTATCTATATTTAGTGTGTTCGTGAGTAACATTTTTGCACTTGTCAGAGAGAAATATACAATGTGCGTAACAAAAAGAAATTATCAAGAAAAGAATTGAATATTTTCGATAAGTTGGATTAATTATTCGATTTGTTTAGAGCAGTTGGCAGTTTCCATTTTGAATCACGAACTGCTAACTGCATACCAAGAAAGCGCCCCTTACCTCGGTGCTAAGAGGTCAATTTTGTATGATTCATTACCACATTTCTGACTAAGTTAACTAAATGGACCCTAGTTTGCAGTTTTTTCGATCGCATATTGTACTGGTTTCACCTTGACTTTCAAATTCACTTGAGGAAAATATCATTTAGAAAGTACAAGTTATTGATATTGTAACTTTTGATTTGTTGGCTGAGAAAATGAAAATGATATATAACTAAGAAATGACCAGAAACGCCAAAAGTGCAAGTATTTGCATATTCAACATTGCATTTGAATTAAAAAGATGCAAAAAATAATGCTCACGGTAGTTTGGTAAAGAAGTGACCAATTTACAAGTTTTTAGAAACCATTTGAAATTGGGATCAAAATTATGTAATATACATTGTTATTTAATAACTTTATTGTGACATGTAATTGTTAAGCAGAGATCTGTCAATTAGTTTATTTTGAGACGCAAGCAATGAAGGAATTCAAGCAAAGAAGGAATTGTGTTTATCATCACGACCATATAACATCAACGACATTCAGACCAAATGCTTTGTTAAACACCATCAAAATCTTCATTCTGCTTGCGGAAATGTTTCATGAAAGCAATTGACATCTCTACAACCATCACAATAAATAAGATGGAATAAAATGAAACTGTATCACCATTGCAAATGACATTTGTATGTAAATACAAACAAAGGA
>JAFMSR010000007.1:48015203-48116653 GCA_022818135.1 Saxidomus purpurata
GAGTGCAGATATTCATTGTTTGCCAAAGATCTCTTACTGACTTTGATTCACGTTTGGGGAACAAAATAATGTCATTTTTATTACTGGTGTCGAAACATGATTAACATAGGCTGTTCGTAACAGAGAATTGAAATTAATTCTTAAATAAAGCGGAATTTTAGAGGCATGTCGTGTTGTGTTAAAGATGTACTGTATGCAAAGCACTGTTTAAACAATAATGTTAATAAGCAAAACCTTTGCCAGAGGAGAGCACTTAATTTTTTTTAAATTTTGACCATGCGCATCAGAACTTCAAATCGTGGTTGATTAGACGATGAACACCGCTAAAACGGACATCATTTCGTAAGCCTATAGTATGTGTTTTGACATTGATATTTTGACACCTAGCGCACGCGCTGCCGGTAAAGCCACGTCAATGTTCGAGTACCCGTTAAAATGTATGGAACTATCTAGTGTCTGAACACCGTTAGAGAACCTTTATTTTCTATTTATGGACCATTCCAAATCTGCATATGGAACAAAGTGTACCATCGCTAAACGCTAGCTGATGCAGTAACAGCCTCTAGAAAATCGATAATCCAATACTGTCTACATCAATATTGATCGTTGCCGATCGGAAGTTTCCGTATCACGATAAGTCATAAATCAGTTAGTCAGCAAAAATCGATAATGTAAGCTAGCGCTAAAGTGGGACAGTTACATTCTTCACAATCATTGTACCGATAAATGATATTTATTGCATTAGATTTAAAGAATATTTAAAAGAAAATGAAGAGAGGCAATGTGATAATAAATGACCTAAGAAATCATTACTGTGTAAATTACTTTTTTATTTCATAAATCAGTTAATCAACAATGAACTTTAAAATTATGTCTTCGTTAAGTTACATAAATAGTATAAGATAGTTTGACACCTTAATTAGTTAGTTAATATATAAAGAGATTAAATGAAAGTCTTAGATTAAATTTTTTTTTATTAACACAAGACTGTTGTTTGGTCATTGTTCTTAGTTTAAAACCGAAGCACGTATATTGGTCAAAACGTGGTAATAAATTATCGAACAAGAGGGGTTTATTACCCCCTAATAATCAACATCCGGATTAAACCAATTTATGGCGCAATAAAAACAGTGTGTTAACATTGATAATGAAAATTTATAGATTCCATATATATTTTAACATAACAAAGCAAAAGGTTATTTTGTCAAATTGAAAATGCAATCTTGAAAATCCGAGTATAATTAAATATTATGGAAAATAAAATTTTATAAGAAATATTATCGACACTCGCTGAATTTAAAGATAATTTTACACTGAATTTATCTCAAAATTAAAGCTAAACATGAAAATATTTTTCAAAGACATAAGTACAAATTTCTCTCTTTCACTCTTTCTTTCTCTCTCCAAATGTGTTCATTTCATAATTCATGATATAAAAAAAAATATTTTAGACAGTCGCTGTATTTAAAGATAATTTTACACTGAATTTATCTCAAAATTAAACACATAAGTACAAAAATCTCTCTCTCACGACTTTAATAACCAGAAAAGGTATGGGACCATTGTGTCACACTTTTTGCAATTAACAACAATATTCACACTTTTTTGACAAGTGGAGGATACAATTGATAGAAGCCATAACTTATAAAAACACGTACAGGTGACATGTCCCATCTTTGGGCCTTTAAGATGTCAGAATGCAAAGACACCTGTAAAGAAGCCAGTTTAATATATACATTTAACTGTGACAATTGAAAAAAAAACCACCAAAGTACACAATAAGCAGAAAAAAGGTGGCACTTATACCATATTTATTTTATTAAATTGAAACAAACAATTTAAAAATCTATATTGACGGTCCCTAAGTTAATCAATATTTAACAGCCTAGCTTTATTATGATTTCCGTATGCCAGTCGATAATTTCCGTGAAAACCACGGAGACACCCGATCCGTCAGACTTTACATGTTAACAGTTTATAAATCATTCAATGGGTAGGTGAAATCGGAAACTATGTAATAAAATTTTTGCACCATTTGATTTTTTATATATTTCACTTGCCGATGCTACAAACGCATAAGCGATCCTTTAAATGGTTTTCTCTATATAAGACGAAATGTTTCAACAAATCACTGAAAAAATGAAGCAATTTAAGACCCCCATAAGCATTACATAGGGAAAACGGGGTGATAAATTTTAAACCAAAATGGGTAGGTGAAATACTTAATTAATATTTTTGAAATTTATATCACCATTTAGATAAAAGAATTTGCCAACTTTTGTCATCAACGCATAAGCGTAATATAAATCCGTTTAAAAGTTATGACGGTTAAACCGATTTTATCCTTCTTTGTTTAATGTGAAAAATGTACCGATACATCGATTATTGGAAAAATTGAAAGTTCCATATGTTTATTTTATTTTCAGGCAATTCGAACAAGATGAAGCTGATATGTTTCTGTATCGTTCTGTTCGCCATCAATGGTATGTACATTATTCCGTTTCATACACGAAAACATTTACATATATAGTAGTAAAACAAATACAAGTATTCTTATGTTGTTATTGTAGAGCCCATGAAGGTTTCGACAAAATTGTTGTTGAATATTTTCATAAAGTAGTCACAAGGAGGAACGATTTATGATCAGGATTAAACATGTAGTTTATTCAGGATAATACGACAGTGACGTAATAAATATATGCGCACACAAACTTTACAAACAGTGGGTATTAAGGGACATCATGCGTGAAGGAAAAGTGTTAATCCTTGCATTATCAAACTGATTTACACAACAATACTGGACTCTTCTCTTACGTCACTCTCACATTATCTTAAATAGACTGTACCTCGCAAATTTAACATAACTTAAATTTCAACGGCTAATATAATCATTATGATAGATAAAATAATATTGACCTTACGTGATCACCTGCACAGACACATTTGTGCGCTCGTGAAGGCCTATCATGCAAGTATTTAAAGCGGAGAAAAAAAACCCGAACATTCTGCCTAATTCCATTTCTATGTACGTCTAATTATACTAAACGGTTATATAGTCGGCATTATAAGCATGATTTTATCGGAACAAAAAATGTTATCCATTAAAGTGAAAGGATATGGGCAGAATTCGGGGGAGCAAATAGGAGGTAAGCAAGCGTGCAGAACCAGGAATTACATATTTGACGTGGATGACATCGTTTTACCATTAATGACGCAGAAGAAACCAATGCATGTAAAAGCTATAAAATAAAGAGTAACATTGAAAACAACTTAAGTGTACTTGGCTTTTTTGTAATTCAAAGACCTGCAAAATGAATTCAAAAGCAAGATGAAAATAAAGGCTTTGCATTTCCATGCACACCACAACAATACATATAATGACTAAATGTCTACCGTGATGATTTAGGATGGATTAAACACTCTTTAATTAAAACATCAAACGATATGAACTTTGCCGCAGTCATGCATCAGAACTAAAAAAGTAGAGGATATTTGTTTGATTTGTGTTTTTGGTTTTCACGAGTAAAATAAAATTGATATTTCGCTGAAACTTTTCTTTTAATTTTATATTTTCTTGACAAAATAATCAGGAAAATTTGGAATCATAGTATTTACATTCCCCATGGAGAACCCCCTATTGATAAGAACCGTATTACTTCCATCATTACTGATAGAGCAACAAAAGTAGTTCTTAAGTTTATTTCAGATAAAAGTATTTAAAATGTCATATCTATCTCTATCATCCAATGGAACTGAAACATCAATTTATAAGATATAAATTGAAACAATTGTTAAATAAACAAGTCTGCACTTCGTCACGCCATGAATCGCGGAGTAATACTCAATCAGCAAAAACAGTGAAAATAAAAATGGTAATCCACTGTTTCAAAACTGTTGATTATCACTTTTATTTCACAGAGAAAACTCTATAATTCACTGGAAAACATTAAATAAAGATTTATAAACATCTCTGTGATCACTTAATCACGACAAGTTTTCTTAAAGCCCCTCTCTGCTAAAACTAACTGACTTAAAAAAGCTGTAACCTCTCGTAGATTGAGAGCTTTGGGTTCGAGCCCTGCTGCTGACCACAAGTAAGCACTTTTTTGCGGAGAATACGGTTCTAGTATTGGTTATGTTAGGTAAAGCTGCCAATCTATTAAAATGACCAAAATGTCGTTCAAACTGATGTTAAACTCATTCAACAACATCAGACCTTTTTCAGATCACCCTTTGAAACCGTGCAATGAGACATTGAACAGTCAAGAGAAACAACATTACATTGTATCCCACAATGTTACTTGAGTGCAATGACCACTTAAGATATAAAATTACTTTAAATAGTTCTATTACCAAGAAAGATGTCTAACCGATGAAATGGGCCAAGAAAAAAGAAAGATTTCAATCCGTGTGTTTAAACACACCCTTTGTGGGGATTTTTAATATTACATTTGACCCATAGCTCAGGTTTTCTTGGATTCCTTTCGTTAATGCGAGCTCAGAAGACATTTCAAAGCAGCCGTATGCATCTGTAATCTAATTGCGACGCAATAGAAATTGTATTACGCCATCAACTCCTTTAGCATTCAACACAAGCTTGATGATGACTTAAATTGCAAAGCTCTACAAATTAAGTTATATACAGCAAATTATTTCATAATAATTTGCATCGCCTTGCAGTGAAACGATAATAAGTTTCCGATATGTGTTCCTTGGAAAATTAAGGAAGATACACAAGGATTGATGAAGAGATGTACTGTCCAGGCGTATTTACACAGACTTCTGCAGCTGTTTAACATTATTCAACAGTATTTCAGTTACATTTACATTTTGTACTTTAAAGCAGGCCGTTCTTCTGCTACATTAGAACCAGTACCGGACGTAAAAAGGCCAAACATCCGGTCGGTAGCAGGACTCAAGCCCACTACTCTCAAACGGTGAGACTTGCACCATTATGATTGCTGTGGATGTTCACCACTTTCCATGTCACAATTTTAATCAGTGTAGGCCTATCTCAAACAAGATTCTTAGATTTAGGATTTAAATTGGCTTAGCTAGTTGTTACCAAGTTTAATAAATGTACTGTAAACCGATTGATATCCGTGATGATTTTATTTTTACCGTGTTTTGTGAATTCGAAAATGTTGCGGAAGACTGTTTCAGAAATATAAATAATTAGAAATGTTTCCCAGAGATACTATTAAATTCGCCAATCGGTCTGTCCAAAGAAAATAAAAGCGTCACAAGAATTGTAAACCATGGTTTTTTAGTCAGTGCGTGATTTACTTATCTTAAATATGACCTCTATGCACCTAGTTGTGTTGAGATAACTTCAACATGTGCGTAGAAAATAGATTAACAAGACACAAATGAAGATTTTTTTTATTCAAAACTCGATTTGTTACGTCGGATATATGTGCGTAGAAAAGAAATTAACAAGAAATAAATGAAGATTTTTTTATTCAAAGTTCCATTTGTTACGTGATATTTGTACATAAGAAAATGAATTAACAAGAATGAAATGAAGATTTTTTAAATCACAGTTCGATTTGTTACGTGATATATGTGCGCAGAAAGGAAATTAACAAGAAAAAAACGAAGATTTGTTATTCAAAAGTAGATTTGCTACGTGATATATGTGCGCAGAAAAGAAATTAACAAGAAAATTGAAGATTTGTTTATTCAAAGCTCGAACTGATAGATTATATCGTTCAGAAGTTTGCAATAAGCAGTTTCTTTTTCAAATTTATTTCTAGCTGCTAACTGCATCCATTACTTGGTGCACAAATATTGCCATGATTTTGCGCATATCTCTGTTACATGACTATAAGGACCCTGGTTTGCTTTTTTTTTCGATCGTAAGTCGTACTGATTTCACATTGACTGGCAATTATCTATCAGAAGAAGATCATTTAGTAAATGATTGCTATCATGACTTTTGATTTGTAGGCTCAGAAAATGAAAGGGACAATTACTAGGCCGCTGATATGTATTTCATTGAAAATAAATGTCACGCCTTTTCTTTGTCGCAATTTCGATTCGATGTACATGTAATTGTGTGTCCTTTCGGAACCCTATTCCGTGTGTCACGCCTGCTAAACTCGCAAAGGTATTATGAGCAGCTTCCGGTACACCAAATGCGCATATGTGGTTGTGATAAACGTGAGATAGGATGTTTTCCATTCGCATTGCATTCGAATATGCGGATCTTAAAACTTGGTAGGTACATGTATCACCATATAACAGATAACAATACATACCAGTCAAAAAGAAATCCCTTTTCCTTTTTGAGTTTGATACCCCATATAATCTATTTTTAAATGAACGCAGGGTCGTCCAAGGTCAATAAATTCTAATACTTGAAATGAATTTGATGTAGCTTCTATAAAATAAAGACGTGATATTGTAATAGATCTATGACCATAAGATAAAACGAGTAATTTCTTACAACTTCCCTCAAGACTAATCTTGTGTTTGTGGGCAAAGAATCTGAACATTATCAGCAACATTTATACAATGCATTGCTTTACACTAAACTCGTGTAATTCATACGTTTGAATAACATAACATCATTAAATTATGCATGTGTATCCAGTAGTATGCAGGAATTTCAAAACCTCAGCCAGACAGTATATCAGAAACTATTTTTGACCTCCATTCCAAGTCTGTTTAATACTTAGACTTGTCATTACTAATATTTATTCTTAAATTCATTTTTGGCCTGGGGACTGAAAGTCCCCTAGGCATAAGTTAGCATACCACATTTCAATAACTGCAGACAATTTAACTGTGCTATGTGCGAATAACAACTGTAAACATGCGCTTTGGGAAAGTAGTGCAAGACAGACCAGATCAATCTTTTGTTTGAATGTCGCATACGATAAGAACATATTACAAATAAAAACAGTACATTCAAACGATTGCAGAAAGGTCTATAGCTTACGGGCTGCATTACACAATTTTTTCTGTTTTAGAAATTACTGCGCTGTTAGCTGATTACGGAAGATAATCATATGCATATCACGGAAAAGTACGGATATTTACGGAAATTTACGGAAACGTGCGGAGCTCGATATAAGAGTTTGTAGTTTGATTTTCAAATTTCTGATGTTATTTCATTGACAACTTTCTTATTTACGAACGATTACATTTATATTTACCTAAAAATAAATTTCTTTAAAAAAAAGATTCAATTTACGTACATTCCCGAGAAGGAACTCACGTGATCAAAATCACCTGCCATTTATCGAGGACGCTGCATGTCAAGGCCAAGTGAACGGTTTCACCGATTACAACTACATGGTAACAATGAATCAATTTTGGTTTTCCCTGTGATACACATTGTACAGTACTGTATTTATATTTCATTGTTGGTATTGCTTTGTTTATTTCTGTTTCAAGGTTTTGTCCATGGTACACAATAATTTTCGATCCACATCATCAGATATCGCTTGAAGTTGAACAAAGCGCAGATTGAATTATTTTTATTGTTCTCTCAAACAATTGATATTGTTGACCATGTGATTATTTTTCATTTAACGTACGTTTTATAATAAAACAAACTTCCCTGCCACCCATATATCTGTGAATCATTCATTCTGTGTCATACACTAAATTTCGCCCTATGTACATTTCGACCCGCGCTTTAGGTAAGGTTCAGCGTAAATCACGTAGGTCAAAAGTTGCTTTCCGGGGAGTTAATCTATAGCCCCCAGGCCTTAGGCGCTCACAGCGCTTTGATTGTTTTCGTAATGATAAGGAAATTTCCGCAAAATACAAAATAGTCTTGTGTACAGCTACAGGCTTTAGTAACCAGAATTCTTCTATAGTTCAATTATGCATACAGAGCGCAAACTGCTCAATCGGAGCTCCGATATAAACTTGCAATATTTTTTGTTTTGCAGGAAATTTAGGATGAATTGCATCTATTCATACTGTCAAGGTACAAATTCCCCATCAGAACTACCATTTCGGACGTCTAATTGGTCGTATAAGAAGTGTATTTTTCAAACCGTTTTCGAGCGACTCACGTAAAAAGTTTTTATTCACAGACTAAAAACCTTCATTAGTAAAGTCTCATATTACGGCGCCATCAGATAGCGTTCGAAATTTTTCGAAATCGTACCCTGGTTAATGTAAAAATTTGAAAAAGGGTCAACCACTTGCCTGAAAAATGACAGATTGGAGCGTGTGCGCAGCCGGAATTTGCTCAAACTACTTTTACAGGAGCGCATCTTGCACTCACGGGTGTGGTGTGTGCACGGTACCCCTGTCAGAATTTGCACAGATTATGTCACTGATTGCCATCCGTATTCACTCGAGAAGTGAAATAAATTGGGTCACGTTCGAACACGAATAATTTATTTCCGGTTTTAATCCTTGCACCTTCTGTCCCACATAAATCCCTTATGAAAAATAGTTCCCATCACATGTATTACCATCTACACTTCAACGGCTGTGGCCTTTCTAAAAGACTTTTGTTCCGCGTTCTTGTGTTTTAGTAGTTTTACATCTTTCAAAAATTAAATACATGTACGAAGGCCTATGTGCGAATAAAATATTGCAAAATGAAGATTGCCTCTAACTACATAAAAAGTGTGTCTGTGATGCACATCTACTATTCGTCACAGTGTCCATTTATAGAAATAAAACAACAAACACCAAACGGCAAAGACTTGCATATGCATTTAAACTCATAATGAAGTTAGAATAAAGAACCCATGGGTAGTTTGGTAACAAATATATAAAAGATCTGGTTTTTAACCGTTTTAAGCTAGATTCTAACGTTTTGTCATATACATTTCAAATAATGACCTGACTATGACCTTATGTAGGCGTTGTGTGTTGGTCAGAATATCTATTTTTAAACCCGAGCAATGAAGGATTTGCTTATATCATAATGCCCATACAACAACAACAGCATTCAGACATAAAGCTTTGTTAACTACCATCTAAGCTGTTATTCTGCTTGCGGAAATGTTTCATGAAAACAATTTATATCTCTAGAATCATCACAATAGATAAGGATGGGATAAAACGGGACTGAATTACCATTGCAAATGACATTTGTATGTAAATACAAACAAAGGAAAACACATTTCAGTCCGCACTTTCCCATCTGTGTTTGAATAGGTACAGTGATTGGGCTATCTATATAGATCTACAACAATGCAAAACTTATACGAACAAATGCATCATGATTATTCAAGTATCAGTAAGACACTGAGAACAGTTCGCGCCAGAATTTCTGTGCACGGAGCGTCTGAAAATGTCAAATAACCATTACAGAAGGTAGGCCGTAACGGCTTATGGCGGTATTATCTACAAATGAAAGATCATTGGTCTTCCTTTGGGCATTTACTTAAAATAAACCGAAGGATTTTTATCTAACAATGGCTTTGAACGAAAATATACATTCAATGTCATCGTAAGGTTTTCGTAACCTGACCACGGATCTTCTGCTTCAGAAAATTCATTTCTGAGTCAACCATTTCTGTTTGAGTTACGTAATACCATCGCTGTCAGTGATCTGCATTTAGAGCGACGTGTTCTGTCTGTTGGTATGTTTCAATAGAAGGGTAGTTGATCAGAGGTGTTAAAGAATTTAACAAATTTAGCGTTTGTTTTGGTGATCTTAACATAGCATATTTGCAAATCAATGGCTTAACTTTCATTTTAAATGTCATTTAAGCTACTCGTGTATACTAAAGGGGTATAGCTCGGTATAAATGTTTGCTGCTTCGAAAAATGTGATTCCATTTAAGACACTGCGTCATATGAAATTGCAAAACTCCGAAAACTGTATTTACCATTGTTGTCTCTTAAACTAGATATGCATTATTTCAGAACATTTCGTATTGTTTTGCAGTGCAATTATTGTGAGATTGTTTAACTGCGTTCCTTTATGATACGTTGTTCTCCGGCATGATTTGTAGGGAATTCACTTCACTTCATGCAAAATCAAAAGGACATTATAGGAAAGCCATAGTGGGTGATGCAGTACTGCAGTACCTTCCTAAATGAAAATCTCAGCAAAATATGATGTTGTACCTCTTTATATCAAAAGTTCGCTAATCAATTATAGCCTGAAAACAGAAAATTCATTTTAATGTTTTAGGTTATATATAGAATGATTAGCAGAGCCAACGCCTTGTGTGAATGAAAAAGTCTGGTAATGTTTCTTGGGTGTACCTTCAGACATTTTGCCTCGGTAAAAAAATGGCCTCAAGAGGATACGGCAGATTTCCCTTTTCATGTTCGCGTTGAAATTTTAACATACTTCTTGTAAAAGTGCTTTTAGTTCAAGCACTACTTTCGCACTCAACATAAACTTGATTACTAGCATTGCTAAGCTATACAAATATAATAAAATAAATAAAAGAAATTCACAATAATTTCCATTGCAATGCAGCCAGTGAACCGGCATTACATTTCCGACATTACGTTCCTTGCAAATTAATGATTTGTAAATAGTCATTGACGTGTGGTTATCGGACATTAATGTACAGTACAAACGTCGAGAAAAGAACATGTTGTCTTGTGGTGTAATACCGGTTTCAACATTGTTTCAGTTATACGCGGATAGTTAGTTTACCTAACTAGGGTTACATGAACGGACCAGTGGCAGTTCCAGTTCTTATTTTCTGTGAGAAAGTACCAACTTTCTATATCATAGTGAAGAGTCATGTCAGTATCGTCATGGAAACCAATCAGTGAGCGTTGTAGCCATTGTAAGCGACTATAACCACTTGACCATGGTCTGCTTGTGTCAGAATCTTTGTTGTTAATGTACTCTTACACAAGAAGCAGTTTTGCATTTCACACTTTTAAACAGTTTATCTCAATCATTTCTTACATTTAATATTTGAATGGGGATAGAAATAAAAGCATTAAAAAAACTGTAAAGTAAGTTTTATTTAGTGTGTTCGTGAGTAACATATTTGCACTAGTCAGAGAGAAATATACAATGTGCGTAAAAAGAAATTATCCAAAACAATGAACATTTTCGATAAGTTGGATTCATTATTCGATTTGTTAAGAGCAATTATCAGTTTCCATTTCGGATTACGAACTGCTAACTGCATACAAAGAAAGCGCCCCTTAGCTCGGTGCAAAGAGGTCAATTTTGTATGATTCATTTGCCACATTTCCGACTAAGTTAACTAAATGGACCCTAGTTTGCAGCCAGTGAACCGGCATTACATTTTCGACATTATGTTCCTTGCAAATTAACGATTAATACATTGGTCATTGATAGGTTGTTATCGGACATTTATGTACAGTAAAAGAACTTCTGCAGCAGATACGTCGTCTTGTTGTGTAATACCCGTTTCATTATTATTTCAGTTATTTGCGGACGGTTAGTTTACCTAACCAACGTTCCATGAACTTTTCTGTGAGAAAGTACCAACTTTCTATATCATAGTAAAGAGACGTGTCAGTATCGCCATTGAAACCAATCATTTTGTAAGCGACCATAACCACTTGACCACGGTCTACTTGTGTCATTATCTTTGTTTTTAATGTACTCGTACACAAGATCACAGTTTTGCAGTACACACTCTAAATCAGTTTATCTTAATCATTTCTTACATTCAATATCTAAAGTGGGATAGAAATAAAAACAAAAAACATATAATAAACTGTAGACTAAGGTTTACTTAGTGTGTTCGTGAGTAACATATTTGCAATAGTTAAAGAGAATGAACCATATGCGTAAAAAGAAATTATCAACAAAAAATGAACATTTTCGATAAGTTGGATTCATTATTCGATTTGTTAAGAGCAGAGCAGTTAGCAGTTTCCATTTCGGATCACGAACTACTAACTGCATACCAAGAAAGTGTTCATTGGCTCGGTGCGAAGAGGTCAATGCAAGATGTTTCATTTGCCACACCTCTCAAAAGTGCACTGAATCGACCCTGGTTTGTAATTCTTACTGATTTCACTTTGACTTTCAATTTAACTTCAGGAGAAGATCATGAAGTGCTTTAATAGTTTTTTATTGGTGGCAGTTTCCATTTTGAATCTCGAACTACTAACTGCATACAAAGAAAGCGCCATTTAGCTCGGTGCAAAGAAGTCAATTTTGTATGATTCATTTACCACATTTCTGACTAAGTTAACTAAATGGGCCCTGGTTTGCAGTTTTTTCGACCGCATAATGTACTGGTTTCACCTTGAATTTCAAATTCACTTGAGGAGAAGATCATTCAGTAAGAACATGTTATTGATATTATAACTTCGGATTTGTTGGCTGAGAAAATGAAAATGATATATAACAAAGAAATGACCAGAAACGCCAAAAGTGCAAATATTTGTACATTCAACTTTGCATTTGAATTAAAAAGATGCAAAAAATAATGCTCACGGTAGTTTGGTAAAGAAGTGACCAATTTGCAAGTTTTTTTGAAACCTTTTGAAATTGGGATAAACAATTATGAAATATACATTGTTATTAAATGATTTTACTGTAAGATGTAATTGTTAAGTAGAGATCTGTCAATTGGTTTATTTTGAGACGCAAGCAATGAAGGATTTGCGTTTATCATCACGACCATATAACATCAACGAGATTCGTTAAACACCATCAAAACCTTTATTTTGCTGGCGGAAATGTTTCATGAAGGCAATTTACATCTCAAGAACCATCACAATAGATAAGCATCGAATAAAATGTAACTTAATTACCATTGCAAATGATATTTGTATGTAAATACAAACAAAGGAAAACATATTTCAGCTCGTAATTTTCCATCTGTGTTCGAATGAAGACAATGATTGGATTATCTATATTTAGTGTGTTCGTGAGTAACATCTTTGCACTTGTCAGAGAGAAATATACCATGTGCGTAAAAAGAAATTATCAAGAAAAGAATTGAATATTTTCGATAAGTTGGATTAATTATTCGATTTGTTAAGAGCAGTTGGCAGTTTCCATTTTGAATCACGAACTGCTAACTGCATACCAAGAAAGCGCCCCTTACCTCGGTGCTAAGAGGTCAATTTTGTATGATTCATTACCACATTTCTGACTGAGTTAACTAAATGGACCCTGGTTTGCAGTTTTTTCGACCGCATATTGTACTGGTTTCACCTTGACTTTCAAATTCACTTTAGGAGATGATCATTTAGAAAATACAAGTTTTTATTGATATAACTTTTGATTTGTTGGCTGAGAAAATGAAAATGATATAGTTATAACTAAGAAATGACCAGAAACGCCAAAAGTGCAAGTATTTGCATATTCAACATTGCATTTGAATTAAAAAGATGCAAAATATAATGCTCACGGTAGATTGGTTAAGAAGTGACCAATTTACAAGTTTTTTGAAACCTTTTGAAATTGGGATCAAAATTATGTAATAAACATTATTATTTAATGACTTTACTGTAAGGTTAAGTAGAGATCGGTCAATAGATTTATTTTGAGACGCAAGCAATGAAGAAATTGCGTGTATCATCACGACCATAGAACATAAGCAGCATTCAGACATAATGCTTTGTTAAACACCATCTCAGCTATTATTTTGCTGGCGGAAATATTTCATGAAAACAACCTATATCTGTAGAACCATCACAATAGATAAGCATCGAATAAAATGTAACTTAATTACCAAATGCAAATGACGTTTGTATGAAAATACAAACAAAGGAAACATACTTCAGCTCGTAAGTTTCCATCTGTGTTTAAATAGGTACAATGTTTGGACTATCTATATTTAGTGTGTTCGTGAGTGACATTTTTGCACTAGTCAGAGAGAAATTTATCATGTACGTAAAAAGAAGTTATCAAGAAAAAAAATGAACATTTTCGATAAGTTGGATTAATTATTCGATTTGTTTAGAGCAATTGGCAGTTTCCGGTTTTAATCACGAACTGCTAACTGCATACCAAGAAAGCGCCCATTAGATCGGTGCAAAGGTCAATTTTGTATGATTCATTACCACATTTCTGACTAAGTTAACTAAATGGACCCTAGTTTGCAGTTTTTTCGACCGCATATTGTACTGGTTTCACCTTGACTTTCAAATTCACTTGAGGAAAATATCATTTAGAAAGTACAAGTTATTGATATTGTAACTTTTGATTTGTTGGCTGAGAAAATGAAAATGATATAGTTATAACTAAGAAATGACCAGAAACGCCAAAAGTGCAAGTATTTGCATATTCAACATTGCATTTGAATTAAAAAGATGCAAAAAATAATGCTCACGGTAGTTTGGTAAAGAAGTGACCAATTTACAAGTTTTTAGAAACCATTTGAAATTGGGATCAAAATTATGTAATATACATTGTTATTTAATAACTTTATTGTGACATGTAATTGTTAAGCAGAGATCTGTCAATTAGTTTATTTTGAAACGCAAGCAATGAAGGAATTCAAGCAATGAAGGAATTGTGTTTATCATCACGACCATATAACATCAACGACATTCAGACCAAATGCTTTGTTAAACACCATCAAAATCTTTATTCTGCTTGCGGAAATGTTTCATGAAAGCAATTGACATCTCTACAACCATCACAATAAATAAGATGGAATAAAATGAAACTGTATTACCATTGCAAATGACATTTGTATGTAAATACAAACAAAGGAATACATCTTTCAGCTCGTAAGTTTCCATCTATGTTCAAATGAGGACAGTGATTGGACTTTCCATATTTAGTGTGATGGTCAGTAACATCTTTGCACTAGTCAGAGAGAAATATACCTTGTACGTAAAAAGAAATTATCAACAAAAAGAATGAATATTTTCGATAAGTTGGATTAATTATTCGATGTTTTTAGAGCAATTGGCCGTTTCCATTTTTAATCACGAATTGCTAATTACATACCAATAAAGCGCCCCTTAGATCGGTGCAAAGAGGTCAATTTTGTATGATCCATAACCACATTTCTGACTAATATAACTAATGGACCCTGGCTCGGAGTTTTTTCGACCGCATATTGTACTGGTTTCACCTTGACTTTCAAATTCACTTGAGGAAAATATCATTTAGAAAGTACAAGTTATTGATATTGTAACTTTTGATTTGTTGGCCGAGAAAATGAAAATGATATAGTTATAACTAAGAAATGACCAGAAACGCCAAAAGTGCAAGTATTTGCATATTCAACATTGCATGTGACTTACAAAGATACTAAAAATAATGCTCACGGTAGTTTGGTAAAGAAGTGACCAATTTACAAGTTTTTTGAAACCTTTTGAAATTGGGATCAAAATTATGTAATATCCATTGTTATTTAATGACTTTACTGTGAAATGTAATTGTTAAGCAGAGATCTGTCAATTGGTTTATTTTGAAACGCAAGCAATGAAGGAATTGTGTTTATCATCACGACCATATAACATCAACGACATTCAGACATAATGCTTTGTTCAACACGTTTTGCAGGCGGAAATGTTTCGCGAAAGCAATAATGGCAATACCGAACTATGAAAAGCTGGTGTTACAGTGTAACCACATTGCCAGTTGAGATCCGTTTACAAATCTAACAAGATGCGAGGTGTTAAGCTACCATATGTTATCAAGTACTATTACAAAAGCAAAAACGGAGATCAAACATCAAAAGTGGAAAGATTTGCATATTAAACTTTGCATTTGACTTAAAAAGATGCTTGTAAACAATAATAACGGCAGTTTGTTGAAGAAGTTAACAATTTACAATGTATTCCTTTTTATGAAACAATTTGAAATTGGGTTCAAACATTTTAGTAATATTTTTAATTACTTTTCTGTATGATGTACTTGCTGAGTAGAAGTCTGTTGAATTGGTTTATTTTGAGACTGCAGTCAATTAAGGAAATCCGTTTATCATAACGTCCAAAGAACATCAATGGCATTCAGACATAATGTTTTGTTAAACACCATCTTAGCTATTATTCTCGTGGCGGAAATGGTTCATGAAAGCAATTTACATCTGAAGAACCATCACAATAGATAAGCATGAAACAAAATGAAATTTAATTACCATTGCAAATGACATTTGTATGTAAATACAAACAAAAGGAAACATATTTCAGCCCGTAAGTTTCCATCTGTGTTTGAATAGGTACAGTGATTGGACTGTCTGTATACAAACATGCAAAATCTATACGAACAAATGTGCCATGATTATTCATGTATTACTAGACAATTCAGACTACAGTAGTTTGTGCTAGAATCTCTGTTCTCTGAGAGTCATTAAATTTCAAATAAGCATGACAGTAGGATGGTAGGCCATTTCTCAATGATGTCAATATCTTTGTAGATAATCTTTTATTATAGTGTCTTGTGTATAGTTCAAATATATATGTAACATATGTTTATAATAAATAATTCAAAACACCCGGCTAAACCGTTGTATAAGTCACCTTACACAAATTTTTCTAACAATGGTTCACGAATACACACATATAAAATAATAATTTAATCAAGATATTTAAATTCAGTATCACTTAATATCTGTGAAGTCAGGGAAAGTAAATATATGTTATTACAGTTACTGTGATAACTGCACTCCCTACATCTAGCAGATTATATTCTCGAAACATAGATTATGTGTTCAATGAACGTAAAATGATAAATAAATACAATTTCAAAGAAGAACCTATGGCGAAAAATGCCTCATTTTACCACAATTAATCAATACAGAGGCTTTCTGTAACAGTTCGCATCCACCCATTAATTGTACAACAACAACTCTTCATAGAATATTGAATGGTTTACGGTACTGCATTACATTTTATAGATAATGACTAGGAATGCGTAGCTGAAACTTTTAGGTTAATTTATGATACTTCAAAAGATGATGTTTCGGTATGTTAAAAAGTAAAGTAATATGCAGACACAAAAATACTAATGTTTACAGCATATTTATCAGTGCAGTTAAATAAGTTAGTAGTACATGAAAACTGTGAAAAGTTTCTTGATATACCTCTGCCCAAATGCTTCCAGGTATACATATTTGCTATTCGGAACACATGTGCTAAAGAGGACGTTTATGACTTTATGATATAGGAAACTTTTTAAATCGTCATATAAAATCGGCTTTTAGTACAAGTCTGTATGGCTAACTTCAAAATTATTAAGCACAATCATCATTTTACAAATAACATATTTTTACAAATCAATTTTCAAATTCCTCAACTCTTGCAAAAGTTACTGTAATAAGTGGAAACAAAACTAAACAAGAGAATGCTTGCACTGTCCTCTTAACATGACAACCTTTGTTTTGTGACTGGAATCATCTTCACTTGATCCGACTTCATTAAGGTCCAGACAGAGAAAATAAGTCACTCTAAATGCAAATCATTTCCTTGGTCTTATCTGACAGCAGCACTTCCATTTTAACAAAAATCAAAGATCCAGCAGCATGAATGAGCATCGCTATTTTTGGATCACATAATTATTTAAGGATTGCGTATGTTAATGCGGTACATCTGATTGCGTCAAATCATGTAACGGTAGCATTATGTGACCATGGAAATTTGCATGTATTTTGAACACAGTAATCAATATTGTAAATATGCATGGGAAGTCAATCTAGGAATTTTCTCTTTCATTTTTTATGATGCCTTGTCCCAGGATCACTTTGAATTTACTGATATAGAAACATCTTTACTATTAAGATTATGCTACAACTCCAAAACAATTTTGATATATGCTTTTCTTTAGTATTCAAGTCATTTCATCACGAAAAAAGAGTTGACAGAAAGCCTTTCTTATGTTTTGCAATATTATTGAAAGAATACTGCGCTATATTTCTAACATGTACTTATCGATTAAAAA
The DNA here is from genome assembly GCA_022818135.1 of Saxidomus purpurata. Classification (NCBI taxonomy): domain Eukaryota; kingdom Metazoa; phylum Mollusca; class Bivalvia; order Venerida; family Veneridae; genus Saxidomus; species Saxidomus purpurata. Next base: position 48,032,983 of record JAFMSR010000007.1, read on the forward strand.
GAAAAGTTAGGAATGTGTTTGGTACAAATAAAGGTCATTTCCGCCGCTAAGACATCTTTTCTTGATAAAATAAGAATAACTTGTAATTGTGTTTCTGGGACTAGGCAGTATTTATGAAAGCATTTCTAAATACGCCCTACCATTGTTCAGGAAAACGATGTTTGTTGTTATTATTGATAACCATTCCAGAAACGATATCTTTGATCGTTTAGTGTCTGTAGTCGCTTTCATATCAAGTAGATTCTGAAAGAAAACATAACAAATTTTGATTACAGTATTTTGTTTTTATTTGTTAATATAAAGTAACCTTATTTTTCACAATATTTAAGATCTCCAACGACCTCTTTGTTGCAATATTTAACATGTAATGTTTAAAATTTCTGTATTGATTGAATATCAAATGAAAAATCATAAAAGCCGCTATCGGGAGACTAAATCATCCTGTGACAGTTATATACAATTAATCATGTTTCCATGAAAACATGAATGACTGTTAATTATAAATTATATCTGGTCTATTCATTCAATGTGTTTATGTATAAACTATTGTTTAGTTTGCTTTCCATATAAATATTCTTCGAAATTAACGACAAATTGAATCTGGTTAAATTTTAGAATTATTGTCTTTATCTTTGTGTACTTTCAGACTTGTCGATGAGTACAATCAGCAATGACACGACAGACGTGGCAGATGCTGCAGTAAACGCAGCAAACAAATTCGAGGGGGCTGAAAATCTAAAAGAAAAATCAAACGAAATAGATACAAGCCTCGAGATTTTAGATGAAGAAAGCGACGAGATAGATGAAAAGGAAAAACGTTTTGGGTCAGTTCTCGGGAAAGGCTTTAGCTTTGGAAAGCGGTTTGGATCTGTTCTTGGACAAGGTATGAGTTTTGGAAAACGTTTTGGAAGCATACTTGGAAATGGTAAGAGTTTTGGAAAGCGGTATGGCTCTGTATTAGGTAAAGGATATAGCTTCGGGAAACGAGGAGGTTTTGGACATGATGACATTTACCTAAACAGTGAAATACCTGGTAGGGAAAACATCTTTTCAGAATTAGACGAAAATCAGCCAATTAGTAAAAGAGATGATGAAAACAGTATAGGCGAAGATATTGAGATCGTAGATTTATCCGGACCAATTGATGAGAAGAAATGGGTTTTAAATCACATATATGGAGGATTCCCAAATTACAAGAGGTCAAAACGAGATACCAGAACGAAGCGATACATACATTACTTCGGTAATATGCTTGGAAGAGGATTTTCCATGGGCAAAAAGAATGACAAAATAGCCACCGATAACCTGCCAGCGACTGATAACAACAGTGGAGACATGGACTTCGATGACAATTTATACTCAGCTTCAAAAGTACCTGGCAACATGTTAGGAAGACAACAAAGGAGCTATGATAGAGATCAGAGAAGATACCTAGGAAATGTTCTAGGAGGAGGGCTTTCCTTTGGAAAACGGGATTCTGAAGCAGATCATGAAACAATTCACGGGAATGGCAATCTGAACATGAATGTCCCAAACTCTGAAATATACCCTGAAGATTTTGAGACAAGAAATGAAAATATTCCCCAGAAGAGGTATTTTCTAAGTAGTCCAGGATATCGTTTTGGAAAACGTGACGACGACGAAGAAAGGGAAAAACGATTTGGTTTTATGTTAGGTCGTGGTTTATTCGGGAAAAGACAACCTATGCAATCGAAGATGAAACGTCCGTACGGCTTCGTTCTCGGAAGAGGATTTTCATTTGGTAAAAGATCACCTGAAAACACAGAGGAAGTACCTTACCCTGGGAACATGGATACACTCACAGATTTAGAGTACAATCAGGACTTAGACAAAAGAGCAGGATACATCCTAGGGAGAGGTTACAGTTTTGGCAAACGTGGAAACAAAAGATTTGGTTGGATACTAGGAAATGGATTTAGTTTTGGAAAGCGAGGCGATTCTAAACAATATTCAGAAGATGTCAGTCTATTTATAGATGACTTTGGAAATATTTTCGTTCGGACTGACCTAATTGATGATTTTGATCAATTGAATTCGGAATACTTGGCCAACACTGAGTCAAGAGTGTTCGGATGCACTGGTCATTTGATTCCCCACCAAGCCGAAAACCCAGATCAATTACAGAAGTCGTTGAAACGTACAACTGGACCTCTAAATCTAAAAAAGCGGGCAACAACGGAAGACGTTAGTTACTTTATAGATGATTCTGGAAATATATATTTGAAAGCTGACGACGTATCAGGTGATGACGTATCTCTTTTTGGCACAGATAAAGACATAACTTATTACACTTGTAACGGTCAGGTGACAGAAATTCTAGGTGATAATTTTATGGATGAAAACGTTTCAAAACGCGGCTGGGGAAGTGTTTTAGGCAGAGGATTTCGATTCGGGAAACGCTTCGGTTCAAGGAAAAGATTTGGTCATATTCTTGGAAGCGGTTTGTCGTTGGGCAAATAATACATCTGGCACAGTGTGGATAAAGGCCATATCATTTGAAATCATACATTTCCGAAAAAAACAAAACAGTACCTTAAATTTCCTCACACATACAAACGGAACAGAAAACAACAAAACATAAAAAGTGAATATATAAAATCGAATATACAGCAAGAAACATTCCTTAGCGGCATCTATGTTTACATTAAACATTACTGTGATCCTTACAGATGGTTTAGAAAGATGATTAGAAAAATCTAAATTTATGTCGTGTTCGTTATACTCTTTGAAGATTGGGGATTTGGAGAAGCAAATGACTTGCAGAAACGTTGTTTCATGTACGAGCATTGTCAGCTGAATCGTCGACCAGGCATGCAGGCATACATATATTATATATATATTTATAAATCAGACATAGATGGATTGTAGTAATACAATATGTTTATGCCTACGGAAAACAAGTTAAAAATTGGTTGTTGTGATTCCCAAGTATATTGCACAAACAATCTATTTGCAGGTTTGTGGCAAAGTTGTTTGTGTGTGATTTTGTTTCAAGTCCGATTTCCACCTGTGATTTTACTATACTTTTAACTCGCAATAAAATCAAACTAAAGAAGAAATTAAGCAAGCAGTTGAAACAAATGCAAGGCGAAACATGTTTCATACAAAACTATAGTATAAATAAAATCAAGACAACACGAAGTTTTCAATTTACATGTTTCGACTTTATGTCTTCGTCAGAAAATATACAACATACAGTATACAAAACAAAAAGACCTCACGTCCGTTAAAAAGGACGCGAACGTCCGCGTGATGAAAAACAACGTAAGGTTTATAATATAAATATGGATCAGACTGATGCGGCGGGTTTTATTAAAAAGAAATGTATTTATTCAATACACGATAAATAAATATAAAACCCAACATGTCTATATGAAAAACCATTACTAATGAATATAAGATATGTTAAGTTCACACATCAAATAATACGCTACTGTTCATACCACTGGGCCAAGTTGTATTTAAAGTATGGATCCAGTAAGTCTCGCGCATCAGTCTGTCCAAATCGTTCTTAACAACATCAATTGGTAAAAAGCTAAAATCATCCATATTATGATCAAAGCTATAGTAACACATTCATGACTGTTAGTGAGTAAGGATTTTTTTTTATTTTTTTGTGTTTATGCCCCTGAAAGAAAAACTAAAAAAAATGACCTCCATCAACACAGATAAAATAGAAAACAATCTGCATGCAAGCGCCAAAAAAAGGCTTAAATGGCAAACAAGTTTTGGTCCTCGAGTCAGCTTCTAGGGCCATCATGTCTCTCTTGAAATGTTCATGCGTGCTTTCCATGCGGCATACCCTACTGGGTGCTTTTTTAAGCAGCCGTCTTGTTTTAATGTCGTATTTGTGGTTTTTAACCATACGATTTTGATAGTTTGATTTTAAAACGTTTTCTAAAGAAATCGGACACACTCATTTTTAATGAAACTTGCAAATTTAACGATTAGGATCCCTGTGAATAATACTGGTTTTTGTTCTATGTATCCGAGTACAGTTCATCAATGGGAAAGAGTGTTATGTCTTTGTTGTATAATGTTTCTAACTTTAACAAAAAGAGCTCTATTTTCTTGTCGTAGTGATATGTATGTAACTATCTTTTAGCGTGTTAGAACAGTCATACTACTTGATTACTTGTCATTGTGGAAAGCAAACCAAATTAAAAAAATTATCGGAGAAGCCATTTTTAATTTTTGACGTCACAACGTCCTTATGAATTATTTAATGCTAGTGATTTGGCAAGAGCAACACGTGGGACCCGCACCTGACACAGCTATGTTAAAATTCTGTTTCAATAATCCTTAAGCAAGAATGTATACCGCTCTTTTTGTAGACATGAATGTTTCGGTTTTTGTTTTACTTATATCATTCATATTCCTTTGCAGATACGAGCAATGCAAATAAAATGCGACCAATTGAAACGAAATTGATCTCTATATTAATTAATGATATTCCAGGTGCCGACAATACACCATGTCATGCGATGGGTCAACGAAGCATTAAATTGAAATATAGATAGACAAAACAATTACATTTTTATAACCAATTATTGTATTAACAGTGTACGGAGATTAACTTGAATAATATAATGAGTGCTTTGATCATGTATGTACTTGGCAATGCATCATCACTATCTCTAACACTGTTTTGTATTGTAGTTTTAGCACTTGGATATAAAGATCTGACCAGTAATTGCGTCACTGTAAAGAAATTGAAGAAAAGAGCCAAATGAAAAATTTGCTACTTAAAAAGAACAGAATTAAGCTATTCCGCTATTTGTTGAAAAATTGTGTAATTCGGTAAAATTAATGTTTGTTTGTTTAACGGGTTTGTCGTTCGTTTCATCCGTGTTTCAGTCAATCTTACAGGCTTTCAGTTCAGCTAACCATCGATTGTGGTAAGGACTTTATTAGACCCCTACTTTCCACAAGAAACTGCTTAACCGCTTCTCACATAAAGTGACGTAGTCGGTTGCAGGGCTCGAACCAATTACCTTCAATCAATGAAATGTTACAGTGATTTCAATGGAGCACTTTTGTTATTATGTTGTGAGTAGTGCTAACTGAACAATGCTCACTTTGACTACTGCTTACTGAACAATGCTCACTGTGAATACTGATCACTGAATAATGCTCTCTGTGAATACTGATCACTGAACAATGCTCACTGTGAATACTGATCACTGAACAATGCTCACTGTGAATAGTACGAGATCCTCATACACTACACTACCCTTTCAATCGGAACATCATTCGGGTTTTTCCGTAGAAATAACGTTATTTCTACGGAAAAAGTCGAGTGATGTTCCGTTATTTCTACGGAAAAAGCCGAGTGATGTTCCGATTGTTACCCTTTGTGTAGTACGTGAAAATAGGAAAACGGAATTGTGGTATACTAACTATGAAGCAATTGAAAACTAGAAAATTTTCGAAAAAACCTTGCAAAAGTGTTACCGTGCGACCTTATACACGCATCACAAATGGACTCCCGCTTTCCAACGAAAACGGGACACAATTTCAAACTTTGATAACCTGGTATGCTCCCCTTATTGGGATTCGCTCACTGGTTAGCAAGTTAAAATTAGAATATAACATCGAACATTTTATTGTAGTATATATATCAGATTCTAGTGACATTTCAAAGAGTATTTGTAAAGATTGAATTCTGACAATAAATTTGGACTTAATTATTTAAGAAAAATTTGCCATTTACATTTTTAAAAAATAAATGTGAAACAAAAAATAACTTTGTTTTTCAAAGCTATTCTATTGTCCTTAAACGTATCGTATACGTATCCACTAGCAACTCACATCTTACATTTCATTCTTTTCAATGGTAAATTATCACAATATAGATGTATATCTTAACTTTTCATACAACGTTGTGAAGATAATGTGTCAATTGCTTCTAATGAATGTATTTGTTTGATGAATAAAACACGAGAAGCTGATCAGAAGACTCTTTTATTTGTTTTAATAACTTCAAGGTTACATATCAGTTAAGAGCTGACTTCTTTAAGAAGACCTGACATAGACCCTTGACGCTGGCCTCTGATATCAATTTACATATAGTCTCATTCGGTTGGATTGGTTCATTTTGTTTTGCTTTTTAGCAGGTTTAGCTATTTTACGATTTATTTTTACTATTTTGGTAAACTGAAATCGTTGTGTCTACTGTAAAAATAACACAGAATCGTCGATGTTGAAAGTCACTTTTAATATATTCAAAGCCCTGATCGTAACCAGTTAGATTGTGATAAACAACCATTGAACTAAATAGTGTACGCAAGTCAACATGGCATGTTAAGTCATAGTCTGCACTTATTTTTAAAAATTCGGATCAAATTTATTGTGAGTGTCCCGAAGTCCATTAAGTCAAAATTATGTTATAACAGACGCTGAAAATACGGTAAAGCCATAATTCAAACAAAATAACGGTTGTGAAATACACAGTGGACATTCACAGAACACTGGTCATACTTACATACTTTAGCAAATAAATTACTATTGTTACATATTTTCGATTAAGTAAATTCCAACTTGAGATATGTTTCGATGTTAATTTTAAAAATTTCCGAAGAAACTTTTAATAGCGTATTCAGTCAGACCAGATATTTTCGCGTTCGGGGAGAGCTGTGAATGAAGCACGTTTTCCAGCTCTGCTACCCATTTCAACAGGGTAGACAAAGGCAAGAGCATGGATGCGAACCGGGGAGCTACCATACCGGAGGCGACGTTACGGTCTATAATGTAAATGATTATAATTTAATAACTTAAAGAAGAACTTAAGTTGGAATTTATGCTTTCTCCCAGACTGTATGTATGATTTATTGGTTTAGCTTATACTGATCTATTTTAGCTCGATTGTGAAGAAGCTTCCCTATCGAGTACGCTTCCTGGAAAAATCAGTACTGGTGACATATGAGGAGGCACGGTCGTGACCCTAGTGGGGCTCGAATCCGCAAACTCCGGGAAAAGCGGCAGACACCTTAACCTCTACGTCACCGCTCCCTGTTTTATTCCCGACCATGGACCCCGAATTTGCATATCATCACTATGACAATTCATGTCTTCATTATTTTGACAATTATTGAAATAAAATAGCGGTAAGAATCCGTTTTTTTATATTTCCGAAGACGTATCTCAAAGTTCACTTTGAACAGTCCAGCTGTAAATTCATAATTCAATCTTATTCATTTCAAAATGTAGTTAGTTTTAACTACTTATTTTTCACTATCACGTAAAAGATCAAAAGCACTCGTCGTCGTCTTTCGGATAAAAGCCACAAACTTTGAAATAAATTGAAAAAGTTTGAAAGTCATTTTAAGTTATACGCATTGAAGTGACAAGTATTCGATATCCGCTTTAGAGAATAGGCAAACTAATCATTGTCCGTCGAATTGGGATTTTTAACAGATAGTGATAAAATATTGTATAGAATTAATGATGTTTCATTAGTCATTTTTATGATCAAAAATTTATTCCTATAGTTTTGGTCGCCAAACTAAGTGACATTTTTCCATACTGCTGTGGTCGTATTCCAGTAGCATCTTAAGTGATTTCTTAAGTATTTTAACTGAAGTCCAATTTTTTATACTTATTATAATTCTCTCAAAAGTCAATGATTGTGTGTAATTTTATCACCATCATAGAAAATGGTCATGAAAGATTTAATAAATTTTTACATTCGCCTTTTTGAATTAGCTTCTTAAAGAAATTGTTAATTTTAAGGAAAATCTTAAGATGCGACTGGAATATGGCCCCTGGTAAATAAAATGTACATAAGTTAAACATGCGGATCTAGATGTGTGCGTACACATGTAAAAACAGTGATTATCTGTTTCAAATCCTTACAGTGCGAATATGTCATGATAAGCGGGAAAATTAAAAAGTGTACAATGCTGCCTAAAAAGTGGGACATGACAGTTCAATCAACGGCGCATACGCAAATGCGACGTCCAAAAATATTTGAAACTATACACATTTTACTAAGATTTGGAAACAGGCGAATATCGACCTTTCAGGTACCGAGCCCTTTATCAAAGACACAGTACTAGGGTTTCTTTTAAAATCCTGCAAAGTTCAACAAATATGTTACGGAAGATTGATCAACTTTCGCTCTAGAAGCTGGGTTAAGCCGCTCGTGAATACAAAGCTTCTTCATACTTCAAAAGAAAATCCGATTACCCGCATCGGATGAATTTCAATCTCACACCACTCAACAAAATTAAATCAAATTTGTGTTTTGATTAAAACTGTTTGTTTGAGCAAAAAGAATACTAGACCGAGCGGACGGACGATGGGATAGGATCTTCCGGTATGGACACGGATATATCCGAAGCATTCCAACCATTATTTCCGCTTCCGTTTGATTAAACTTCTTAATATAGTTTACAGGTCTTAAAGTACATTTAAAAAAGAAATCAATATCTCAACTAAATATAGAATTAATTGTTCTAAACAAGCAAATGAAAAGTGAAGGCTTCTTGTACACTGCATTCTGCCTAACCATAAATCCGGTGTTGGACGGACGGTTGAACGAAACTTAGAGATTTCATGACTTTTTTTCTTGGTATTGAAGAATTAATTTCTTTCAATAAACCAACATTTTTTATACATGACTGTTGCACAAGGTGGCAGTTTAAGTGGTTTTGTACTTTGTAAATTGTTGACGGAATGAAGCACATTCACACTAGGGTGTCAGGCCCGACAGACGGACTGATAAGACAACATACAGGGTAGGACAACAGACATATATTCGGACAGATTGACCCAAGCTTTCGAACTACAATTTGGTCATTGACTTTTTCGGAACGGCAAAGCTTCTTCCTCAGACTTCTGTTATTTAATCCGTTTTATCATCCGTGTGATCAAACATAGGGAGCTTAAATTTATTCGAATGTGAGCTGTATTCAAAAGGAGCTGTATCTGGTGTTACAATGCTATCATGTCTTGCGTGTATGAAGACAAGGAGTATATAGTTCCGTTACATGAATTTCAAAATGATCGAGTAACTACTTACAAATCATAAAGCAGAGAATTTAAATTTAACGTTCAAACTTCCGTGAACTTAACACGGGTTATTCCTTGACGATCTTCCTTTTGAAACCAACTCTCAAAATTCTCTTCCGTATACGAAATTTGTATCACTCGATCATCTTGAAATTCATGTAACGAAAGTATCTACCCAGTGTCTTCATAAACGCAAGACATGATAGCTTTCGTGCACAGACAACTGAATAATAAGCTCGCAGATATTTGAAGCGTTGATAATAAAATAAAGAAGGAAAATAGTAAATACACATTATGACAAGGTTTGGATAAACAATGTTTAATAAACAAGGCTCAAATAATTCATCTGACATGAATTACGCCGACCCCAGATGACATTCTTCAAATAACAATATTTTTTCCGTTGGAACCTGGTTAAGAAGGAAGTCGATATGTAGAAATCCGTAAAAAATGCTATATCATGCATAAAGATTAATTTTAATACCTACTTGTTGCTGATTTTTAACCGATTTACTGCACGGGGAAGCCCATGGCTATAGGAGTTACCATGCTGCGAGCTCATAAACCGTAAATAGAGATTAATTTATATAGCACTCCGTGTGATAACGGATTATCGATCTAAGAAAAGAAAAATCTAAACGGGTAGAATCAATCTGCCCTACTGATATAACTCCGAAAATCCATAAATATCTGAAATAGAGAAAAGTTATGAAGAAATTAATATCCCTGACTAGATGGATCGATAATGTTGAAACCTGTATTTAAAATAGCTGAAAAATCGTAACAACAAAACCGGATTAATGATAGATTTGTGTGATTTGTTAAACATTTGTTTGTAAACATAACAAAATAGATTTTAAGATTTTTCTTTAATACGGCTTTTGTTTGGTTATGTAAGATTGCTACCGATCAGTAATGGTGAAGAAACAACGATAATGAAGAATACAGATTTTGACAAGTTCTTAAGGGTTGCAATGCGGTAAATTTTAAGTATAAATTATTGTTTTGAATGGGGCGCTTGTACACTCGTATAATAGCGTGTTTTATATTCATTTCAGTGGACTACCTAAATCTAAACAACCGCACTGATTGTTAAAGTATTTATGAGATCGATTTGGAGGAAAACCTTTTTTGTAAATTGACTTTAATGATTTGTATTGGCAGTGTTTGTGGACCGCTGCCTTTGATAAAATGGGCGATGATTAAAAAAGTGAAAACAAACAGTAACGTTATACTCGAGGAGAGGAAATATATTTATAAAAGTTTTTTTAAGTGATTAAACTAAATAAAGGCTGTTGAAGTAAAATAGTTCAACAATGACTGGGACGAATGCAGACCCGGACAAATCTTTTATTATCGTTAAATATGGGGGTAAGTCTTGTTGTTGTTTGTTGTTGATATCGTCACCATCATCTGCTTCTATTCCTTTTCCTCACCATTCATTATGAAATATTGTAATATATTATTATAATGTAATACAAGATGATGATGATGATGATGATGATGATGATGATCGATGAGTGTTCGTTTAAATATTAATTGTCGTAGCTAGATATGATAAAAAGAAATGTAAGCCTTAGTGTTAATAGTATCAGTAGTTTCAAATGTTACATATCATACTTCTGGCTGTCGTCTGCTCATCCATTTTTTTTTCTTTTCTTTTAGTTGAACTTTGTACCATCGGCGCCACCCTTACCTCTTACATATTTCTTTTGTCGGTAATCCGTACAATTTGAGAAATTAATAAACCTAATTTTCAATCATTACTATACTTTAAGTAATTTTGTACTCCAAGTTAATGTTACCCTATACTAAAAATCGTTCGAAAGAAAAAAAAAGTTTTGTTTTTAAGATAGCAGCCATAAATTACTACTTAAGCTGTAGACGTTGATTTAGAAGGGGTCGCGGCATGTATCACACTCCGATCTCGATTACTCACTTCTTTTTCAATGTTATTAAAAACTTAACGTTCATTTCTTCGTTGTGAAAACGACCAAGTGCAACGTCAAAACTTGCTGATAGTAAGTACTCGATGAAATCTAAGGCTATAAATTAAATCATTGAACATTATAGTTTGTTTTTGATATTTTTATTACCCAATGATTTAAGATACTGTTTGAAAATACTTAAACACTTCAGTGTTCTGTAAACTTGAACTTGCAAGCGGCGGGTGACTCTGACTGTGTGTCTTGTGTAGATCATGATCAGCCTTCACATCCGCGCGGTCTGATTATAATCTGTACTTTTCGCTTTTCAGTTAATAATTTTTCAATGAGCACCACTTTGTACAAATAATGGCACTGTCCAAATGGATAAAGGGAGGAGTCCATTTATTAAAATAAGTGGGGTAGGGATGTTACCATATAGGCTATAAGGGTTTCTCTAACAACGAAACAGTCCAATGAGAAGCCCTGGCCGATTTTTCCCTAAAATGAAAGGTAACTTAGGGCAGTAGGCCTAATCTCATTCCCTCATTACTTATATCCCAAACCTGCGAAAAATATCTTACTTAATGGAACACCTTTATGAATAAGGTAACACATCTTTGTTCTATCACTATTGTATACACAAACACATATTTTGTCAAGTTTGTGTGTACCGTGAAGCAATTGTACTGAAATAATGTCATTAGATGTCATATTTGTAATACCTCTGTTATCATCCATATCAGCTATGTATAACAATACGATATCTTCAATTTATTAGCGATATATTAATATTACATCGAGATATGAATACACGAACTTTACAAAGTGCGATATTGGCCGCTTTGCAGTTCTTACAATAGTTTGGGTAATTTGATACTATATTAGTATTTTCGTTGGGCTACTGATAGAAAAAACCATTTGGCAAAATATGAATTAACGGGTTTTGGTTTAATTATTGTCCGTTATGTGAAGATTTTGTATGCCTAGTTTGGTTAATTATCGTCAGTTTTTGCAAATGTTTGGTAACCTCGTTAGCGATGGTGTGGTTTTTTCTTTCGTACACAACCTTGTTGTCCGCAATAAAATTGCGCAGATGAAGACGGGAATTGATTCTGCGGTCGATGTTCCACAGCGAGAAAATAAATCTGATTGCAATAATTGCAAGTATTGCGGTAGAAGATAAGGATCCAATCTATGTTCAAACAACGGCACAACTTTAACCGATTTAAAACTACATCCATTTAGCAAGATAAAATATTTGAATTTCATGAAGGGCCTTTGTGTTTGTTGAGTCTTTCAGCTTCCCTAGAGTGCTTGTGAATTTTGACGCAAAACTCCGAACCAGTAACCTCTTGGCTTAAGGTCAGATGCACTACATTTCTTTTAGGTGTCGAGTAAGGCTCGCGCACACACGACAAAATACTGTGAATTGTTTACGACCAGTCTGACATCTGTTTTTTTTGGGGGGAGGGGGATGGGTGAGTTAAGGCCCGTAACCAGTATTTCAGTTTTGAACCAACCGGCAGTTTAACCAACATCGGTTCTCAGAAAAGACTCTTAACCGGCTGTCGATTCATCAATCGTCGATTAACTTTGATTGAAAGAATGATTCTTGGTTGGTGACACTGGTGAAATATTTTTATTTTGATATGAATCAAGATTGTTTGTCCGCATTGTCTTGAATGAACAGAATTGTTTTATACGTCTTTCAAAATGTAGAAATGTAACACTAACTTAGAGTATTTTAATGTCGGTAGAAGTTTTGAATAACTGGGTCTAGAACTAGAATTCGAGTGACAACTTTTTCACATCGTATTTAATACGACGTTTTTCTGTCATGCCGCCTACCTAAACGGAGCAATGTTACAAAACGGACATCACAACTGTGAACCTATGAATAAATAAGATTTTACAGAAAGCCAGAAAACCTCGAAATTAACCGTCACTTTCGTCTAATAGAAATCCAATCCGCCAATTTAAGTGGAAAATCAGCATTGCAAAAAGTGTCTCTGAAAAGGATATTATTGAATCTTTTTTTGTGTGGGGGGTCTTCAATTACACACAACCGCAATTACACACCCATCACATCCAATATATCTTATAATGTTACACAAATACGGCGATTTTATTCCCTCTTATTTAATGTCCTTAAGAGGTTTTCGCGTTTACATTGTACAAATGAATGTTTTTTTCTCCCAGAAGCTGTTATCCATTATATTGGAGCCTAAAAAAGATGTAAGACCACAATTTCTAAACGATTCAAATCAAACAGCATTAATTCTCAGGGCGTTGGAGATAAGTTATTTGGGGAAAACTTGGGGAGGCAAAGGAAATCACGTAACGATTTCTGTAATTGCGTTCTTGAACCCTTGGCATTGAAATTAAGTAGTAATTCCACAGTGTCATAAAAAAACTCTGTTTCTCATCAGGCCATATTCCCCACGCAGATTTCGGTCATCTGTTATTTGGGTTTGTTAAACGGTGACTACATTTCGTAGCAAAGTACTGTTGTTCTTACGCCCGCTCCAACTGTATTTTTGTCATTTTTACAAGCGCCGGAAAGTTTACCAAGAATCATCGTTCCTTGGAAGAACCAGTGCTAGACTCATATCGTCCGTAAGAAACTAATAACTTTCTCACATGTTAAAGAAATATAGTCGGTAGCAGGGCTCGAACCAAATTTTCAATCGGAAATGCCAATTAACACAGGGTTTATTGTATATTACAGATAACGAAGAGGCTATATTTAACCCTTGGTGTTCCAGTCACACCCTAATGGAGTGGATACGAAAGAAGTGCAACTGTGATGATGACAGTATAGTTTTTTTTCATTTTTATTTTATAGTTTAACAACAGTAAATGAGAGCGAGGCTTGCACGATCTCCTCGGCATTTATCGTTGTTTTAAAATAATATTAAAATAACATACACAACTCCCTTGACGTTAATAATATGTTCATGCATATTACTTAGGAAATAGATTTCACTTTTGAGTGATATACCGGTTAGTATATCACTGTGGGGAATGTAAATGCGCAGTAATTACGAAGCATCTACACGACACACAGTGATATAATAACCGGTATATCACTCAAAAATAAAATCTATTTCCATTCTAACACGTTAATCTAAACAAAAACATGTTCGATGGGGTACTATTTGCTGCGCTTTCATGAAGTCGCTGTCTTGAAACTTGTAGTTTTCCGTGCATTCCTTGCATTTCGTGAAATTTTGGCTGTTCTTTTTTGCTCCTCAAATAAAACGCTATTCGTCTTATTTTTGTTGTTTCTCATATTGCTGGCGATACCGGAAGTGTAGAAAATTTTACAAATTACAAATTATATCACTGTGTGTCGTGTAGATGCTTCGTAATTAATCACTCAGGCTTTCGGCCTTCGTGATTAGATTACTACGCATTTACACTCCCCACAGTGATATACTAACCTGTATATCACTCAAAAGTGAAATCTATTTCCTAAATAGATAATAAATTTATGGATAGAATAATGTTCTATTTAGTCTATAAAAATGTTGACTAAGGTATTTCCTTCATATTTTTGTCATTTCTTCACGAAGTGTGTAGTCAGAAATCGGTTCTTACTTTTTGAAATATCATTGAAATAAATACTGCAGCTACATGTATACTGTATTTAACATGTTCTTTCGAAAAGCGACGCCAGAAATAACGGTCAATTTCGGCGGTACGATATTTTGGTAAAATTAAAGCTACAAGTAATTTTATATCGCAAGGGCTAATGAGACTTTAAGATCTGTACTGAAAATTTGTTGTATTTCAAATACAAAGAAGCGACAGAAGTGTCCAATATAATTTTTACCCACAATGCTTGGATACTATGAGACTGGATTCAGCAACCTTGTCGTCTACCAGTGCTTACTCTAAACCACAGGGGCCGGTATCGAACTCATTTTGGAGAAAAATTAACTACATTGTGTATATAATTATGCTATATTCAATATAGCATATATTGTTCATTTTTCTCCAAAAAGAGTTTGATACCGGCCCACGTGCTCTAGACGTCTTTGTATTTCGCGAGTTGTATTTTGCGAGGTTTTAATTTTCGACTTATTCGCGACGTGTTTAATTCACGAATTCATAATATACAATTTAAAGATAGAATGTTCAGAGAAAGTTGTGAATTTGCGACTCCTGAAACTTTCCAAAAATTTAACTCTGTATCGTTGTTTGTTTTGTATTTTAGTTGTAATAGATCTGGTGGATATGGACGGACAAGTGACAAACTTGGCTGGAAGGGCGAAAGAATATGCAAATGAGATTGTAACAGCTAGAGGCATTTATATACTAATTCGGGTTGAAAGTAAGTACATTGTTATACAGTTTTACAATTCATTAATACATTTATTCACATTTAGTGGAAAAAAACACTGTCGGTCCAACCTATGGGTTCTGATCTATGAAACAGACCGAGTTCGAAAACTTGAATTAGATACAGCTATATATCATAGTCGATTATTCCGTTTAAGTCGAAGTTTTGTTATCTCGAAATCGCTTTTTTAAATGTCAAAATTATTTTCAGTAAAAAATGTATTCAATTTTAACTGTTTCTGTTCTCAGTCGGTACATAGATATACGATGTACATGTATATATAATTGATTTTTTTTATATCAAATACTGTTACAAAGTAGCAATAAGAAAAGCTTTTTCAGCTCACTTTTCATTAACGTTTCCATTAATTATGTGCTTTTCATAAATTAAGATCGACATTTACGTCATTTTTATTGAGAAAGCAGTAACAATAATATGAGAAAAGCTTCGCGTTGGTGTTTAATTATTTAAGAAAATTTCAATAGGTTTAGGACATTAAGAATAAAACAGTCCAATTTTACGCACAAAAAATACTGTATTTGTTTTTCTTAATCTGCTAATAGCGGCGTATTTGTTTAAAATCAGAAAGTTAATACCCCCTGTTTACATTTTGCAGATCTGTATTGAAAACAAGACCTAATCCGCATACCGAAGCAATGAAACTGCGGTCGTTGTCCAAATTAAAAACAAATATCAGAGATAATAGCTCCTTTGAAAATAACTGACATTGCTTGTGGTATGCAATCAATCATCCGTGTGTCTGAGTCCGTTGCCTAAGTGAACCCAGGGAGGTTGAACGCTGTTTGGCGGCATCGCCGAGACATATTCGACACGGCACAAATGTGCGCTAGTCGAGGCGGGCTTTGACCTTGTTGAAAACTTGACTTGTGTCACTCAACGTATTACTACTCTGGCTTTACGCAATGTTATTTGGCGAAGGTGCGGCGTTCTGAATGTTTTACAACCTGCCATTGGTACCCACCCGACTTGGAGGCCGTGACCATATACAAATGCTTATGTATACACATACCCTAACCTTAACCTTACACTAGAAAACAGTCTTAACATTTATTGGGATCCATTCGATGCTCCTGGTATGCTACTGACAACTCTTGGGAAAAAAATCGAATACGCGTGGGACAATCCCAGTCAATCCGTTTTGGGTATTTTTTGTCACTCTGTACATGTGTACACCGCTTAACCTCGGGTTTATGAATACTAGTTGACGTCAGTTTCATATACATTACGATTGTCATGTATATAAAGTTTTTGATCGAGTGTCAGTGTAAGCTGAGAAGTATTTTTTGAAATTTTATCATTTCATAAATTTACATTTACGTTATTTGTAATAATTGAACACACACAATAAACATGTTCAAACCATTATCTAAAATGATTTTTCTACGCTCAAACGAGTACAAAGTGTCCCTTGATATGCTCTTTTGATCGCGACCATGCGTCCACCACCCATGAGGTATGTTATCTCTTTAGAAACTACCTCTCTGAATCATGGCCCGAGTACTTATAGCCACACAATTGCGTAAATGCTTGGTTACATTGTATGTGACAGATCGGTTTGATACGCCAAGAGTTGAGAAAGCCTAATGTATCACTGTTATAATTGAAATTAATCTAGTTTACAACCTGGAAGCAACAGAGAGTCTGCAGAATATATTATGAAAATGAGATTTTAAAGTGTTGGATAGATTAGACCCTAGTTGACAGGAAGTATCTACCTTCGTTAGTCTACAATGTATATATTATAAGCCATATAAATTGATTAAAAACAACTGTGATTGAAACGTATTTGCGGTTACACCATCTCAGATAACTTGATTGTCGACTAGATTAGAGCCTTTTGTTCAGAGTTATTGCCCTTGAACTAACATATTCGGACGAGATAGCGCTGCAGATTGATGGCCAAGTGTGTCCGCAGATATGGCTTTCAGATTAAAAATTAAAAAATATATATTATATTTCATCTAATTTATAATTTATTATTGCAGGGCTTCCAGATAATGGTCAGTTTCACTACACAGCACTACTCAATAACCTAGAGGAAACTAATCCAGAATTAATGGGTGAGTCTGTCACACGAAGTCATACTTACTATGTATGATGATCAATTAATTAAACAAATAAAAGCACGTTAACAAATTTGAAACTAAGTCTTACGTAGGACACTTACAGCCCTGCACAGCTCAGAGTACTAGAGATAAATCAAATTGTTAGTTTGAACATTTAAACCTCTTGTTTATGCATAACTGCTCAGTGTTGCAAACACTCTTGAAATTAAAGGTAAGATTTATTTACGACACCATTAGACAACACTACTTAAACACTTGGATCTCTCCAAACCGCGCACAATCAAAGAATAAGATTGATTGATATTATCAATCTTTAAAACGACACTTTTACTAGGCATTACTCTCAAAACCTTAGAGGATACCATGGCCAATCATAAAAAAGCATTACAAAGTCTGCACAACGCTAATTTTACTCACCACTACTCGAAACCTCATGAACAGTTCTTAAGTAAGTTAAAATGCTGTAAAACCTTAGAGGATGATTTCCTTAAAGTCCCAAGATCACATTTACAAGAAGCTCTCATTTTATCAAGAAAGATGTTATGACCTTTATTTGTACCAAAAACATTCCTAAGTTTGCTTTTTAAACCTCTTTAAAACGTACATATTAGAAACATAGCACAGTATGTTTTTCAATGATATTGCAAAAAATAAAAAAGGCTTTCTGACAACTCTTTTACTCGAAGAAACGACTCGAATACGAAAGAAAAGCATTTAGAGTGAATAGAATATTGTTCTATCATTAAACTATCATTAAATTAATTTGACTTTATCAGTAAATTCAAAGAGATCCTGGGACTTTAAGTACATTTGAAAGTCTGTAGAACGACAAGTTTACACAGTACTAACCAAAATGAAAAAAAAACACAAACTTAATCCACTGACTGAGCTACAAATCATTGTGCAAAAACTCATAGGAAACCAAATACAAATAATAAGTTTATTGGTAACTGGACGATTTTAGTACTCTGTTGACATCCGCTTTTGCAACATTTTATATACGCAAATTACATAAAAGTTGTATTTAAATTTCAGTGAAATTAAACAGCCTATCACGGCCAACAACTCGAGCTAAAAATACCAAACAGAAAGGAGGAAAGAAAACACAGCCGCAAAAACTACGCCAAGAGTCAGCAAACAAAAGACCTTCTAGCAGTGAGAGAAAGCGAAACAAGTGAAATAGATCTGAATAATAAATATATAGAAATATGTCATCAAGTTTTACTATGTAATACAGGAAGACATTGCATCTTTGATTCATTACTTAAAGTTATATTTACCCTTCAAAATGGTCACATTGATGCTGAAAACACAATGGATACTTTAATAACAAATATGTTTTACCAAGTTATTTTCTGTTATTCTGGTGTAGACCATGATCTCAGACGACACAAAGATACAGTCTGATCATGATCTGCACTTTTTTCTTCATTCAGTCGGGAAATATAGAGCGAATTAACTTCCGAGTATTGTAATGAAGCTTATAGGTGGCTAATCCAATTTTCCTTGTGTATTTCTCCATGCAAACCTCTTATTGGTTGTAAACAGTTAATACAAAAAAACAAATGAATTGACTACATAAACATGTTTGTAGATATTTACCACTATTAAGCTAGTGCGTTATATGTTCTTTGGAAAATAACACAACAGAATGAATTGTAAACAAAAGTTATTTCTGTCATTGGCAGATACATAACCGAAAGGATGGATTTGTCAAAAAAGGATAGTCAAACAAGATTTTTATAAATCTCTGCTATATAATGTAAATACAGATCCATATTTTTGGTTATAACTGTGGCAATGTTCATTATTCTAGAAGTATAACTCATTGATTAATATTTTATTTATAACTATGATGGTCATTTTGAATGGTAGACTCCCATTAGGACTTGTGAAAGCTTCGTTTGTATTATCATATGCATTTACTATATGCATTTACACATATAACATATGTATGTTAAAATACTATATGAGTGAGGACAGTTTATTGATATTGTTGTTTTATTTCAAATTGAATTTTATCAATTTGTTGGGCTGACCAAAAGTACTCTCTCAATGTTAACTGCAATTCACAGTTTATATATCGCAGTATACTATACCATTGTGCCTTCTTGTTTTCAATGTTATTTATACATGCATGACAAATGTCTATCGAAAAAAAGAACTCTGAAATACTGAAAACGTTTTTGAGTAAATAATAAAAAAAACTAAATATAGTTTGTATCTACATTGTTATTCCAAAAGTCTGCTATAAACTTTATCTGCTGTACAATGTGGTGTTGGTACGGGCCTTTCATTGTTAAATACAGTTGCAAGAACCACATAGGCCTATAAATAGTCATGTATTGTGTTTTCTATATGCGATTTATTTATTTTAAATTCTATTTGTTTATACTTTTTATTTAACATTTTATGTTGTGTATACATTTATGGGGCTTCCTATAGATGATGTTTCTCATGAAATGGCCTTAATGTGTAATGTAGCCGGCGAGATCGAATCCTTGGGCGGTGGTTTAGGTACTGACGAAAAATCTGCTTTAACCCTATTCTTTGCTCATGTCTCTGGCGAAGAACGATTTATCTAACTACAGTTTTGGTTTAAACAGTATTTATTCAATAAATGCATATACAATATTTCTGTTAAATAACAGCAAGGATCGAGTAGGAAGCTCTAAGCTTATTTAAGAACTCTCTCCTAAAACTACAGTTTTAACGAGTTCCTCTCGGTCGGAGTGATTTACACATCTTTTATTCATACGTACCGTGTTATTTTAATTTATCTGTTGCCGATCTCTCCCTATAATGAACTTAACATCTTTTGTATTTTATACTTGTGAGGGTTGTTATCTAAAAGTGTTTGAAAACTACGTTGATACTAAATTTTGTTTCAATATCTGTGTTTAAACGGATAAAACTTGACTATAGATTCTGTGCAGTAGCGTTTCAGAGCGCAGTTATATCCGCACGAGTTGTCTTTCTTTACAATTACTTCTAATGGCATTCCAACATAATTGTTAATAAACTTTGAACTTTAAAACAAATGTCTGTTTTTTTTAAACCCATAAGAAACTTGACCCTTTCTGTGACGCCCTTTCGGAGAAAAGGCGATGTATAGGGATCGCTGTGTCCGTTGGTCAGTCCGTCCGTCGGTCCGTCACAAAAACTTAACGTAGGCTATAACTTTGCCATTTCTTAAGATTTCTTCATCTAACTTTCAATTGAATTGCTTATGACAAAAGGGTCGTGATGCCGATAAGTTTTGCAGTTGAAGGTCATTATGTGACAGAGTTATGCCTTTTTTTGTACTTTGATATTGTCACGAAATTATTGGTTATTCTGACTTTGTAAGACGTCAACAAAATTGTTTTACTGAACATCCATCTAGTGAATAACAGTTAATCAACATTATTCAGAACGTAATATTATTGTGGTTTGTAGTTCTATTATTTACATTCCATTGGCCGAAAAGAATTCGTTAAACACAGAATGTCATTCCATAACGAAATTCAGCGATGTTTCGGTTTTGGGCTCCATCATTATTTATACACAAGTAATGATGAACAATTCTTGCGAAACTTACAAAATCCGGACATACCAAATTACTTCCCTTGTTACATCGAACCCGAACAGTAACATTGGACAAACCTGCATTATAAACTTGTTTTAAAGAAGGAATTATTGATGCTACATAGAAGTTACATAGATGTAACATGGCGATTACTTATGTTACGTGTATAAGAAAAACTGCCTAAATATATATTCGATGTAACAAAGTTACAGTAACATTGGACAAACCTGCATTATAAACTTAATTTAAAGAAGGAATTAATGATGTTACATAGATGCTACAAAGAAGATTACTTATGTTATATGTATCAAAAATACGTGCCTCAACATAAGTAAAATGTTTCAGTAACACTAGACGACACAACATTATTAACTTGTAATAAAGAAGGATCTTTTGATGTTACTGGGATGTTACAGATAAATTAAGTTGAGAGTACTTATGTTACGTGTAACTAGAAAGGGTGCCTTTATATCTTTTACGACTTTCTTACCTTAGTTTGTCAATGGTGTTTTAATATGTAACAAAATGTACAATATGTAACTAATGTTACGCCTGTAACAAATTCATACAGTTTCAGTAATAAGGACCTTTTTCGTGCGCTAGATGTGATCAGTTATATATACATGGTTTAACATGGTTTAACAAAATTAACTGAAAACTAGTGTATATATGAAATGAATATGAAGTCGTTACATAATCAAAAAGTCCCTTTGTTTTTCGTTTTTATTGATTAATTAAAATATAACTAAAATACAAGCTAAATTATGCAAATTGCAAAACCAGATTGAATTACTTTAAACAGGAAATTATTGCAAAATGACATGACCAAGCTCGCCTGTACCCTGGAATCAACTTTCGAAAATTGAATGCATCCAACACAGTGAAGGTTAAAGTATTCTAAACAGGTCTAAAATTTCGAACATTTTCCTTGAAATGTGTGATTATGCTTTTTCAGAACATTTCAATTTTTTACTCTGCTATTTGTGTGGAAACCGTTTTAGTTTTTTGGATATCGAAAAAATCATCAACAATTTTCACAAATCACTTGTAACAAAACTCTCTTAAAAGGATGCAATGGCCTGTTTAGAGTAACCAGGAAAATACACATCGTATTCTTTAAAATCAATTTAGTCCACTTTCAAAATAAATAGTATGTGGTAATTTACATTGCTATAACCACATTTCAAACTACAAAGCAAATATAGAAATCCAAGAGTGCTGAGTCTTAGATAGGATGAATGACATGTCCTTTAGTTCCACTTCTCTTCGGCTTGGCAAAGGCGAAAGTTATTCCGGCAATGATGGCAAAGAACACAGATATGCAAGCCAAAATAAAGGCCAGTCCATACTCGAATGCATCGTTTGCATCGGAATTTTCTGTGTCTTTTACAGTGATTATTATAGCTGTCAATATACATAGACCTGGAAAAAATAATGTCAATATACATAAAGCTGGAAAATATAATGTCAATATACATAAACCTGGAAAATATAATGTCAATATACATAAACCTGGAAAATAGCATGTTAATATACATAAACCTGGAAAATATAATGTCAATATGCATAAACCTGGAAAATATAATGTCAATATACATAGACCTGGAAAATATAATGTCAATATACATAGACCTGGAAAATATAATGTCTATATACATAGACCTGGAAAATATAATGTCTATATAGATAAACTTGGAAAATATCATGTCAATATGCATAAACCTGGAAAATATCATGTCAATATGCATAATACTGACATAATAAACATAGACCTGGAAAATATTTTATGAATTTACATAACCCCAGAATATATTATGTCAATATGCATAGAAATACTATTTCAATAGACATTGACCTGAAAAATGTTATGTCTAATTTATCTTCAGTATGACATACACCGTATAGCTTTGTATCTTGCAAAGGAATAAGCTTTACAAAACTCCATTGTGACAGGTATTTACGGCTGCATAAATGAACGATTGTTAACAAAAATAAATTACTGTACGGCAAATAATTCCCTCGCACTTGTAATGAGTATTATAAATACGGAACTCTAAATTACCTGTATCCAATCATGTAGTAGAATGCAGTACTTAACAGTTATCTAAGACATCAAAAAGATCCTCATGATATTATCGATTGTTTTACCCTTTTATAAAGGTCAGCAATTAGATTTTACGCAATTATACATAAGATGTAGTGTTAAAGACTTTAAATCATTAAATGGTATAATATTTCAAATACTAAAACTGACCAAGTTTGATTGAAATAGCACGATCGAGCTATTCAAAGTCTGATAAAAGTATAAGTATCATATGAAACACATAAAACCACAAAATATAAACGAGTCAGATACCTACCTGCCACGACATCAAATACACATGCAGTCATTGCAAGACAGCCATTCCTCAGGCACAGTAGCAGAAGGCCTAGAAATATTGTAATCCCTAGAAGTACGCATGCGCCAAACACAAGCCACCTAGTGGCCTGAAAATTGTCTGATACATCTGAAAAGGTAAGATATTTATGCATAACATTAGAAGTGAATTGTCACCTTTGCTCTTGCAGTGAATTGTCATTATATGGTCCACCATAAAATTCATCTTAGGTTGATATTATTATTGTATTTTAACCATTTATTATTTTGTGATACATTCCTTGTTAATAACTATTTTCTTACAATATTCTAGAACATTGCTTTAGTGTTAGAAAACTTGACATCGTATTTGATCATAAGAAGTGGTTTTAAACTACACACGAATGTACGTGAGCATGTGCATAACAAATGTAACACACTTGTAGTTTCAGTGCAGATATCTAGCGAGAAGGCTGTAACACAGGACTTAAACAGTCCAACGGTCAGGACGTCAGGAACATTCCACCATATCGGTATGGCCAGCGCGCCAATACATAGCCCAAAAGCAATGATGGTACATGCAACGGCACACACAGCAAGTATGGTTTTCGTCTCCATCTAAGCAGATTTGAATAAACTGTAATTCAAAAAAATATTAGATTGAGCTAAGCTAAAATAATTTTCTCCGTACAGCAGCATTGGTATGTAATACATGACATTCTAGAATATATACAAGAGAAAATGTAACCTTTGCTGTCTTCATGGGGTTGAATTTATGTCTATTTTGGTCATTTGCTTTACCCGTCATATATCAGATCAATTGATGCAGTGGTAGTCGGTCTCCATGGTCGAGTGGTTAGAGTCGCTGAACTGAAATCGCTGTAGATTGAGGGTCATTGGTTCGAGCACTGCTACCGACCATGTCTCGTTATATGAGAGACAAGTGGCAGTTTCTTACGAAGGATAGGTGTTTGGTACTGGTTCTTCTCATTGGGCGATTGTTAAGCAAAGTGTAAGTGTCCGTCGTTACAAATGATCAAATTACGGTGGTGAAACTGGTGTTAAACTCTTCGACAACAACAGTAGTTGATTAATTGTATTCGCTGCATCAAGAGCCCTGGTCCTAACTATACAGTGCAACCTCTAAGAGACGAACGCCCTTGGGAACAGAAATGTATTCATTGTAGAGAGGTGATGTACTGGATATGTTGATTCCTAATATAATTGACGACATAGATTAATAACAGGATATAAAACAGGTCTAAACGAATATCAGGAAAACTCTAGGTTATAATAAACTGTATTTTCACGATTTATTTCAGACTTTCAAGTAATTTGTTTAAAGTGAAATCCGATTTAATTCTTCTTGAAATTGGAACATGACATCTGTTACATTCGTAACGTCATGCTATGCCGCCGCACTCCTAGCCCGGAGGTCGAAGTTCTGAATACCTGTAACGTAATTTGACCGCTACCTCCACAATCTTTTCTTTCGGCGCGAGCACTTGAAAGAACCCAAGGAAACAGTCACCGAGGGTATAGTTAATATTAGTTACAAGAACTTGTTCTACTATCGATGTAAAATAAGTAAGTATAAAGTAAATGTAAATACTCTTACCTTAAAGTCTAAATGTAAATTTCCTTTATGAATTATTCCTTTTTACACAAAGATTTAAATACTATAAATATTAATTTCAGAATTCTTCCGTTCCTTTTCCCGTTATAGTCAAAACGGGACTCGTCATTTTTTTCCTTTAATCTGCGCGGCACCTTCTACTGTAGTACCAAAAGTTCACAGAAACTGTTGCTGTTTACAAGTTCAGAAAGAAACTCAGTTTGTTATTAAATATTTTGTTATTAAGTTTCATACATATGTACTACAAACTGTCTTTTCGATTTTACTGAAGCATAAAGTATTCTGGCGACCTGCAGAGTTTCTATTCAAATTTGATATAAAGAAAGTCAAGTGAACCCTATTTGACGGTAGCTTCTAAAGATCTGAACTTAAAAATTATCATATAAACCTATTTGTTGGTATAATGCGCGTTCATGCACTATGAATACATTACGCTTCATACATATTTCTGTTTGTTCAAAGTACCTCGTGCTGAACAAATACTTCGCATCTTTCTCCTCTTCTATAAATATCGTATTCATAGGTCATATTTTGTTGTATAAGTAATTAATTCATTTATTAATATAATAATTAATTGAATTTTAGTAAATTGATGGACTGATTAGTAAACTGAATGAATTAATTTATTAAACGAAATTATTTATTAATTGAACGAATTAATTAATTGAACCAGCCGTTAAATAATTAATTGGAAACAATTAAAAACAATTAAAAGCTTCCGTTGAATAGTTATGATTGCGACTTTATTCCGATTTTTACTTACAATGAACTGAAAATATAAGAATGATTCCGTATATAATTTGAAAATGCATTTTGGAAATCCCCGGATTAACCAGACAAGCGTTTGTTGATTCAGTAGCAATTTGGGAAAATCAAAGTCTAGTCGCTACCTGTCCACGACAGACAATTAGCACCAGTGGCCAAAGAAGACTGTTTTCTTGGCAGGCGGTCACGATGTTCCCGAGCAGCCATAATCATACAACAATTTTGTTCTGATATTTACGACGAATTGGCATTGGGATAGGTTCTAAAAATATACATGAATAAAAAATGAGCCTTAATCTTTCCAAACATTGTAAAGTATTACCTGATAACTTGAAAAAAGGTGTAATGTACATGTACTTCTGTTTTAATTATCATTCTTGAAACTTTACCAAGTACTGATGGTGATTTTTTTTACGTCCATTATTTCTGCATTCTTCGTCAGCGATTGACTTCAATAAGTTTCCTCATTAATTGCCTGACGGAATTTCATCAATTTTGATCATACATCTGTTTAAGCATTTAGCTCTTTAAGTCAGTTGACTATATAAATTAATCGTACTGTACGCGGAATTAAACCTCACCGCACCCCCACCCCCACACCACGATATCAAAACATGTAAACATTTATCAAAGTCCATGTCTTTTGGTTGAAACTGCATGTCTGGTCGGTGTACATTTTGGAATCGTTCAACATATTTACCTCGGGACACAGATTGACAGAAAAACAAAAGCAACCATGTTTTTTTATAAATCTTGTTTATTGATATTTTGCAAAGGTGATAACAGTATTAAGTGATGACATAAACCACAAAACTTGTTTTTCTTTGATCTGAAAATATTGGTAAGGTATTTCTTTGAGGAGACTTTAAACGAACACTCCCTACATCTAGCAGATTGTACTATCGAAACATAAATAATGTGTTCAATGAACGTAAAATGATAAATAAATACAATTTTGAAGAACAAAATATATAGAAAAATGTTCAAATTAAGCACAAAAAATCAACATAGGGGCCTTTTGTAATAAATCGATATACACCCATTATTTGTACAACAACTTTACATAGAGTATTGAATGGTTTACGGTATTGCAACATATTTTAAAACGCTGATTTTATCAATAATGACTGGAATATATAGCTTCAACCGTCAGGTTAAGTGAATAATTCTTCTAATTATATTCTATTACGTATACTTTTGAAGTTATTTAGTTCGACACCACTTATAGGGAGTGTCTCTTTAAATCATTTTTGTGGTAAATATCATAAAAATAATAACAGAACAACATAACAAGTAACAAATCGATGCCAGGCATATAGTACAGTGCGAAGCAAAATGTAATTTTAAAATAAACACCGCCATTGATCTCCTTGCTCCATTGTTACAAAGTCATGTGACTATGGTTAAATATCACGTGACCATTGTACATTCCATTGGTGTTTGCTTGATAATATCATAAATATCCATTCATTAAAAAATACGGTATGCATGGATTAAAATGAATGTAAACTAGAATAGTGTACCGGATGCTTCAATCTGACTAAAGTTCACGATCTTCTCGTAGCGTTTTTGAGGAGATGATTTTAATCAGATTGCCGGATGCTTCGCCATCAAAGCAACGCCTTTTATACAACAAATGACCGTAAAAATTCTGATAAAGTTATAGTCCCCCAACTGTGTGGGATCGAAGAAAATGCTTCGCTAAAGCCATTTTGAATTATTGGTGTACAGTAAATCTCAAATATAGCAAACTCTTTGGGAACATTCCAATTATTTCTTTATATCTGAAGTATGCTATATCCAGTTAACACTTTCATATTAATTAAAGAAAAATATTGGGTGCAGAAAAATTGTTCCTTATATCCGGAATTTTGCTGTATCCGGAATCGTTATATACGAAGTTTTCAGTTTTTTTAACAACGCTAAAGTAAGGGAACATCTTCGAATTGGTTGTTTTAATTAGGAATTCAGTTTTTATCATCAGTGTTTTGTTAATAATTTGTATAATCATAAGTAATCTGTATACTGAACCTGGTGTAAAATGTAAGTATGAAGACATGAAGCGAATTATAAAAGTCTACATAAATTTCACACATTCGGAACATATTTGTAAAGCATTTAAATGAAAGCTATCTTGAGATTCAGTGCATGTGCACTTCCTATCTACACTGACTACACATAGTTTATATATGTAATATTATACATATTCAAGTAATTTGTAATCTATGTTAGCCTCAACTTAAGGAAAGCTCAAGTTTACATATAAAGCTTGAATGTAATGCGTGCGTCAGACGAATGTCTTTTGACGTTTTGTCTGTCAATTTCTATGAGGAAATGTGTCCGTGTCTTGGGTACGGTAAAGATACAAAATATATAATATTTATAATGTCCGTAACTGATAGAAAAAAGGGCCGAAGTTTGATTAAAAACAGCACGTCGCCTCTACACGAAGAAACTAGATATTACAATAGAATTCATTCACACAAATATATCATACATCCATGATTCTAAAAATATAGCAAGTTACTCCATTTCATGAACAATAGTTTCACTTTGTCGCATTATACATATATATGCACGAAAAATACATAGTAAGTCGTAACATAATAGGAAGCACAGTAAGTAAATACTACATTTTCTAGTCAGTAAACGTACGTAGTCTGGTAAGTAAGTAATAAAACAAACTACTGTAAACTGGGTAATATTCGCCATTTAATTCTCGCTATTTTCGCGAATTTTCCATTTCACTAATTAAAAAAATCTCGCGAAAGATTCTTTTCACATCGATTTACTTTAAGAGAGTTCTCCTTACACGAATTTAAAATTCACGAATAAGTCTTGCCTGCACACAATCGCGAAACTTGCCTCACGCGAGAATTACCCGATGTACAATAAGATCACACATAAGCTGTATACATTGTACATATATAGAGCAAGTTCACATTGGATTGTAGATGGTAAATAAAAGAACACATTATAGTGTAGTAAGTTAGTTCACACTGAATTGTAGATACATTGTCGAAAATGACAAATAACAAGGTAAGTTCAAACTCAGCAATTACTGTCACGGACCTGTATGTGTAAACAGGTCGGTGTCACTGATAAATATCGTATATCCTGTCAGAAAATCTTAGACACACACAATCTAAAACAAGAGATCAAAGAGAGGTAAAAATCATATAATAAAAAAAATAAAAACATCGACATTGTAACCAAAGACGTGGAAGAATACACAGTATAAACGGATAAATGATATTTTTTTCGGGATCCAGTCTAAAACTTCTTCAATGATTGGTCAGTTTTGAAACTTTGTACATTTTCGTCCAACCAGAAGAGCTAGATCTGTGACTGGTCTTCCTGGAATTTTCATATCCAGAATAAATTCTCAGTCAAGGATTTTACTTTAAGATCTGAGACACTCAGAAGTGTTACGAAAATTTGGAAAATGATAAAAATCAAAGAAGAGGTAAGATACCTACTGTTAAAACAGAGTCTACTGTAAACGCATAAAGTATGTAAGAAGAGAAGAGGAAATGAGAAGAAATGTTGTCAGGGGTTGGGTTGAGATTCCTCCGTTATCCCGGACGTCGTCGTTATAGTCCCTGCTGTATTTCAGAGTCGGATGACTCGCGTATACACGGCGACGATGCATGCATTGGACAGGCCGGAAGTCGTCCGAGATATCGTAACGAAGCTCACCTTCGCTTTCATCGTTTTCAAATATTGTTTTTCGGAAATCTTCAAGCTGAAAAATGTAAACGGTTACAAAAGTCATGTAAATAACTTAAGTTGCATTTAGCTGCGTGTTTTTCACGATCCATATCTGTATCAACTAGTTATAGTTTTGATTTGATTGCCTGCGGCCAAAACTGAGTTTAAAGACCATCTGCAAATAAAGACCAATTCATGATAATAGATCAGAACTGTTGCACTGTTCATGTGAAGTAGAAAGATTTGTGACATATGGAACTTTCATGTTTTCCCGATAATCGATTAGACGCGGCTTTTACACATTAAACAAAGAAGGGAGATTTCGGTTTAATCCTATTAAATAAAAAACCGTGTAATTAATCGTTTTTGCTTCGGTCAGACGAATTAATATTATTTTTCCTCTTTATAATGATGTAAATTTTAAAAAGATTAATTTGGTATTTCACTTACCTTTTTTAATTAAAAAAGTACCACCGCATTTTCCATATGAAATGGTAAGGATTGCAAGACTTTTAGTCAGCTTTTTTGGTCATTTGTCTCAATACTTTGACCCATACATAGAACATCAATTATAAGACTGTTTTTGCTTCAGTGATACCGGCAAGGGAATTATATCAACTATAAATTGGTGTAAAAATAAATAAAATATTTGAAGGATTTCGCTTACCTTTTTAATATTTTTTATAACTACAGTCAGTTAAAAATGTAATCGTAATACAGATCGGGAGCGTCCGTAATTTTCACGGAAGTTGTCGATTACTATCGTATTAAAATTGTGATGATTTTGTATTGTATTGTTGCTTTAAAACGTAAGGATGGCATAACTCATATGAAAAGGAAAAAAGTGAATAATGATTGTACCAATCTTTGAACGAGTCTCGGTATGCTTTATTCATGTGTAAATTAAATGAGTAAATTAAAAGGACTGCATTTGGTTAAAGTTATATCTGTATTGTAGCAAAGTGACTAAATTTCACACTTGTTTCAACTTAACGTAAATAGGTAAATGTAACACCTGTGAAAAAAAGATTTTGTGTATACATTGTGAGTTTTACACATTTTCACTGGACTGTTGTAATGTCACACAAACACACATATACACAAGTACGTATGGCACTTTCAAATTGTGACGCTTATTTTATATGAAAGAATTTGTTTTCAGAATCCGTTCGTCCGGATAGATGTCACCCGTCATAAATGTGGTGATGTTTTTTTTTGCTTTGCTATTTGTGCGTATTTTGACAGTCGTTTACTTCTACTTTGGTCCCCCTATAAACATTTTGTAACTTAAAGGTGGTTGACAAATGAAAAAGTTAAGACCGGTCAGAAATCGAAATCAGGTACATGTTATGTCGAAAAATGATGTTTGTGAATTATGTACTTTTAGTATTTTGATCAAATATCAGAAATTGAAAAAGAAAATGCAAATAAGATGTTATTACGGTAAACTTACATATTTTAAAGAAACTTAAAATCTGTCATAAGAATTACCACTTGCGTTTTACAATATACCCCAGGGCAATAAAACACTAGAACGGATATGGATTATTAGGGTGCAATAAAAGTCGTTGTTAGTCTTGGTAATTTATTACCCTATATGTGTGTATTATATATATCTTTTTTATTGTACACCCATCTCAGAAACAATGAAATGTATTTTAGATAGTTTAACAAATGTATTTCTGTTTGCTTTTAGAGAACAATTAACTACTGTGGAAAGGGACAACGAAAAAAAGACCTTACTTGATTATTCCTTTTATTAACAAAAGTAACCTTTAAATAACTCGCACTTTAAAATAATTTTTTCGAAGAAACGTTCATGATTTCATGTGTATAATTTCAAAATAATCCTCGACACTTAAGTGTGTCGTTCAAGCTTCTGCTGTAGCACATTTATTTCTATCTTGTAGAATTTACGCACGTGTAACGTTGGCGTCACGCACACGGGAAACAGTACCGTAATTAATTAAACGATAGTAACATCTACCTTGTAAGTTATGTAAATAAAAATTTTTCAAAGATGACGCACACGTTCATGCATTGTGTCTATCGTGCTGTTTGTTTTTTCACAGCTAACAGAATATGAAATCGATGACATCGATTTTGTATATGCCTAATGAAAACTTCGTTATTTCATTGTTTCACAATTCAATATTAGAATCAAGCTACCAATCGCTTTCATATACTAAAAATTGCGCGGACCATCTTTGTTAAAGGTAGTTTTTGTTAGCTTTTAAGTTTAGAGAACTAATTGCTTTCAAGATATACAACCACTTATGGCTTTTAAGCACGTGCGAAGAAAAAAGAAAACTGTGAAAGTGTGACTGTCATTGCGGTACAAGTTGGTGATGCCGTGTATGATTCATGTTGTGAAGCTTCACTTAATTACATTAAATGCTGATGCTTTGATATAATATGTGATTCAATTTAATAAAATTAATTCAACAATATAAAGATTAATAGCTTATTACTCCTGTAGTTTGTCCGCATGATCCTGTCAACAATTATTACACGAATAGCTCTGTGCATTGCATAGATTTAACAAAAGTTAATGAAATTCGAGGGTATATTCATGAAAAAAAAGCATTTCCCCCTCAAACTGATAAATCTATAATAGCTCTATTATTCAAATCAGTGTTGCTTCATTTCTCTGTAATCTCTATTTTACAACAGTTGCTTTTTAAACATACAATGTAATAGTACAAAAAGATAGCTGGGATGAATGCAATAAGATTAAAGATTTCTATTTTAGCGTAATACACAGTACATTTTAATATCCTCGGGCTAATATTACGCAAGCAAATATCGATTTTTATTGATTGAGCTGCCGAAACAATCAGCGGTTTTCCGGTCTGTTTCGGAAAATTTACGACCGCAAGCGAACTGTCCGGCCGCTACTACCTGTTTATCGATTTTCTGACCAGCCTTATCATTGCTAGCGAGTAGAGAACAAAATGTTCCATATGACGAAGACCTGCTTCTAACCTAAACTGCGTTAGGTTCTTTCGGCCAGTGATCTTTTTTCGCAGATTTTACAGTACACGTGTGCTTAAATGCGATGATTAAGATAACGTTAAATTAGAACGGTCGCAAATTTAAAGACAAATCATCGGAATCGACATTTTCTACAGAAGTGCGTTAGAATGAACAACATTATTCGGTACATTTGTAATTGCTTGTGTCTAGTAATTAAATGCTGAGATAATTAATGAGCTTCTAATATTTTTAATTTTCCATACCTGTTCTTCTGCTATCTCGATAGTTTCATTGAATAATGTCCACGTGATGCTTTCGTAACAAGGGGGCGTGGTCAGGCTGCCTTCATACCTGTAGAATTTGGACAGTTTTGCGGGCATCAGCTGAACAAGAGGTATAGAGTGGATCTCAACTTCGCTATCTGTGAAAAATAATCATTTATCTAATTATCAGAACATATAGTGAAATCAAATATGGTTTTATAAAGATGCACTTAAGTATTTATTGAATATTGACCAACAATTTCAAATTTCATAACATATTAACATAATTTAACATTATCTCAAATATCGCTGATGATTCGATCGAAGTTTTTTCTGACTTAAGAAATCCATATGACTTAATACAACTTGCTTGAAATTAATATTTCTAAAAACTTAATACCACTTTGCACATCGAACCCAGGACATTTATTAAGACTTCTTTCACGAAAACATGTACATGTATTTTAATCTCAGGCTGTAAATCATGGCCATTAAAAATTTCAAAAAATCATATTGTATTCTACAGGTTATTCTTACTATTAATAAAATACTATAACGGTGTCTCAAACATAACCGGCAAATTTAAATACTAGCATCTATACTATAATTTTCCCTTCACCTGAAACACTTTTTCTAGCTGTCCTATATATCAGTTGACGTAAAGGGAATCAACTATATACATTGGGTGAAATACTTGAACTTTACAAAATAAGAGTTACTGTTACGGTTACTTAGTATTAACTGAAGATAAAAAAATAAGATTTTTCATCGTACTCGAAAGACAAAAGATATGTCAAATTTCTTGAAGATTGAAAAATGACAAATATGGCTCAAATTTAAATTTCTTTAAAATGGCTAGCACAAAGGGACCTAACTCAGAAATGCTTTTGTGTGAAGTTAAACACGAGTTGATGCTAAGTTCAAATTTCATAAGCGACGTTAAGGTGAAGTTGCAAGTTAATCTTTAACTTTCAGTACACGGTCGAATATAAAACACAAATCTTTTTTTTCTTCCGCTTGCAAATCAAAGTGACGGTTTTGATGGAAGCTAATTTCTAAGGAAGACAATCCAATCAAGTCAGGATTATAGATGTTCAAAGTATAATCAAGGAGAGACTTTCTAACAATTTTTTTAAAGAATTCTGGCAATGCTAAACAAAATTCTCGTCTGGAAACTAAAGGATATTACAGAAAATCGGACTTAAGTAACTGTGTACTTTAAACTAAATACTAGTATCAGCAAACATTTAAGGTGAATATACGCAACAAAAAACAAGAATAGCTCGAAAAGTGGAACAAGCTTGAAAATAATTTCAAGTGATACATTTTACACTCCTTTAAACGGAAAATGAACGTTTTAATCAAGGAGGGATTTTACATGAAACTGTGTTGAACTGAGGAAATTGTTGAGAAAATGTTTGCTCATTTTTCAGGAATACATGTATATAGTATATGTACTATTCTGAATCTATTTATACCCAACCTGTGCTTTGATCTTCAAAACAAAGAAGCAAAATAATCTACATCACAAAAATGTACATACACATAAATTGTCGATATTTTACATTTATTAATGTCTGCTAACAGAGTAGAAGACACTGAAGTAGAAAAAAGTCTGTCCAATCAGTTATTGTTTCGGTCAAATTTTTATGCTATCGTTTTTAATTCTGTTGATTATAATTAGGTCATGAGAAATGACTATGTGCTAATGTGAGATTGAAAAAGAAGTCAAGGTTGTGTTGATTTATCATCGTCTTAGTAGAAGAATTTCAGAATATATCGGTGACATGAAACTTTCTTATTAACACAATAACACAGACTGAAACAGAACGTAAATGAAACATAGAGAAAACATGCTTTGGTTAGTTCTATGCATGCAGAAAAATCCCATCAAATACATGTATGTTTATTAAAATACTATTGTTAGTCTGGTGATCAAAACTCAATAATATTAATTATAGTAGAATGGGAAATGCTGTACTTACTTTTGAATTTGATTTGACTAAAATGGTGTATAATTTCTTGAAAATGTTGATTGAACCGTCCAATCTACAAAATCGAGGTCGATAATGTATAGAAATAATATGTTAAAGAAGCCACGGGTTTAAAATATATGTGACGATTAAAGGGAGGATACTACACCCTGCATTACTTTATACATTACTCCAATTACCTCCCTTTACTGATTTCACATAAAGAAGCTATATCAACCAGGCGGATGGATTCGGTCCGACAACTATCGCA
This sequence comes from Saxidomus purpurata, assembly GCA_022818135.1. Lineage (NCBI taxonomy): Eukaryota > Metazoa > Mollusca > Bivalvia > Venerida > Veneridae > Saxidomus > Saxidomus purpurata. The sequence goes on from JAFMSR010000007.1 coordinate 48,067,895, forward strand.
ATCGAGTTATGAAAGCATAGAGAGCAAAACAGCGCAAAAAGAAAATGAACCTCAGACAGAGGCAATCTTTACCTATAAAAACAAACAGAAAACTTTATCTCTTCATTTCGATTAAAAAACGAACAGGCTTATGCTTATTTCCACATTATGTAAACTGTTCACACTTCTATTTTTGAAGACAATACTTACAGACACCTAGAGTAAAGTGACCATTACCTTGAAGAAGAACCCAAGTACAGCTAGTCCATCATCATTTGTCATTGCTTCGGATACATTGTCGTACTTCTTGTTATAATGGACAACATGCATCTGAAGGGAACAAGAAAATATTCAAGTCAATTTCAATATCAGGTTATGCATAACCTTACAACATATGTTATGAATAAACGAATAAATAATAAACCGAGCGTTGACTTCTGTTATGGGTTTGTTTACCTTTAAGTTATACGAAACAAACCATGTCTAATTGCCTGAATGTTCAAGGACAGTCTGCAAGCTTAAATCCAGTACAAGAAACACGACTAAAGTATCAGGTTTACATTCACCAAGTTTGCAATGTATGTAAGGCCAAATAAAAAAATAAATTTTATGGAGTTTTATGGAGTTCTAACCAGCTGAATGAATGGATTGTGGAGGTCGAGATCCCATACCACTCACGGGATCTGAACATGCAAGCCGGTTATGCTCGGCTCCAGGCTACATGTACGTGTTCAACGTCCAACCCCTACACCGCGGCTCTAAACTTTCACTTTGATTTTACAGATATGGAGTGTTTGTTCAATATTTCTTTTCACATCCTTTTCAATGCTCTTAATGAATCCTGTTTATGTGTGCATGCAATAACTCGTAACACATATAGATATGACACGATACCGTAAATTCATAAGCCACTAGTTGAATAGAATGCATTTACCTCCATAGGGAAATGGTCGCCATTTACGTCGTGCTCAGAGCCCCTGTCGTCTGCCGCACCCCAGTGAAAATGAAACTGCTCTGCTACAAACGTCCCCATGAGACCACCGCCGCTGACCTCGCAGCTTTTGTCGTTAAGGGCTACCTTTACTGTAAACAGAATTTGAACAAAGTCAATTTATATCAACCTAGTACGTCAGGATTTCATTATGAAAATAACGTACTATGAAACTTTTTCCAAAAATAAATAAGAGGCATGACCGCCAGCCTCTTTATCGCATTACGTAAATTACGTAGATGAAGCCGGTGACCAGACATGTAAGCTAATCGGGTATATGGCAGTGACAAATAGAAACAGTGTTGCGAAAGCAGAGAAAATTAAAAGCAAAACTCTATCTTCTTTTATTGACAATACTAACATAAACACGAACAAAAACTCTACTAATCTTATTTTGTTTACTGCTCAAGACGCTCAGAAAGAACATCTTCTCATTAGCCACTTTCTGGCTTTTTTAAAAGCTAACTTTGTGATAAATTAGCTGTCATGAATCAGTGCACGACTTTCCCGTAGAAATGAAAAAAGAAACACGGAAAAGGTCGAGCAATATTCCGAATGAAACGAAATCATGGGAACACTTCCTGAACAAAAAGAAAGCCCTAGAAAATGTCAGTATCACTAGAACACTCGGAGCAGTGACGGCCTTGGAGACTTGGCAAAAGAATAGTGTTGGTACAAGATAAAGTGTTAATAGAACATAACATACGATGACGTTTACGGAAAGACCATCATCTATGTTTATACCTGATGTACTGTAAACAGTATTAGAATAGAGTCATGAAACAATACCAGTGTGAAAACGCCCATCACTGTTTAAATATTTAAATTGAAAGATAATGTACATGTTTATGTTTATAAAGATTTAGTCATTTTGTAGTTGATTTGAGGCATGCAATCGATATTCGTCGCATGTTTATTAAAAACACCCACGCTGCGTTTCGTAATTAATTTATTTTGAAATATGTGTACATGTATATTTGAATGCTACTTCTTCATGCATTAACTAATTGTACAAAACATCGAAAATGGAAAATCACACGAACGATGATAAATAGGTGTTTCTTGAGTAAACTTGAATATAAACCCTTCCTGAATTGTTTACTAATAAACATCTCAATCAAAATCTCTCTTAAAGTATATGTAGATTAAAAGTGAAGAAAATTATTTATGCACGTTATTATAATGTTTTAATTCATTTGCAAATTATGTAGAATCTGAATGGAAAATCGCTTCAGCATACCTGAATAAGCAGACGACAGATCGATTTGGCGCGTTTTGTTTGCCTAATCAACCACGGACGTGGAAAACGTGCAGCGCATGCTGAATGAAGGTAATATACAGGTGCGTAGCAATGAAGCACCAAACTGTTCACATTATATGTACTTAAGCCTCTAACAGTTTTTTAAAATAATTCCACTGACTGCTCAAAGTCATCTGGGTCCACCTATGGAGTTGGTGGGCTGGGTTGATGAATTGAAATACTTGTTGTTGTTTACGTGGTATCTATGCCAAACATAGACATCCAAGTTTGGTAAAGTTTTTTCATTATTTACTTGGGTAATACTATTTATTTCTTTCGCTATATAGATGGATTTGCTGGCTTAAAGGTCTGTTACATAATGTTTTAATTCTCTAGTGTTTTTTTTAATTCAATATATTGGTACGTTTATTTTAATTGTTACATTTTATTACACTTTTCGTTCGTTGTTTTTATACATTGTCATAACCTTTACCTATCATGTATATAATTTATGGGCAGTACTCATTGTAATGTAAAAGTTGTGGTTGTCATATACGTGGTATCTATAATATGACGGCATCACGATTCTTCTGTCCTCCTAAACAATGCAATTTGAAAGTTATACGAATAAATCTTAAGAAATGGCAAAGTTATATTAGTCAACGTTAAGTTTTCGTGACAAAATCTGAGTACAAAATGGGGCATAACTCTGTCAAATATGACCTTGACCTACTAACTTTTGAGGTATCATGACCATTTTGTCATAAGTAATACAATTGTAAAGTTTGATGAAGAAAGCTTAAGAAATGGCAAAGTTATAGCCAACGTTAAGTTTGTATGACGGACGGACCGACGGACATCGCGATCCCTATGTATCGCATTTTCTCCGAAAGGGCGACACAAAAATGAAAATTTAAATCGCGAATTCAGGTTACACACACTTAGATTGTTAATTTAAGCTATTAAGGACTTTGCGAAATATACTGCACGTTCCACCTAATTATGTTCTGACAGTGCACTGTAAAAAGCGAAAAAAAGGTTACGGAAAAAAGATGCACATATACAGTGTTGTCTTACATTTCAGATGAATTGCAAACTAATCTGCGCAGACATCCTAGAGTTATTGGCCCTTTGTCTCCAGATATTATGTGTGGGCCTCCCGTACTGGTATGGGAAGTCGCCAAAATATTATGGACTATTTGAGACATGTGCCAGTGTCAGTGGTGACAACTATGTGTGCCGCTCTTATGGTGCAGGTAAGTACATGTATATATACTAGTGGAGTATATTTGAGCCAAGCAGGGAGAAAAGCAACAGTTTTACTTTCGTAGTCAATGTAAAACAAATGACAAAGATACTTTATCTTTTTTTAACATTTCAACAATTATATTTGCTTTAATTTATTCTCAATAAGATGCACTGAGATGTGAAACGGAACATAATCAGCAGATGATATGATATGTGCAATCTGATCTGAATCCATTGTCGCAAAGGCCTAACCCTGGTTTGATTTGTACTAATTCATTTTCTCTTGATTGTAAAACAAGTTCCTACAGCTTACGTTAATCGCTCTCGAGGCTAACACCAGCTGAAATCAACTTCGAAGAGAGAGAGAGGCAATCACGGTGGAATTGTTGCATATTGTCTTAGGAAATTACCACTACATGGAACCGTCGGGGATCCAACAAGGGACCTTTCTATCCCGAGGCGAACGCGCAACCATGGCGGCTCCACTTTGATATGCGCACAGCGGACTCATTTTTTTTCGAACTTAGTTTCTTAAAAACTTTTAATGATATTGTTGTTTTATTTAGGTGGTACAAGTCCGGAAGACTGGATGGCCGCAACTGCTGCACTGGAGATTTTAACACTGGCCTTGATTTTCTTTGCTTTGCTTGCCGGTTTCGCGGTCATATTCTGCATGAAAAGTGACGCTGTATTGTACGTCATTGCAGCTATTCTCGCTTTGTTCGCAGGTAAATACTGTTTATCATACTTTTTAAAAAAAAGTTTAGACTGAATATTCAACGAACATATCTTGAAGAAATTATCTTTTGACACTTTAATCCTTCTTAAATCGGACTACTTTCAGGGACACAGTTCACCAAAACTTGACTCGGTGACAGTCGAAAAGCGCTCCAGCTGTGCCGGATATACCCGGCGAGATTTGTCCGCAACAAAATCTTTTTACCGCGCTAATTGTTCTTGTATGAGATCAACGCCCGTTTCGTTTTGTTTGTTGTAATTGTGCTTATTAGGTCCACCATCCTCTAAAGAGGCTATAGTCGGTACGACCCGTAAAGCCCGTTTCAATTGTGTTTCGGTTTTTTAAACAGGCACCGTCGTTTCTGGGAAGAACCAGGAGCGGTGGTGTAGTGGTTAAGGTGTCGGCCGCTCATCCCGGAGGTTGCGGGTTCGAGCCCCACCGGGATCACGACCGTACCTCCTCATATGACGCCAGTACTGGCTTTTCCAGGAAGCGGACTCGAGAGTGACTCGATAAGCTAAAAGTTTTCTTCACAATCTAGCTACAATACATTAGTATAAACTAAATTGAGTACTAGACCCCTTATCCTAAGTAAGGAACTGCCAACCTTCCCAGATAAAGAAACATGTTTGGTAGCAGGGCTCGAACCCACGACTCTCGATCTATGACAGGTTACGGTGATTTAAAGTCAGCGACTTTAACTAATAGAACACGGAGGCGAACTTTACCATGACGACGTGAATTTTACGATTACCAAAAAAAACGTGCAAAGTGTGATTTCAAGATGATAAAATCTCTATCAATATCGCGCATTTTAAAACAAACAGAAACTCCTTCACATGTTCAATTCGAAATGAGAATTTTACAACGAAGTATTTTAAAATGCGGTTAAGCATTGTCGAGATAAAATTCTCAAATCTTATCGGTCAGGTATTTCTCTTGCCAGACCTGTCCACGTGCACAGATAGACCTGCGCCCGTGCATAAAATTACTTCTGAAAGAAACGGGTCATTTTACAACACAATCGTAGGTCTCGAAAAAAAACACCAGAAAACAGAAACTAAACACAATCGCTCCAGTACGTTTTCTTTTTATATTTTTGATACCACAAATTCTAGTATTCTATTGAAAGTATGTGATATATATATCATTTCAAAATTACTGTATATGATAAAAAAGAGATGTAGAAACTGTTTGTAACCGGCATGTCAAAACTATTATAATAGAGAAGGCATTTGAATTTTACAATGTAGACATATGATTTTACTGAACTCGTAATCAAGCTTCTAGATTATTTATCCCCCCGCCGAAGGCGAATGGGATATTAGAAATGGTCTTCGTCCGTCCGTCCGTCCGTCCGTGCGTCCGTCCCAATTTTGTCCGGAGCATAACTCCAAAAGTACTTGAGTGATTTTCTTCAAACTTAATACACTGACATAGCACATTGGTAGGAAGTGCAGTGTGCAAGAACAATAACTCTACCTTGCCTACTTTTAGAGTTATTCCCCTTTATCAGATTTACTTTAAAAGTTTTGTCCAGAGCATAACTCCAAAAGTACTTGAGGGATTTTCTTCAAACTTAATACACTGACATAGCACATTGGTAGGAAGTGCAGTGTGCAAGAACAATAACTCTACCTTGCCTACTTTTAGAGTTATTCCCCTTTATCAGATTTACTTGTCCGAAGCATAACTCCAAAAGTACTTGAGGGATTTTCTTCAAACTTAATACACTGACATAGCACATTGGTAGGAAGTGCAGTCTGCAAGAACAATAACTCTACCTTGCCTACTTTTAGAGTTATTCCCCTTTATCAGATTTACATTAAAAGTTTTGTCCAGAGCATAACTCCAAAAGTACTTGAGGGATTTTCTTCAAACTTAATACACTGACATAGCACATTGGTAGGAAGTGCAGTGTGCAAGAACAATAACTCTACCTTGCCTACTTTTAGAGTTATTCCCCTTTATCAGATTTACTTTAAAAGTTTTGTCCAGAGCATAACTCCAAAAGTACTTGAGGGATTTTCTTCAAACTTAATACACTGACATAGCACATTGGTAGGAAGTGCAGTGTGCAAGAACAATAACTCTACCTTGCCTACTTTTAGTCAAATAGAAAAATATCATACCTATACTGATAATGAACATTAATATAATTTTGCAAACCTTCTCTTCATTGCCTTATTCTTTTTCTGTGTCCTCTCCATGTGCTCAATAAATGCGCTATGTAATTTTAAAATCCTTCCATGCATGACAGAGTAGCCATGCATACAGTTTTCCATTACTTTAAACACTAAGTGTGACCTTGACCTTTGAGGTAGGGACTTGGGTCTTGCACGTGACACATCCGCTTGATGTGCTAGACATTTTCGCCAAGTTATTTTAAAATCCTTCAAAGCATGATCAAGTTATAGTCCGAACACAAATGTATGCATATATACAGGACTCCATTACCTATAAACTCTAAGTGTGACCTTGACCTTTGTGGTAGGGATGTGGGTCTTGCACGCGACACGTCATCTTGATGTGCTAGACATTTGTGCCAAATTATTTTAAAATCCTTCAATGCATGATAAAGTTACAGTCCGGACACGAATGTGTGCATATATGCATATGTAGAGGAATCCATTACCTTCAAACTCTAAGTGTGACCTTGACCTTTGAGCCAGGGACGTGGGTCTTGCACGCGACACGTCGTCTTGATGTGCTAGACATTTGTGCCAAGTTATTTAAAAATCCTTCAATGCATGACAGAGTTACAGTCCGGACACGAATGTGTGCATATATGCATATATAGAGGAATCCGTTACCTTCAAACTCTAAGTTTGACCTTGACCTTTGAGCAAGGGACGTGGGTCTTGTACGCGACACGTCGTCTTGATGTGCTAGACATTTGTACCAAATTGTTTTAAAATCCTTCAATGCATGACAAAGTTACAGTCCGGACACGAATGTGTACATATATGCATATATAGAGGAATCCATTACCTTCAAACTCTAAGTATGACCTTGACCTTTGAGCAAGGGACGTGGGTCTTGTACGCGACACGTCGTCTTGATGTGCTAGACATTTGTGCCAAGTTATTTTAAAATCCTTCAATGCATGACAAAGTTACAGTCCGGACACGAATGTGTGCATATATAGAGGATTCCATAACCTTCATACTCCAAGTGTGACCTTGACCTTTGAGGTTGGGATGTGGGTCTTGCACGCGACACGTCGTCAATGTAAGTGGGGACGCACAGACGGACGGACGGACGGACGGACGGACGGACAGACGGATGGTGCGATTTTAATATGCCACCCTTCGGGGGCATAATAAATGTGTCACTGTATTTTATCGTTTAATAAAATACAGTCAGGAATTCGGATGTGTAGTAATTAAATGACGAGTGCGTAGCACGAGTGATTTAATTTTTCGCATCCGTATGACTGGCTGTATTTTATTAAACGTTAAAATACAGAGATGCATTTATTATTTCGATTCTAACACGAAATAGTCTTTGAAAAATACCATGAACTGTATTCGACGCTTAGCAACAGTCCATAGTAACTTACAAGCACGGAATATGATTGGACGCGCGCAACATTTACCTCATGGTTTGACCGTGGAAAACGTGATGTATTTTATTGTTAAATAATGTATAGCTTCTTTCCCTCTATATCTATATACAAAAAGTTGCGGATCGTGTTAGAATTTTTCATAGAAAATTTCTGTTTCGAATTCAAAGTTTTTAATGCCAAGACACTAATTTTGTCATAAGGAGAATAAAAGTAGACATCTGCACAGTTATTGCAATGCCAGAAATATCACAAGATCTGACAATATTATCTCCCTTGAGTATACCTTGATTAACTATGATACATGTCTGATTGGGTTGTCTCCCTTAGACAATGACCTCGGGAAACGAATGATCAGATTGGATCAATAACGATTGGATGAATATCAAATCATTACATTTCACTACATAACATTTTTTTCTGAAAACATTACAGCTATCAGCGGAACTGTGGCGCTAATTGTCTTTGGCGTCAAATTTGGAGACGACAACTCCTGGAATGGCAACCACCTTCACGCCAGTTTTTATCTTGCCATCCTCGCAACTCTGTTCACTCTGATCGCCGGAATTCTGTACCTTATGGCAAAGCCGAAGTCAGTGGTAAAATCATTCGAACAATTGGACTGAGTAGTTAAACAGGCAGTGGCACATATACTTCACACATAGCTATTTTCAAATGACGTTTTTAACGGATATTTAGCTAATATTGTGTGAATAAACCATACATTTCAACAGTGTTCATTGAATAGCTAGGAATGACTACAGTGTGGTTGAGGCCTTTCAATAATATATCGAAGGAAAATGACATTATTATTTCATTAACAACAACAGGCGGACAGTCAGATGGTTAGATGGATGAATTGGAACTTACAAAACTTTTCAGAAAACTGTTTTCCTTTAAAACACTCTTTAACGGAACAGTTTTAAACAAACCCGTGACAGATGGCTTACTGCAAAAATAAATGTATTCCTCGGATTATTTTGAAATATCGGGCACTTAGAGATGCCAAGTTTATTAACTTAGGACTTGAAACTTGAATGCATGAAGAGATCGAGGAAAGTATTAATATCACCTTGTCTGTTGTGTTTCCTTAATTTGCATATTCTTGCATGAATCATGCAATAAGAGAAATGAGATTGTGTTGCCCACTTTATGCAAGTTTTACCGGCAAAATACAGTAAACTCAGTATATAACGAACTCCTTTAGACTACTTAAATTTGTTCCTTATATCCGGAGTATGTTATATCCATATAACATTTTTATATGTAATGAAGAAGAAATGAGTCGCATTTTGAAAATATGTTCCTTATATCCGGAATTTCGCTATATCCATAGACGTTATATACGGATTTTACTGTATTATAATAAAAGAAACCACTTTATCAATCATTGTCATCATTTGCAAGTTTTATATCTAGGTTATATAACTATGCTGCATGCTTTACACCTGCATTATAAACACTGATATTTTAAATAAATTGGATAAACAATTTAAAGCCGACTTTGCGGATAACGATGATAAAAGAGTTTTGTACTTAAATGGTTGAAATAGACTGAAAAAACTGAAATGAAATATATACAGTGCCCTGCGCACGATTTAAGTTCCAGGGTAAACTACGTAGCAAATATAAATGATAATCAAATTGTCACGTGAAGGTCGTGCTATGAAACGACGCAATGAACAAGGACGGTGTTTATTCACGTCTTACTCGCCATTTTTATACATTATAGGACATTTTATTTTTTAATGTTTGACCACTGTTCCAATATTAATAAATGTAAGCATATAATTATTTATTCATATATTTCTTAAAAGCCAATATTTCAATACTTTAATGAATGTGTTGCCTTTATTTCTTATGGTTTTATATAATGTATGGCCATCATGTTCGATGTTTTCGGTACTTTCAATAAGGTTATACACGCCTGTCCTGTAATTATTTTGAAGGTTTAATACCTATACGGCTGATTTCTGTTTTCAAGGTTCATGGCTATTAATTTATACTGATGTTTGATACCTCATATCATAATTTTATCCATACATTAAAATATCTTAATGAAAAAAAGGCTCATACCTGTGTGGCCATTATTTGCCAGCGTGTAGTCTACGTTGGTCACGGTATCGTAACCTCGGAACACGATAGGTGTGAGTCTCTCCATATCAATGATGACGTCCTTGGTAATTATGCTGATGGGAGACTGTTTAACCCCGCCGCAGTGAGGGTAGTCTAAGTGCCAGTGGTCCGGACCTTTAAAATAAACGATATTAAGGATTAAGTAGAAACCGGAGCCCAAAGTGTTTGCAGCAACTAGATCCTATGCCGTTTTAACTGAAACTGTATTATGAAATGGTAGAGATTCGGGACTAGTACAATCTTAGTTTACTGAAAACCCTTTAATAGAGCTTACAGCCGATGTCGAATTAATAATAAGCTCGAAAGCTTAAATCTTCTGTCAGACCAGTTAAGATTTTAACAACATGATCTCTTGGCAGGGTTTTTTATATTCGAGATCTCTGCCATGCGAGGGCATAGGGTATAGAAACAAGAACTACATTTGGAGCTCTGTGACGTAATTAGTGCCCCGTAAACGAGGACAAAACGCAATGTCTTGCTTGCATAATCAACTGCAGGATGTTAAAAAATGGATTTTTACTCACCTAACGATCCCCTGTAAGTCCACACATTGCCTGTAAAATAAAAGAAAATATGGTCATATTACGTTGCTGCATACATACAAAAAAGACTGGTTTCTTTGTAAAGTCATTTTCATTATTTACAAGTCTAAAAATGCTATTGGAGTCGTGTGAAGACATCATGCTTTTCACTACTAGTGTAAATGTCGCGTGTAAGTGTCGTGCGTCTGTCGTCGCGTGTAAATGACGTGCTTTTGGTGTCGCGTGGCAATGTGGTGCTTCTGACCTCGCGTGTAAATGTCGTGCTTCTGGCGTCGCGTGTTAATGTCATTTTTCTAACGTGACGTGTAAATGTCGTGTTTCTGGCGTCGCGTGTAAATGTCGTTTTTCTAGCGTCACGTGTAAATGTCGTGCTTCTGGCGTCGCGTGTTACTGTCGTTTTTTCTAGCGTCACGTGTAAATGTCGTCCTTCTGGCGTCGCGTGCAAATGTGCTTTTGACATGGTGTGTAACTGTCATGCTTCTGACGTCGCGTGTAAATTTCATGATTCAGGCATCGTGTGTAAATGCGCTGCAGGTGTCGCGTTGAATTGCCGTGCTCCTGACGTCGCGTGTAAATTCCATGCTCTGGCATCGGATGTTAATGTCATTCTTTTCACGTCGCAATCAAATTTCATGCTTCAGGTGTCGCGTGTAAATGTGTGTAAAATGCCGACATACTACTGACGTCAAGTGAAAATGTCATACTACACTCGTCGTGTGTTTATGTCATGCGATGCACGTCTCGTGTAATTAAATGTCCTGTTATTCATGCTTCTTTCAGCAATGTGATTTCTAAGCAAAGCCATTTTTCATTAGTGTATGCAACTTTGCTGTGCTTACTCGCGCCTTTAAAGAAAGTTTCGCGGTTTTTCTCTAACATTAGAAACATTGGTATGCAGCCGTACTTGTTTTGTGTTTTCTTTTTCGTATTAATAAATTCTATAACTAGGCCGCGTTGCTTAAAGTAGAACATGTAAGCCTATGTGCACAAGTTGGGTTTAGATCTGGGCGGTTACACGGGATTAACCCTACGACGTCCTTAGCTTTATATTTTAGCTACGTGGGGTATTCTGTTTTGTGTGACATATCTCTCTGTAGCGTTGTCAGTATATAAGTTGCATTGTTTATTGTTGCAAGGTGTAATGATACATGTAACTGTTGCATGTGAGGTGTGAGGGGTGGGGTCTGACGTGCGGTTCAAGGATGCCGTGCTTGTAATGTTCTGCCCTTTTTTTTCTCCGGAAATAATTCCGTGCTGCAACCTTCAGTTATCAATGTTATCAATGCTATCGTCATAAGTAATAATGTCCATGTTCTGACACCATGGACATTAACTCTTCGACATGTCGTGAAACCATGTTAATGAACTCTGTGACACCCATCTCTGTCGTGGGAGTAAGATACCCTATTTCTACCTAGATTTTTTATTTTTACAGAATGATGAATCTTCTAACTTTTGGGCAAGTCTTTTTCTTTACAAAGCGATGTTTTGCAGACGGCTAGGAACTTAAATCCTGAGCAGACGACATTGTATGTGTCGTCTGCTTCTTAAAAGAGTACATGTTTAGTAGACTCTAGGAAAACTTGGGTTAATCCCTCTATCATAAGGAGTACTGGCAAACTGGAGTCGCGTCTGCCATGCACTTGAATAAAGAGACACTGATATTTGTGCACGTCTTGTCTGACAGACTCTGTCATGAAAAGTACTTTCAAAATTCCTTGATCTGCTAGATATGAGTGATAAGCTAATACGTAATGCAATCACGGTGCATAGCCAAGGACAACGTTCTGTCTGCATTAATAATCGTTCCGTCTTTCCGATGTCGTCTGCAAATATGAAAAGAAAACTGGGACACAAGCAAGTAAAATGTATAATGAAGTCAAACGGATGTTACATAATTTATTGATTTGCATATTTTCCACCCAGGAACATAAAAATTATATACAAAAGGCTCAATGTGTCTCAGATCTTAAATAGTTTAAGTGTAACTCTCCAAAACGTTTGAAGTGATTTAAGAACCATATCAAGGGCTTGTCCCATTGATCAGTTATATCCATTTTAATGTGAAGTGCTATTAATGAACCATAACTCCAGCTTGTCCCATTTATCAATCATATATTCGTTTATAATGCGAAGTGTGCGTGGCAGTATAACATAGACCATAATAAAACTCTTATAAATCATTGACGCTGGTATTTTAGACGAAGTGCAGTGTCTAAGAAACATAACTCTACCGTGCAAAAGTTATAATTGCCCCCGCCCCTTTATCGTACGAATTATACGTGTCCAGAATATACTTCGAAAATGATTTTATTTATGAGTGATTCCCGCTAAGAAATAGGTCATTTGAAGGAATTGCAAAGTTGCATAACGCAAAAACAATTCAGGGGATTTAATCTTTGGCTTATATTGAACAGTGGCTATGCCATTAATGGCATAAACACTGATATAGTCAAAAAGCTATTTTTATTCAAGACTCAGTGGTTTGGTCCCAGCTAAGATACTTCGACCTGTGTTTGGAAAAGCTACAGATGGGTTTCGGTCAAACGTCTAGTCATCCGAGGTCATACATATCCGCTTGCTGGAATCGCTCGTTACGATAGACAATTCATGTTAAGGCACTGGCAGGGTTCGAGCCAATAGAAGCAAGCAACAAGCAACAATTGATCTTGACTACTTGGCCAAGGAGGTCCTTTTGACAATAAGAGGATGTCATGCAATACACAGTCCCCTATCGGCTGGAAAACACATATAAATGAGTGGTTGAAGATTTTGAGGAAGAGATAGGGGCAGAAGTATTATACGAGTGTTTGGGGAGAGACTGGGTTATAAGTTGTAAACAGTCTTCTTGATGACATCTTGCAATCAGTATATTTGAGCATTTATTTCAAGACTTTGAACTCGGAGGTGAAGGACAAGTGACCATAAATAATGATATGAAATTTAGTCCTTGTGACGTGCGGTCAAAGTTTTGCTTAGTTTGATATTAACACCAACATTTGCAATCTTATATTAATTAAAAATTCTTTAAACGATAACAACTTTCATCGTCAGATTTAATCGAAGTTTTGAGGGCGGAGTTCCTCTCTGTACCGCGTGATGCGATACGTTATCTTAAAATTAAAAAATTAAAAGCAATTATACTGTATAATCTCGATAATGTGTCTATAAGTATCTCGGTAATTTGGTGCTATTTTGATTTTCAAAGGATAACACTACTAAATAAAGGCAAATTCTTAAATAAGTTGCGAAGTCGCCATGGACAAACTTTGAGATAGATCTATATACAGCTGTAAATAAATTAATCAGAGATATTACCAATAAAGTGATAAGAAAAGTGCCATAGACAAACAAATAATTATTCTAGCCAAGTATCTGCCCTCCAATATATATTTCTAAATGACATTACCTAATGTTAAAAGAAACCACCTAATGTCACATTAAAGAAATTCCTTTCCTGCTATATCAAATGTTATCTTTTAGGTACTTTAGTACGAAGAGCTGGGAGTCAATAGACCTACAAACAACACTTAAGAGTTTTGATTTACATGAAAACAGTACAAACAAGAGCACCGCCTGTCGGGGGAATTTATGTCTTTGCGGAAATAAAAGTAATTATTGAGAATTTGAAAATCACCTTTAAAAGGGTAATATCTTTAGAAAAGGGTCATCTTATTTCAACATTTGTCGACCAATTTTTTGTCTTAATAAAGGAGTATAAATCCACACAAAAAAAAGAAAGAAAGTGTTTTACGTGTCTTCTTATCGTTCGAATTCCATAACATTTATGATATTAAACAACTGCTACAGGATTCAAAATCTCAGATCCCGCTTACTTGGAAAAACACTGAAGTTATTTTTGTTAATGGTGCAGTCACACTATAGCGTATGGCATTAACGTATGTGAGCGTACGATAAAAATTGCTCATACGCTCGCATACGCAGATATACGTTAGGGGTATGTTAGGCATAAGTCGTTTACGTTCCAAGCACGCTGACATACGTCAGTGTGCGTTCTTATACGCAGAGGCCAAATATTTTTTTTGAACATGTTCAAAAATTTTCAGCGTATGCGAGCGTATAGCATATACGTTACGCATATGCTCATCATACGCTAGACATAAGCTTGATACGCTAGAGTGACGCTAAAGGTACGTTACTCATATGTCAAGTACGCATCTCATACGATGGCATGAAAGTGGTCAGTTGAGCTGTAAGTATATATAGGGTCCCATTTCCTCATCTTCGTCAGTTGACGATCGACAGAGAGACGATGGAGGTAGCTCTTCTCCAACACCATTACGAACTTATAAATTTAACAATTTATTATGCTCAACGAAATAGAAGACAAGGAAGAAGGAGAAGGACGAGGAGAATAAGACGCCAAATCTGGGTGAGACCATGGATTGGACGACGACGTCAGTTTGGCCTGTATGACCAGCTTATGGTTGAACTCAGAAATGAGGACCAAATACGGCTATACGTTATACAAACGCTGTTCATACGTTATTCATACGTTTGTAAAGGACTGTCGTCGATAGCTCGGGTTTAAACGCTCGAAAGCTGTGCGTATAAGTAATTTTTCTAAAATTTTCACACGCAATACATACGTTTCTATCATACGCTAGAGTGTGACTACACCATAAGAAAGGGTGATAATTCACGCAAAACGTTCGTGAGAATTACGTGCCTTGCATTACAATGTCGTCTTGCGAGGATAAATAAGTTCTTTTAAGTTTCAAAACAATATATATTTATATAAATATGACGGGGAGAAATAATGGTCCTAGACACATGTTCTGTCCAGGATATAGGTTTTATTTAAGTCCAGTAAGGGTCATAATTTACGCAAAATGCAAAATAGAGATCGATAACTCCGTATATAACGACTCCGGGTATAGCGAAATATCGGATATTAGGAACACTTTTTCTGGGCCCTGTTTTACTCTTTCTTTATAAATATGAAAATGTTATATGGATATAATATACTCCGGATATAAGGAATACATTCAAATGGTCCCAAAGAGTTCGTTATACACGGTGGTTACAGTATACAATTTTATTCCAGAGTCGTCTGGTGACGGCAGGTATAATATTAGTGTTATACGTTTAAAAGCAAAGTTTTGTATGATTAGGCCAAATGAGTTGATTACATGTACATGGCCAAGACAGCTTTTCCACCGCACGTGCTAAATCCTGTCAGCTGTAAACACCGTTTCCGGGCCAAACACTATGTTATACAACGGTACTTTCTGCTGAAAATTACTCTTTGATAAGCCTCCCAGCTTCACAGCGTAGGGCCAATTAATTAATGACCCTGTGAAATTGATAGCAATAAATTAGGGTTATACTGACAATATCATGTCCTGATAATGAAGAATTTATAAATTGTAGAAAGCATAATGTTTCATTCTGTAGCTGCTATTTACACTGTGAATGACATTCCAAAGAAATTTGGACTTTTTCACAGAAGAAGATCAGTTTGTGTTGAAAATAACTAAAATATCTGTAAGTATATTTCATGTTTCTATACATGTTATCTACTATATTATCACATGTATTAAAAACTATATTATCATACATGCAAAATTATTGTGCACATAAATTTCTGGTTCAGGTTTTAAAATGTTTACAAATAAATGAAACACAATGTTAATTATGACAGTTTTGATCTTCAAATAAGGAATAAAATATCATTGATTGTATTATGTACACAGTCTCTAACTTTATATTTTCTAATGCTTATAGGCATGTGGACATATGAAAATCATTGTTAAAATATGAGAATCATTGTTTAAATAACAGGGTTTCTGTTAAATTTCTGAAAGATTACTTAAAAATTACCAATATATATATATATTATTTTAGGCAAAGATGGCTTATAATGAAGTTAGAAGATTGTTTAAGTTATTTCGACTTGATCAAGATGAAAATTCTAGTGGGCAAAATTATATCTGGTCACAAGATTTTGTGATTTTTTTTTTAAATCGAGAGGAGATCAAGTGAGAACTTTCAACATAAAAAGAAAATTTGAAAACTTTAAAGATGGAATTATAGACATGTACGAAGAATAGCACTATCACTACATATGACTTTCCTTGTATTGTATGCAAAATCATTGAATGAAGAACAACAGGAATGTTTCATTTCAGATATGGAGTCAAACGAAGCATGTGCCAATGCTGAAAGCTGGTCTTTAAAGTTCGGAAATGTCCTCAAACATGCGTCAAAGAAGAATGCTATATTTGCATTGCATGTAGACATAATGCATCACTTCGACAATATCATAGCAATAGCACTAGCGGAGCGTTTAGGTGGACGTGATGGATATGCTCTTCTTTTAGCATCTGTTAAAGAATCTCTTAGATTTTCTTTTGTTAACAATGCCACATCGTATGCCCCATATTGTGTGAAGTTATTGTCCCATCATTATGGGGCAGGGTATTATCATCAGTGTTTAAAGGAAGTGTTGTTTACAACACCATTCAAATCAAGCACCAGAAACTTTGCCTGTGATACAAAGCGAGAACTCGATCATATTGAAGCTCTGAAAGGTTTTAGGTCAGGTTCAAATCTGTCGTCAGTTTCTTGTCGGATGTCTCTGATAGACTCACTGAATGAGGTAAGGGACCGTAGAAGAAAATGTACAGAAAATGACATCGATGATGACACATTGGGATGGGATGTCACAGAAGTAGATGAAAGCCACATATTTCCAACTGTTGACTTAATTTTGAGGAAAGCTGGACTAAATGTTGAAGAAAATGACACCCCATTCAATGTGTACTCCAAGAATCCCAAATATCTGCCAATTTCAATACTAGATAAAAGCAGCAATGACACTGGCAAGTACCTGCTACTGTGATATTTGGCTAAAGAAAGATTGTTTGGCTTGACTAGTGAAGACCAACCTTCTACTGAGAATTTATTTGGCCCATCAGAACTTATTTCAAGAGCAAAGAGAAGTAAAGGCATAACAATCAAAAGAACTATCAAATCCAAGGTAGAAATCGTTAAGAGTGAAAGACAACTGAAGGAGTCTAAACGACAAGAAGTATTAGCCAAGGAAGCCAGATCATCTGAAAATAATGCCTGTCAAGTACCATATGGAACTTTCATGTTTTCCCGATAATCGATTAGACGCGGCTTTTACACATTAAACAAAGAAGGGAGATTTCGGTTTAATCCTATTAAATCAAAAACCGTGTAATTAATCGTTTTTGCTTCGGTCAGACGAATTAATATTATTTTTCCTCTTTATAATGATGTAAATTTCAAAAAGATTAATTTGGTATTTCACTTACCTTTTTTAATTAAAAAAGTACCACCGCATTTTCCATATGAAATGTTAAGGATTGCAAGACTTTTAGTCAGCTTTTTGGGTCATTTGTCTCAATACTTTGACCCATACATAGAACATCAATTATAAGATTGTTTTTGCTTCAGTGATATCGGCATGGGAATTATATCAACTATAAATTGGTGTAAAAATGAATGAAATATTTGAAGGATTTCGCTTACCTTTTTAATATTTTTTATAAGTACAATCAGTTAAAAATGTAATCGTAATATAGATCGGGCGCGTCCGTAATTTTCACGGAAGTTGTCGATTACTATCATATTAAAATCGTGATGATTTTGTATTGTATTGTTGCTTTAAAACGTAAGGATGGCATAACTTATATGAAGAGGAAAAAAGTGAATAATGATTGTACCAATCTTTGAACGAGTCTCGGTATCCTTTATTCATGTGTAAATTAAATGAGTATATTAAAAGGACTGCATTTGGTTAAAGTTATATCTGTATTGTAGCAAAGTGACTAAATTTCACACTTGTTTCAACTTAACGTAAACAGGTAAATGTAACACCTGTGAAAAAAGATTTTGTGTATACATTGTAATTTTTACACATTTTCACGGGACTGTTGTAATGTCACACAAACACACATATACACAAGTACGTATGTCACATTCAAATTGTGACGCTTATTTTATATGAAAGAATTTGTTTTCAGAATCCGTTCGTCCGGATAGATCTCACCCGTCATAAATGTGGCGATGTTGTTTTTTTGTTGTTTTTTTGCTTTGCTATTTGTGCGTATTTTGACAGTCGTTTACTTCTACTTTGGTCCCCCTATAAACATTTTTAACTTAAAGGTGGTTCACAAATGAAAAAGTTAAGACCGGTCAGAAATCAAAATCAGGTACATGTAATGTCGAAAAATAATGTTTGTGAATTATGTACTTTTAGTATTTTGATCAAATATCAGAAATTGAAAAAGAAAATGCAAATAAGATGTTATTACGGTAAACTTACATATTTTAAAGAAACTTATAATCTGTCATAAGAATTACCACTTGCGTTTTACAATATACCCCGGGGCAATAAAACACTAGAACGGATATGGATTATTAGGGTGCAATAAAAGTCTTTGTTAGTCTTGGTACTTTATTACCCTAAATGTGTGTATTATATATATCTTTTTTATTGTACACCCATCTCAGAAACAATGAAATGTATTTTAGTTAGTTTAATAAATGTATTTCTGTTTGCTTTTAGAGAACAATTAACTACTGTGGAAAGGGACAACGAAAAAAAGACCTTACTTAATTATTCCTTTTATTAACAAAAGTAACCTTTAAATAACTCGCACTTTAAAATAATTTTTTCGAAGAAACGTTCATGATTTCATGTGAATAATTTCAAAATAATCCTCGACACTTAAGTGTGTCGTTCAAGCTTCTGCTGTAGCACATTTATTTCTATCTTGTAGAATTAACGCACGTGTAACATTGGGAAACAGTACCGTAATTAATTTAACGATAGTAACATCTACCTTGTAAGTTATGTAAATAACAAATTTTCAAAGATGACGCACACGTTCATGCATTGTGTCTATCGTGTTGTTTGTTTTTTCACAGCTAACAGAATATGAAATCGATGACATCGATTTGTATATGCCTAATGAAAACTTCGTTATTTCATTGTTTCACAATTCAATATTAGAATCAAGCTACCAATCGCTTTCATATACTAAAAATTGCGCGGACCATCTTTTTTAAAGGTAGTTTTTTGTTAGCTTTTAAGTTTAGAGAACTAATTGCTTTCAAGATATACAACCACTTATGGCTTTTAAGCACGTGCGAAGAAAAAAGAAAACTGTGAAAGTGTGACTGTCATTGCGGTACAAGTTGGTGATGCCGTGTATGATTTATGTTGTGAAGCTTCACTTAATTACATTAAATGCGGATGCTTTGATATAATATGTGATTCAATTTAATAAAATTAATTCAACAATATAAAGATTAATAGCTTATTACTCC
This sequence comes from Saxidomus purpurata, assembly GCA_022818135.1. Taxonomy (NCBI): domain Eukaryota; kingdom Metazoa; phylum Mollusca; class Bivalvia; order Venerida; family Veneridae; genus Saxidomus; species Saxidomus purpurata. The sequence goes on from JAFMSR010000007.1 coordinate 48,087,659, forward strand.
TGTAGTTTGTCCGCATGATCCTGTCAACAATTATTACACGAATAGCTCTGTGCATTGCATAGATTTAACAAAAGTTAATGAAATTCGAGGGTATATTCATGAAAAAAAAAACATTCCCCCCCTCAAACTGATAAATCTATAATAGCTCTATTATTCAAATCAGTGTTGCTTCATTTCTCTGTAATCTCTATTTTACAACAGTTGCTTTTTAAACATACAATGTAATAGTACAAAAAGATAGCTGGGATGAATGCAATAAGATTAAAGATTTCTATTTTAGCGTAATACACAGTACATCTTAATATCCTCGGGCTAATATTACGCAAGCAAATATCGATTTTTATTGATTGAGCTGCCGAAACAATCAGCGGTTTTCCGGTCTGTTTCGGAAAATTTACGACCGCAAGCGAACTGTCCGGCCGCTACTACCTGTTTATCGATTTTCTGACCAGCCTTATCATTGCTAGCGAGTAGAGAACAAAATGTTCCATATGTAGTCAAGCCAGACAGTAGCAAACCCAAGGTGATGAAAGCTGTCGGTATGCAGAGAGATTTGAAATGCTTGCTGACAAGGTCTATGCAAGGTGCATCTGTTTGGAATAGTCAGATCAATGTGGATGAGTTAATGACCTTAAATGTCCAAAAAGTACCTGAAAATATTCTGGTAACAATGAAACTGTTTGTAATTGAATTCGCTGGCATGAAATTCAAAGCAGCTAACGTCAAACCAGGGAAAGACTATATTCAGAAGATCGAAAAAGCTTCAAGTATCATAAACCAAACAACCTTCAACAAGGAAGCTGTCACAAAGACTGATGTCGGAAAGCGAGCTGTCAGTACGTACTTGGCACAAAACGTGGGCACACTTATTTTCAATCCAAACTTTGATTTGATTATTGACAGCGAACTGCACCATTCCTCATGTGAATGTTCTGGTTTCTGTGCATGTGATACATATTGTACACCAATACTAAGATCATTTCAAATAGACAACCCGGTTGCTGACACCAAGTTGCTTCAAGAAGTGAAACAGAAAAAAGGAGAAGCAGAAATGTCGGTACTTGGTTGGGCTGTACATCTTCAACATGAACTTGAACAAGGTAACGCAGTCGTGAGCCTTATAACATCAGGGGATATTGATGCTGTTTATCTTCATCTTTACACGATATCTAAACGCTGGAGACGGAACGAAAATGGCACATTCAGAAATCCAGTGTTTGTTATTTTGCAGAAGCCACGCGGGAGAACTGATATATATAACATCACCGCTATATTAGAGATTTTAGAGAGTACATACAGGGACAGGTGTATCGGAATTCAAGTTGCTCTAGCACTTTGTTTAGGTGGAAATGATTTTTTCCCAAAATGTCACCAAATTTCGCATAAAACTGTATTAGAATATTTCATAGAAAACACAATGTTTAGAACTGATCTTTTCCAGATAACTAACAACACTATTTCACTAAACAGGGAGGTGCTCATTTTGGTCTTCAAAAAGCTTTACTGCACAAAACGCAAAAAAGAGCAAAACCTGTCATACGAGCAAGTGAGGGCTTTATCTATAGGTAAAGCGACTGACCAATCTGTGAAAGGGGGCTTTCATACGAACGATCACAGAAGGTGGTTACCCCCGGAATCTGTAGTGCACAAGTTAGGAGAACTGTTTCAACTTCTTATCACATACATTGAGACAGCATGAACACATGACGCGAAAATGCCAGATTTTCTCAAAAGTGGCTGCTTAGTAAAACCACTTCTGGAGAAGTTGAATACAATTTTGGGCCCGATTCCCACTTCTCATCTTTATCAGACCTACCCATCAAAGAAAGGTGTACAAAAAGGCAGCATGATTCAACCCCACAGAGGGGCGCTAGAAAAAAACGCCAATATCTCTCATCAACACCAAAAGCAGGATATCGGTAATACTTCTGAAGCATGTGACAAACATTTCTGTAAATGTTTTCAAAGTTTGTTAAACTTGACTTGACTTGATTAATATATTTTTCTGGTCCTAGGTAATTGTCAAGTTATGTGTATTCTTAAATATGATACAGTTTATAAGAAGGAACCTATTGGATGAAATTTTCCAGATTGATGTTTTGTATACTGTTTCGGTCCTTCATGAATAGGGTATCAACTCTATAAGTTAATCTTTAAAAAACTGGCTTCAGTTAATGCCGATTATAATGCTCATATTGTAGGATTTCATTCACAAAATTGACATTCACTGTTGACGACGTTATTACTAGAAATACAATAGTATTGTACTTGTATAATTATGTAATTGTATTTCTATACTGTTATTGTTAGATGTGACAGTATGCATTTTGATACCGTGTCGTTGTATACAATATTGTACATTTGTTTTAAATGCATGGTTTTATCAGGAAACTTTGCAAGCTCATGCATATTCAAAATTTCACTCCCTTTCTTTTTAGAAAATAATAAAAATGTAGTAATTTGTAAGTATTATAAACAAATATATTATATCTCGTAATTCTTGGCAATGTTAAAGCATATTGATATATCATAGCTAGCATCTCAATACCAGTACTTAAAATAACATGAATACATTAGCTTGATACATTTTTTCATAAAGATAAAATGAACTTGTTATACTAAATCATTTATCTTAAATGATAATTTACCATTATATAAGTTTCACTTAAATTTTTACAGCAGTTGGAGTTAGAAATATTTATTATTTTTCTCTTTATCATGTAAATATCAACATTGCAAGCATTGTACAAAATAAATGATAAAGAAGAGTATCTGTTTTCAATCTTCTGCCAGTGAAGATACACTCTAGTGTTGTGGTTACATTGTGATTTATTGAAATCAATTACAAGAGGCCTGATAATAGCTTTCATGCTGAGATTACAGTTAACGCAGGTGATGCTTAGTCTGAGCAATTCTACTACCCTTATATTACATATTGCAAAGTCGAGTTTCCCATTGGGATGGGACAGAATGTAAGTCACTTGCTGCCTCTTTCTGACAGAGATGATTGCTTCGGTCAAGGAGCGTGTCTCGAGAGCGATTCCTATCACTTCGGACAGCAAAATGTATGTAAACGGGTATAAAGGATGTATTAGAGTAACAAACAATAAGATTTGTATTAGTTTTTCTGTTTGCAAGACCTTCGGAAATAGAGTCAATATCAGCCTATTCTAAATATTGTTTTATTTTTTATTCGGTCGTAAATCATCAGGGTGTTATTTTATCAAGGCAAACTTTATCTTACTGTTTAGATGGAGTCCCATTATTAATACGTCTTTTCTAAAATGCAAATAAGAATGATAACATCTTGATACCCGGGAGAAAAAAAAAACTCAAGATTAATCAAGTTCATTAAACGGATGACGCTTCTCCATGACCCAGGAGTACGATTACAAATAACTCAAGTTGTCTCACCGGCGGAAATGACCTTTATTTTTACCACAAACATTCCTAACTTTGCTTTTTAAATTGATAAGTACATGTCAGAAATATAGCTCAGTATTTTTTTAATGCTATTGCAAAAAAATAACAAAGGCTTTCTTGGAAGAAACGACTTGAATACGAAAAAAAGGCATATGTCAACATTGTTTTAGAGTAAACAGAACATATATAGTTCTGACATTATCGTATCAGTAAATATATTCCACTACATCAGTAAATTCAAAGTGATCCTGGGACTTTAAACGTATCTTTTAAATTTTCATTTCTGCGTGATTTTTTTTTACTGAAAACCGACTGCCGTAATTGTTCCTTCCATGGAAGGGACACTTAAAATTGTACAGACACACTTGACTGTTCCTTCCATGGAAGGGACACTTAAAATTGTACAGACACATTGACTGAACAATGCAGCACTGTTGAACCGTATATGTCCCGGAACGTATATATCACACGAGAGAAAAAATTCGACCGCATATGTCACACGTGTGATACATTCGGTCGAAAATAGTCTTCGCGTGAAACGTATATGGCACATAATATGTATACGTTTGACTTCGAATTTTATAGGAACACGAAAACGAATATCTCACATGCAGAAAAAGGCAAATAAAAACGAAATGTAACGATGTTTGGGAGGCATTCATATAGGTATATACATGTATATAGGTGTAATGTGGAGAGCCGAAATGCAATGACATGATTATCCAAGAAAGTCCAAGGTAAACGACATGCGATCAACACTTATTGGAACTTAAACACAGAGTAAACTTGATATATCTGCATGACCGGCTCCTGTGGATCGGTTCCGATCCTCTTCTGGAATGACTTAAGCAAAAGTATAATTTGTACTTTCATGCACTTTAATATCACAACCTATGAGACATATACGTTTCGGTGTAAACTGTCAAAAATGACCAAACGAATATGTCACATGAAACACGTGTTATATTTACGGTCGAATATATATCACACACGTGTGATATATACGTACCGGGACATATACGGTTCAACACAGCACGTAAGCCGTTTTTCGGTGTGTTTCCGTTATAAATTAAACGTTGTGATATTGAAAATTGGAACAACTAACAACCAATAGCCGTTCTTTTCCGTACACGCTACATGTTTACGTTACTGTGGTTATTTCCGTTTCTGGGTAAGCTATAGTCTCGCTATTTGCACTTCGAAGGCAAACCGATTGTCATGTTGACATTTAATAGCTGTCCGCCTTCTACAAAATGGTGTGACAGTTATAAAATATCAGATCTGTGAAAGGGGTCACACTGAAACGCCAAATTAATTAGGCTAGGTAAGCTATTGCACACATATACAAAATAAGCTAGATCTATTGCACGCTGGACTTGCAGAAATCGCCCGACAATGCGTTTGCTTTTGCATTATGAGTTTGACAAATAGCTGAAAGAATGTTAATTTACATATCGTTTGCATAGCGTAGAAATATGCTAATAGTGTTGCTTGAAGTATTGGCGCGAACTTCCCATGTGACCATATAAAAGCAGATCTAGCGTGACGTAGTATATAACAGGTGCGTGGAGTATTAAATATTGTAGATCTATACTAATGCCTGAATTTGCTTCGACTGTCGTAGTTTGTACTTCAATAAAATATATAGAAATATTTGCCCTAGAAGGAACTTTTGGAATGCTATAACTTGTAGCAGTAGTTGTAATGTAATAATACTTGGATATAACGATGCCAATATAAATGCTGCCACTACAGTCCTCCCAAAAACTTATTCCAAGCTCAGAGTTAAATACGAAAACCCAAATAAAAATGTACTATGTCGACATAGCAAGCAGTTATACAAGGGTAGTAGAATTGCTCAGCCTGAGCATCACCTGGCTAGCTGGAATCTCAGCATGAAAGCTATTATCAGTTGCCCTTGTAATTGATAATAATAAATTACAAGATTACCACAACACTTTTTATCGTCACTGCTAGAAAATTGAAAACAGATACTCTTCATCTTACATCACTTATTTGCAATGTTTGCAATGCTGGTCTTTACATGATAAAAAGGAAAATAATGAATATATGTATATTTCTTACTTCTACTACTGTAAAAAGTGAAACTTATATGGTACAATCATTTACATGTGGTCAATCACATTTAAGCAACATTTGATGACAATTTTTACTTTTTGTATATTCTGTTAGAGATTTATTTTAGGAACAAAAAGACCCATTACATAGAGTTAGATCCTGTTATTACTCCCCTTTAATATGAAAGTATTTAAAAAGTTGAGTATTTCTTTTTATTTCAATATATTTTCTACTTTTACATTTGCATTGGATAGACACAGATATTTTAGCATTCTGAACCAAAAGGCAAGTTTTAGAACTACGTGTAGCTTCTGAATTCATTTGTTTCCAGTCTATCTTGGTTGCGCAACCAATATAGGTAAAGGGAGGTAATAATATTTTTTCAAACATGCATTTCTAATAAATTCCATCTAAATATATAATTGTTAATGCAAATATTTTTACAAATATAATGCAATAGGTCTAATATTTATATCTTTCCTTAGGCAAAGTATGTGTATCAAATTTGTACTTATGATAAAATAACTCTATCTTGGTTGGGCAACCAGGATAGGGATATCAAATTTAAAAAAATACCCCCAGTGAAAATCTTACTTGAATTCAGCTCTAAGTGAACAAATTTGAGTGTAAATGATCAGATGTTAAATTTTCAAACAAATCTGTTACATGGCCAAAATCTGATTATCCACCTTTAAAGTCCTATGGTCACATTGATTTTACTGATATCGAAAAATAAAATTTACTGATAGGATATCAAACTCTAAAACAATGTTAACACATGTCTGTCTTTCTTATTAAAGTCATTTCTTCATGAGAACAGAGTTACCAGAAAGCCTTTCATATTTATTTGCAATATCTTTGAAAAAATACTTCACAATATTTCTAACATGTACATCGATTTAAAAAGCAAAGTTAGGAATATTTCTGGTACATGGTACAAATAAAGGTCATTTCCGCCGGTAAGACATCTTTCTTGGAAAAATAAGAGCTACTTGTAATTGTGATCCTCGGACTTTAAGATAAATGATTTAGCATAACAAGTTCACTTAATATCTCCGAGTTAATAAAAAAATGTATCAAGTTAAAGGTTGACCGCAAAACTGTTGTAAGTCCTTCTTTATTTCATATAAGTTGCGGTCAACCCTCGTAATGTATTCATGTTATTGAAATACTGGTACTGAGAAGAAAAAAGAAAGGGAAAGGAATTTTGATAGACATTAGCTTGCAAAGTTTCATCATGGTAAGTCAATATAATTTGCGCTAAAATGCCTACTGTACACGTAAAATTCATAGCCCTGGAATATAGGAGTGATCGTGTTTGCAAACAAAACCCGGTATTGCGCAATAATTTCTACTGATAAGAGATAGATGCGTCGGTAGTCCGTGTTTTTGAATCGTTAGGGGTGTTCTTTTAACGACCGTAACTTTTTTAAAACAAAAGATATTTTAAAATGTTTTATATCACTGGAAAGCTAATAAACTATACCTTTTATTCATTATTTTCAATTTTTGTTAAGATTCAAAATGAAAAATTCGCGAGCGAGTAACTTACACTGTTTTCATAAATGTATTATAGCAGCAACAAGCCGTTACAAAAAATCAAGTGTCATTAAAAACGGTATTTCTTTCAAAAGAGATATTTTGATGTAAAAATATGAGTATCAAGAGCATGTCATAACTTTTTGAATTTTAAAAATCCTTCAGATAGCAAAAAAGTTATAAAAGTTCAAAAATTCCTTTCCGATACATAAGCATTGTAAACACAACTGTTATTGCCCACCAGCAATCTTATCAAAATTGCCGTGTGACGTCACGGCGATCACTCCTATACAAAGTACCATTTATCTAAAGGAATGTAATTACATGTACGTACGTTTGTGGCTGAATACATTTGATGAACGGTAACAGATAACAAAAATTCTGATGTAATCATGCATTAAAAAAATATTGTGGATACTGCTTCCAAATGATTACATAATTTTTCTTTCTACAGTTGATAAATTATCCATTATCAGGACATGGTATTGTGGAAACCACGCATCAGCATAATTTATTGCTATCAATTTCACAGGGTCTAATTAACCCCACTCTGTGAAGCTCGGACGCTTACCAGATAGTGATTTTCAGCAGAAAGTACCCTTGTATAACATACTTGGTCTGCTTAGATATTCATTTGAGATAACCTAATCACAAGCCAAGGGTGATGTATGCATCCTGTTAAACTACAAATAAAACCGTAAAACTTTATCATACTTTTAAAGTGATTTATTTATTAAGATACCAGTACGCAAAAATACAAGGAGGGGTCATGAGTACATCTAGTACGCAAAAAAGGTCGTGTTCAAGGTACAAGTCCAGTGAAAGCTGTGAACAAACAAGACCACTGTTTGGAAGTCACAAATGTGGTCTTTGTTTGCAGGTGGTCTTAATTCACGGGTATTTTACTATATATGTACAGTGCACTGTGATCTCCCTGCTGGTCATTATTAGCAAAGTGGTCTGTATTCCTAGGTGGTCTTTAACTCAGGTTTGACTGTACTTAAAAGTGATTGTTGTTGAGGCAGAATGTTGTAGAAGTGTTTGATCCTGTCGAACTCTAGCTGAACCTGTATTAGCGACCCTCTGAATTAATTATTGCTAATCATTGTCAATATTGACGTATCACTATATGCATGCACCTGTATTTAGCAGCCTAGCGCACTGCGTGATCAGTTATATTGTGTGTCACATGACCGACATCTTAATGCCCCAGGAGCATTTTGTATGTAACATTACAATGTAGCTTTAATTTTATCAAGAAAGATGTCGTACCTACAAAATGTACATTTTTTTGGAAGAAAAAAAGTCTTAACGTTGCCTTTTTTAATCGATCAGTACATGTTAGAAATACAGAGCAGTATTTTTTTTTCAATGATATTACAAAACATAAGAAACGCTTACTGGCAACTCTTTTTCGTGAAGAAATAATTTGAATACGAAAGAAAGGCATACTCATCGTTGTTGTGGAGTGAAAAGAGGAAAATGTTTTTATTATCCTGTTTTCTATATCAGTAAATTCAAAGTCCTCCTGGGGCTTTAACACATGTCTGTCATTTACATATACAAATGATGACGGAATTGAAGGTCGTTCTGGGATGAGCTGAACATGTTAAGTCTGTTACATTGTCAAAATTAACTAGGAAACAGTACAGACGTCACATTATCACGATGTTTTTTGTTTTTGTTTTTGTAAACATTGCCATGTAAGTACAGGGTTATAGCATGACTTAGTACTACAGTAATGGCGAAAGGCTGGTTATGACGGATATCAATCAGTTTTATTAATTCATTAATGCAACATTTACATATTAACTAAATAAATAACCTACAATAATCATGTTTGTGATAACTTTTGTGGTACGTATGTATTCGCTTTACATCGTTTTTTAATTTGTTTGTACGCCTTTGCAAAGACAGGGACGTGTGCAATTTTTAATTAGCGCTCTCATAATGCATTTTTTAAATCAAACACAGAGTTCTAGTTACTAAAACATGTTAGATTATATGTATGTCATTATGAAACGGAAAGTGGCAAAATGTCAAAAGTACTACTTTAATTACTGATATTACAAATGAAATGTATTTTCGGACCACGAAACTCAAGTTTAATCATCGTCCCCTTTAGAAGTCTCGAGTAGAGACTAATTTATGCCAACGTAGGCGGAGGGATATTCATTTGGCGTTGACCGTCCATCTATACGTCCGTTCGCAGCCGTATCTAAGGTTTGAGACTATCAAAATAAAACGTAACATTAATGTTTACTACTTAAGAGAATTATCACTTGCTAAGTTTCAGTTGGATTGCCTAAATACTTGAGTTATGGCCGTTCATAAATGTTCGTCAACACAGAATATAAGATTAATGCAATTTCAAAAACTCTGTAGAGATCTGAGAATTTGAAAATAATCTAAATGTTAGTTAAGGGTTTGTTTTGTACAATATTCTCGAAAGCACTTTCAAAACAGGTAAGATTGCAGTTCAAACGTTTGTTGTAAATTATGAATAGACAGCTAAGTCTTTGATAACAAATCAGGAAGCTATTCACAAAAATGAACATATATCGGTCTTTTCGTGCATTTTAAATGGACCAAGTGGTGCTTTATTCTACAAGCTCTGCCATTGAAAATTGTCCATAGATATTGATTATGCAGTTCCTGCATTCACTTTGATGGCATTAAATTTTAGATAAACAGGCGATACAGTTTAGTGCACATCTGTGCATCTCACGAACAAGTATAAATGAATATGGAATGTTCAAACTCATTTCTTTCATAGATATTGTAACCAAGGAGGCTTAGAAATATGTAAAAGCAATATCCTATGATAAGGCTAGTATTACCTTTTATTAAACATATCTTACAAGAACTTTTTTACTGTCTAGAAGCTTTTTGTCCTACGTCATTATCTTTCTGTTTTTGAAGATTTGTCGTCATATTTTCATGAGTGATATTTGTCAAAATGATTGCCGTGTTTATTCATGCTTTTTAATAGCTCACATGTCACGAAGTGCTAGATTGAGCTTTTAGGATCGATCGTGCGTCGTTCTTCGTATGTCGTATGTCCATTAACATTTTCTTTAAAATGGCATCTTCTCTGAAACCATAAGGCCAATGGTGATGAAACTTGGCAGGGATGTTCACTGCGTGAAGCCCTTTCATAGCTGTTCAAATAAATTATGATTCCAAGTAGAAGTCTGTTTCTGGTTGTCATGGCAATGGAAAGAAAAAAACTTTAAAGGGGCGCTCCCTACATCTAGCAGATTATATTATCGAAACATAGATTATGTGTTACATGTAAATGAACGTAAAATGATAAATAAATACAATTTCAAAGAAGAACCTACGGCGAAAAATGCCTCTTTTCACCACAATTAATAAATATAGAGGCTTTCTGTAATAAAACACCTCTACCCATTAATTGTACAACAACAACTCTACATGGAGTATTAAGTGACCCAACCCGGGGTTTACTTGTTTTTATATAGGTTCATGTACGAAAAACTTTAAAACGCACGCAAATTTCTCCATAATGTTCGCTAGTGAATGCAGATTTTCATTCCTAACTTCGAATAAAAATGTGAGCTTTGTGTGTATTCCCGAGATATAATTTTAAATACAAGTATCACTTTATCTCGCCGGACATAACAAAATGAATAAAAGTGTACGGCTACCTGACAACAATAAGGTACTAAATCAAAGTTTAGATTTCATATTCATAAATCCATTCAAAGTTGTGTTGAAACTGAATTAATTAACATGGCATTCTCAAGTTATTTTTTATATGAATTCGACAAAATGTATTTAGCCTGCTGTCGGTAATATTCAAACGTTGTGGGTAGGCATGCCAAATCACTAATTTGACGTTTTAAGCATTATCATTTTCAAACATTTCTTGATTTTTTTCAATACATAACAGTGTTTTTTCAACAGCAGTATCACAACTGTCGATTTATATTTATCATGTTAAACTTAATGCATCGCATTATAAACGATCTAGACGAACGAAGTGACGTAAATACAATTTTCGCAACATTTTATACCTGTATTTTCATTTCAGTAGTATATGTGTGGCAAATTTATACCTTTTTACATAGAATAAAGAGCACTCCATGAAAAAAACTGAATTATAGTTAAACTGGATATGTCTGAATGTGTTTTTGTGACAGGAATTGAAAATAACGATTTTCTATTATTTTGGCGGCCATATTAGCCGCCATCTTGGATGTTGACCAATCGGCCCCGATATGGCAATTAAGTTGTCCGTTTCCTGATTCACATACAATGTAAATTTGGGTGGTGCTCAGGTTTTTGTCTTATTTATAAAAAATTATACTCTTTTTATTTGAAATTAATCGTAAGAATTATATTTCACTTCGTACAAATAATCAACTTATAAGTATATACATGTAGCAATTTTTTTTCAAATAAAGGTGACCCCTTAAAAACTGAAGCCCCCAGTGGAGTGGGCCCTGTCCCCTACATATTCTCCAGCAAGAAATGCATACCCAGTGAAATAAGGCCACTGCAGGGTGCGGGCTGTCTCAATTACTTATGCACCGTCTGTTTTTGATATATCGTCTATAAAAAGAAACTTCGAAAAGTCCTTTCAATCCTGCAGCTTATTTAGCCTTGTACAAATGATGTAATAACCGCATACCAAAATGTCATCCCTTCAGAAATGTGGCCCTATATATACGGTGAGGGATTTAGCTTGTTGTATGCGCGGGTTCTTTTTACCTGGTAGTACAATATTTCTTGTTTTGGGAATAACAACAGCGTAATATTGCTATGTTTGTTAATAATCTGAGGGGAAAGTAATTTTTAGATTTTGTAAGGGAAAAGGTCACGACCCTTAAAACCGTGGAGATTTTTATAACACTCTGTCTACAATGTAAGGCGCAAACAGCAAAGCACCACCTCCGTGCCCGAGATGTTAGAGTTGCTGCATGACTATAACCTCCCATTGACTGAGGGTCATTGGTTCGAGTCCTGCTACCGACTATGACTCTGTATGTATATAGGGAAGTTGGCAGGTTTTACGGAAGATAGGAGGGTCGTATTGGTTCTTCCCAGGAACGATGGTTAGGTAAATTGCCTACCTTTAAAATGACCGAAATATGGTTAAAACGGGCGTTAAACTCAAAACACAACAAACCACCAATTTTTTGTTAATAAAGCTGCATACCTGAGATAAGCACGTTTAAAGGTTCGGCTGAATTTGAAAATGTCAGCTAAAATATGGAAATAATCTTTAGAGAAAGTTTGTATTTTATCTTTATATACTGGTAGTTTTGGCAAAAAATGCACGCACATTTGGTAGGGTTTTTAACAACCTGAGAATGCGTTGCCATGAAGTCAAAGTTTGATTATAAAAGGAAACATATTATATTTTCATTACGATTAAGAAATGTACATTTCCGCTCTGTAGACAATTAATGTAACATGTTTCTACGACATGCCAGGACTTGATTCGAAGATGGGCCATGTATTTTGTATTATGACAGAGTTATGTCCCTTGTGAACTTGCATAAATAGTGACAATAAGTGCGGCGGACTGTCTGGAATGGGATATTTTTTTGTACGTGGAGGGGCATGTGACTTAATTTTTTTCCCAAGATTATTCGATGCAAGATAATTTTACCAACTGACAATAAAGTTTTACAGAAAAAGTATTTTTATTTTAATATTTTTATTGTTTTATTTTATTTTTTTTAAATCTTTTAATTTAGTCCCTCATGTGGTGCACGATTTCAAATGGTCAAGGTCTATTTTGATCGATAAAATATTTGAAACCAGTCTACGGAGAGTGAATCATAATTTATTTTTAGAAAGTGAAAAATAGTTCGCACGTGATGTAAACAATAAAGCTATCCACTCCGACAACTCAGCTGTTGTACCGCAAGGTCAGACGACTTTACAGTTTTAAACGGGGCTATTCCCCGTCTATTTTTATCGATTTTTATCGAGTAAATGTTACCAACTACTTATATATGAAACTTCTATGTAAAATTCCCGATATCATGGTAAGATTAAATGTTAAATGTATAAGATTGCATACAGGGGCGGATCCAGGATTTGGTCTTAGGGAGGAGGGGGGCGTAACTTTTTTGCCATTTGTTGGTTCCGCTCAAGCCTTATAAGACGGCAATTATGACTGTTTTTTATTCTTTTGTTTTTAAGTAATCGAACACTAAATAGCGGTAGAGCGAGCGAGTGTATAATTAAGATGTATAATTGAATGGCAATGAACAATGTCAGGGCCCTAGCCAGAGGTTAAAAATAGGGCGGCACTTTCTAGGGGGGTTCGGGGGCATGCTCCCACGAATTTTTTTTTTTTTTCGAGGGTGCCATTTCGTGCATTTTCCTGCATTTCAAACGTGTTTTTGATACTTTTAAGATACCGATTTCGGAAACAGAAAATATAAATTTATACTCAGATATTTATGTAAGGTTGGGGAATTTAAGGGAGGGGGGGCGCCGGGTTAATTATAAGTTGCCATGTAAATTGTACATTTTATGTTGAAATAAATCTATTTATCTATCTTACAAAATTTAACAGTATTAGCATTTTTGTATTCCTGTCACAAATAAAAAGAATTCTACATTTCCCTTGCTCTTGTTCAATTCTTAAGCGGCGACCTTTGATGCTTTGCATCAATGGTTATCTTGTTACAATACATGTAGTTGATTCTTCTTGTCGAGAGTATAAGTAATGTTACTTCCGGGGCGAACTTTTGTCCTTAACCGAGTGTTACTAAAAATAGCCAACCTCTTCACAGATTATCTAGATATAACATCCTTTCATTTTAAAAATCAAACAAGAGTCATATATACCATGAAATAGACGCCTCCATTGTGTATAGTTACTATTAATATTCATTGAAGTGCTATATACATATATGTACTTTAACGTTGGGAGAAAATAACTCACTTAATTTAATTTCAAGGCAATTGTAGATAACAGCGAAGCTCTTTACTAACGCATCCTGTCTCTTAAAGTCCCAGCCTACACATAAAATATACATATATTTCGCTTCGTGGAAAACTGAAAGTACATACTAACGCGTCAAAACTTAGTTTTCTGAGTTTTCAACCTCTAATCTTGAAATCGAAAATTATACTGGTTATTGTTACAACTTTTACATACAATGTACTCTTTAAATACAAAGATACTAGAAGTGGAAAAGTTGACAATATAAAATTACATTTTAACTCAAGTTGACGTTATAAAATAAAATTTTCGAGACGTTTACTAGCAAACGGGGATTGTGGTGTAGCCTTTTCTTTTGCGATTGTGCTTAGCGCCATAATAACTGCAAACGCGGAGATTTTTGCACTTTTATTTGACGATTTCTGCAATAAATAGATAAGAGCTGTCCGTACTTAAAACTAAACTCCGTATATTTGCAATATGACTTTTGAATCGCCATCTATAAACTGGCTGTATATTCGCGAAAAACGTCTCAGGAATAACCAACTACAAGCTGGTTGTATATTCGCGAAAAACGTCTCAGGAATTACCAACTACAAGCTGGTTGTATATTCGCGAATTAAAGTCACAGGATCACAATTGCAAGTAGCTCTCATTTTATCAGGACAGAGATGACTTTTATTTGTACCAAAAACATTCGTAACTTTGCCTATAAATCGATAAGTACATTTAAGTATATTTTCAATGATATTGCAAAAAAATAAGAAAGGCTTTCTGACAGAAACAACTTGAATACGAAAGAAAGGCATATGTCACCATTGTTTTAGAGTGAACAGAACATGGTTCTATCATTATCCTATTATTAAATTTATGTTACTATAATCAGTAAATTCAAAGTGATCCCGGGACTATAACATCTGAATTACCAACTAGAAGCCGGTTGCACATTCGCGAATTAGCAGCTGATCTATGATCTTAGATGCAGAAGCCAACTTCACGGACCTAGTGTGATGTCCTGTATCTAACACACATTATTTGGAGATACCTAATTGTACGGAAATAATTGGGTATAACCATAGCAAATTCACTGCATTAATCATCGCGTGACGAAGATCTTATTAATGATTCACATTTTATAACAAATACATTACATTGATGATTATGATGATGCTGTTGCTGCTGCTGATTATGATGATGATTGTGATGATGATGATGATGATGATGATGATGATGATGATGATGATGATGATGGTGGTGGTGGTGGTGGTGGTGGTGATGATGGTGGTGGTGGTAATGGTGGTGGTGATGATGATTAACAATTTGAAAAACAAGACAGATAGCAACATGCGTCGATTTAAATTTATTACCTTATCTATTGAACTAGTTGTTTCGCTTTGTGCAGCATTTAAATTAAAACAAATATCTGTCCGTAGCGCGCGATAATGCAGGCGGGTATACGGTAGCGAAGCAAAATGTATTGCAATAGGGAAACACAATACTAATCTGAAAAGCGAGGTGGCATTTTCTTGAGTGATTTGGGAGTGAATAATCGCAAATGAATGATACAGGGACTACCTTGATTGATTGTTACACTTACACAGAAAGCTAACACTCGACGTGCTACGAGAAGCTGAAATTTCCTTGAGTTGTATAAACATGAATCATGTGTTTTTACATGCACAAAACTGCCTTGCACAGACTGGTACGCCACAGCTGGTGTGCATAAAGTATATTTATTTTTGTCCTACCACTAGCATTTCCGCAAACACCCCGCTCTGTCACGCTATTTCACCAAATAAGATATTAATCGCACGTTTATGCAATATTGTAAATTATAGACGCGACCGTTTTGTAGGGTTGCTTTAAATTTGCCAATTTAGAAGTCAGATATTAAACTGTGTAATGGGATGCACAAATGTACTTAAAAGGTCTTCCTGTTTAATAAAAAGATCACGTACAACATATAAATGTATAAATGCCCGTAGTTTCAATTTAAATGGTCCGCTTCTTTCTCCGGTTGTATTTGATACGAAAAAAAGCAACATTCGTTTAGATTTTAATACAGGATGTAAGCCAATAAATTATGGAACACCATCGTGCTAATTGAATGCATAAAATAAAAACACAGAAAAGTCTTACCTGCACTAGAAAATACTTCTGCAACAAAAACAGCCAACATGAAGCAGACGACAATAAGCAAGCGCTCCATTTTCCCTCTTTAGGTCGGAATTCTATCAATTTCTCAGTTAAAGCAAGCAGAAATCAATTCCTGCAACAAGTCCACCGGAATAAATCGACGACCAGTTTGTAAAGTAATCGATAAGTACAAAAGTAGTTAAATATATTTTTTTCTATATATTTAATTCACTTGTTTTTTATTTACTTTCCTATCTTCACAATAAACGTCTTTATTTTTATTTCATTTATTTCTTTAACTTCTAGCCGATTTAAATTCTAATTCTTAACTGGCACATGTATCGAGTCTTTCGCGCTTTTATAGCACGGAGAAAATATCAAGTGCCACTTACT
Organism: Saxidomus purpurata; assembly: GCA_022818135.1. Taxonomy (NCBI): domain Eukaryota; kingdom Metazoa; phylum Mollusca; class Bivalvia; order Venerida; family Veneridae; genus Saxidomus; species Saxidomus purpurata. Next base: position 48,104,160 of record JAFMSR010000007.1, read on the forward strand.
AACGCAGTACGTCCTAAATACTATCTCCCGAGTTATTGTTTCGAGCGTCTATATAGATAACTATGAATTACAAATGAGCCGAACATGTTAGCTTTATCGCCGATAGAATCTTGCCTCAAATATGACCAAGCCTGTCCCGCGGCACAGTAAGCATGATCAAATGATGTTCAATCGGTTACACTCCGCATTTTCCCTTTCGTGAAGTTATCTGCATTGTCTCAAAAGTTAATATTATGTCACTGAATCGTATTTTTCGAATATATGCTAAAAGTTATTTGTACTTATAATATTCAGTTAGCGTTTGCTTAAAGGGTGGTCAGTATTGGTTTAAATAATCACATTTATTTTATGATTTTCCCGTGAATTATAGAGTTTTCTCAGTGAAATAGAAGTGATAATCCACAGTTAATCAAAAAGAAAAGTATACAGAGCGTATTTAATGCTGAAAACCATGCGGCGACGACGTAGTTAAAATGACGTCATTTGTTCTATGTTTTTTACTCTACAAAAGTAGAGTTAACCATAAAATAAACAGAAAAAGTGTTGGTATCGACGCAATCACGTTAATTTCACTCGTGATCACAATAAGTAGTTATTTTCACACGTGGCTGCGCCACTCGTGAAAATACCACTTTTGTTGCGTGACACTCGAAGAAATTATTATATGTTATGCGGATTTTGAAGTGGTATATGGGGATATATTACCCGCCTAGATATATATTACCCTTGCCGTTAGGCGAGGGTAGTATGTGTCGAGGCGGCTAATATATCCCCATATTACTAGTCACAAAACAAATAACAATTTTATTACCCTTCCCTTTCTTAAATTTTGAAGGATTCGGTTCATTTTTAATTAATTTAACAGCTGACCGTAAGAAGACAGTCAAATACCCTAAGCTTATGAATCCCAAATGTCACTTCGTGACGTCACTTAATAACTTCATAAAAAAGTTCGCGTGTACAGGAATATAGAAGTAGTCAATGATTTACTCGCATGTACAGTAAACTCCGTATATAGCGAAAATCCGGAAATTAGGAGCAAATTTTATATAAAAATGTTGAATGGATTTAACAAACTACGGATATAAGGAACAAATTTAATTGTTCCCAAGGAGTTCGTTAAAAACGGAGTTTACTGTATCTTCATTTTTTTCGGTGTTTTGAGTAACTTACAATTACTGCACCAAATAAAGAAAAAAATCTCACTGATAAAATAGGAAAAGACCACTGCTTAGAGTATGTATGGTGAAGTTTTAGGGCCAAAATTTTATTAATTTCGGGTCTCTCGACCGACCGTAACTTTTTACTGGCGACCGCAAACACATTATATGAAAATGATAAAAAAGACCAATTATCAAGTGCTTTAGAACAACTGGATCCTGGTCTCCTTGCCAAAGAATTATGGTCGGTATTTCATTCGACTGATATTTTACAGCCGGTTAAAGTTTGGAACAACCGGATCCAGAAACACACATACTTTTGGCCTTATCTGAATCCATAGTGTTCACTTTTCCGTCACAGACAACGTGTGACCTGATTAACAATACTGAAATTGAAATTAGAGTTTTGTTCCACAATGATGTCACGTTGTGTTCCACAACGATGCCACGTTTTGTTCCACAATGATGTCACGTTGTGTTCTACAACGATGCCAAGTTGTGTTCCACAACGATGCCACGTTTTATTCCACAATGATGTCACGTTGTGTTCCACAACGATGTCACGTTGTGTTCCACAACGATGTCACGTTGTGTTCCACTACGATGCAACGCGATGCCACGTTGTGTTCCACAACGACGCCATATATTTTTTCTTCTCTTTTTACAATAACCATAAACGTTCACTTGCTGTTTCTTGCACACCATGGGGGTATCTCATGATGAACCGCATTCATTTTTCCATAAAGTTGCATCTTACCGCGATAAATGCACATAACTCACTTTAAACGAAAATAGCTATCCATATATCATCTCCATCGTTTTAAACATTTAGAAAATTCCAAAAAATTTCATGTTTACAAGCACAACTTAAAACTTTGCGCTTTTAAATATTTATGGTAATGCATAATTATGCATTCTGAAATGCATCAACATTTCATTACAAAACGTACGCTTAGATGATTAACAGTCGTACGTATTGCATAAATGCACTTGTGTATAAGAAGATGCATATTTCTTTGTTAATGTTATTGCAAACAATCAATCAAAATGAAACAGTAACGTTTTTTCTTGTAAATATATTGTAACAAATGAATTAAACAACTATTACATTTTGTATATTCAGCGGAAAAAGACAGACAATACAGTTGGTTATACAAGTTTTTATTCAGTTTGAGCCCGGCCGTTCTTCTGCATGCTGCCTGTCCGTCCGTCTCCGTACGTCCGTCCGTCCGACCGACCGCCTGCAGTAAGAACTTAAACTTAAGACCGGCAGAATATTTGATTTATACTGAAATAACTTCATTATAATGGTGTACTTTTGTTAAACTTTAAATTATATTACCTAATATAAAAAAAACCATAAGCTTCTCATATAAACCCCCCATCTCCCTACCCCAAGAAAAAAGAAAAGAAAAATGAAAAGCGCAACCGGCCTTATTCAGCTATTTAAGTCCGTGTAAGAATGTTGTTTGCTTCATAAGGTTTCTTCTCGAGCAAAATCAATGTTTCAACAAAGTCGCTTTATGATATACAAGTGGTCACAAGACCATACGGAAGTTTTATGTAGCTGAGGTTTTGTATATGGAATTGATCACTTCTTTTTAATGGCATTAGTCGTGCACTACACATCTGTAAAGCATGGGTGTCTCTGTTTGAAATCTGCTGACCTTTCTCTATGAAAGTGGTTATAAGAATGTAATAAATGACCTCAAAATGTACGTGCAGTGATTTATTGAGTATTCTATCACGGTTTTCATTAGTTAAACAATGGCGGTCGTTTCAAAATATATACGTGTAGATGTACAAAGTTAATATCAACGCTCATCAGTTTTAACTACAGAACATAATGACAAATGCACAGAACGAAATGATAAAAGTCACCAGAAGGCAGCTATGGCGTATGACTTTTACGTTGGTTCCCTCGTTTGTCGTTCATGCATAATAATATATCACTCAGGTGTACGGCCTCGTGATATATTCTTACGCACTCGGGTTATTCTACGATAAACCATACATGGATACATATAATTTTAAGTAAAAAACGGGAGCAGCAGCCATAATTACAACAGCAACGCTGGTAGGCTAGCCGTATATTGTTAGGCATATACTGTCTGCTAAAAATTGATTAAACCTTAAGAATTTTGGATATGGCCCATTTACTCTAAAATAATTTTATTTTATGGTCATACCTTTCGTCAGGTCTTGTTCGTGCTTTACGTAAGCACAACGCACAAATTTGTGTTACATGCGGCCTTACAAAGCTTACGAATTTTCGAAACGAATAAACTTCATTAAATAAAGGATTAAAAAGGTGTCCGTTTGACGTAAATGGACAGACTATGAACTGTAAGGAACACGTCATTAGGTGAGTTCAAATAATAGAGCAGACTGCATATGAAATGCTTTGTACGTGAAATGAACGCAAATTAGGCCAACTTGCAAGATTACGGCTGGCAAGGTTATCGTAACGATGCAACTGAAGGTCAAGTTTAGTGTCAAAAAGTATTTTCACAGATACTGCAAGATAAGGGAACACACACTTTTTGGTGAATTTTAGATGACATGGTTTTGCTGTGGTTGTCCGTGTTCAGTACTGGCTTTAATACATCCATTGAACGGATGACAGAACAGCAGAGTTAAATGCAAGCAGTCGGCTGAGAGGCCGCGCAGCAAAATCCGACCAGTTCAAGCTTTCAAGTTTCTCTCGCGGATAGCTTGGGTAGATATTTAAGCACCTCAGTATTTCAGAACGTTTTGTGTGAAAAAGTAGATTACATTTATTAAAGTGTACCATGGGAGTCCCTCTACAGTCTCTTACTGTCCTTACTCCCTTGTCACACGCACGCACGCACGCACACCCCTCCACCTCCAGCTCCCCAGCTCCCAATTCCTGCATTCTGTTCCGTTTAGAACGTAGGACGAATATCCGCCTAAGCCGCTGACTTGAAATCATCGTAACCTCTCATAAATTGAGGCTGAAGAGTTCGAGCCCTGCTACGGACCATGTACATGTCTTTTTATATGAGAAAGTTGGCAGTTTCTTACGGAGGATAGGAGTCCAGTATTGGTTATTACCTGGAAAAATGATAAGGTAAATTGCCAGCCTGTCAAAATGGCAAAATGAACGGACTTAAAACTCCTTCTACTACTACAACAACAACAACGTATCTATGTTTATGAGCGTGTTACCAATAGCAATATAATAAGAATGACTTAAACTGCTGATACAGTTGGTTTATTTGAATTAAAGTGTAATACAGTTTGTGATTGATTGTTCCGTGTAACTTGTGACATTCAATGATTACATTTTACACAAATGTTATTGTTTATTTCTGTAATATCTTCAAAACATAATGAAAATAAAGAAAGTCTATAAAACAACCCAGATTATGCCTCGAATAGCCGCTGGGTCTTGGCTCATTCAGCCGTAAGATTCGACCAGAACTTATTCTATCATTTAAGGTGTGCAAGGTTAAACAGAACTTAAGGGTGACTTTAGTCGGCGTCAAACATCTTAAGATTTTCGAGTTGTCGCAATTTTTTTTATTATATCGGTCCAAAGGACCATTCCTCTTGATAGTAACCAGCATTTTATTGCTGATGTAGCAGAGATATTTACCCGCGTGACCTCGTGCTTGACATTTGGAAGTTTCGGTCATTAGCCTCTACAAAGATAGCATCTCTTTGAAGCACATGAGGCACAAAGTATCACGGAATTTTGAAATCAGGTCTGATAAATACTGACATTTGATTTCTTATTGGACCGAAAAAAAAATATACCCACCGTTTAGATACTGTCACTGTTTCAAGTAGAAAACATTTGGCAGCCGCATGTCTGCGGTTCAAGCCGACTGAAAGTTCGAGGTTTTCATGTAAAACACCCCACACACCTTTAAAGTCAATCTTTGTCCTGGGTAAATTCAGAGTGACACTCGGATCACAGATCGGTCTTTTCCGTAAAAAGAAGCGTTTGTGTGAGTCCGAATATCTGTGCCAAACACTACGCAGCAATTTGGCTTGATGAGATTCGTACATACTCCCCGGTGTGAGAAGTAACCGCAGCGTTGAGTTGAATAGAGCAGGAAAAGTTAATTTTGACATCAGGTTAAGCGCTTCGTCAATATCAACCTTTTTTTTAATGATGTTGCTCTGCATTTAAATTCAGTGAAAACCTACGGCTTTACATATTCTAAAGCCGGTTCTGTAAAATACTGACAAAACAATTACCTAAATATTTATAAACTGTTAATATTAGAAAGTGTTATAAACTTGGTCACTGCATGAAAACTTACGCACTAGGTCTTACTTAAATGTTTATATTGTGTCAAAATTCTTGCTCAAACCTACTCAAGTTTTTTACTGAAATCATGATGAATTTTGCAGAATATAAATATTGTGTAAAACGGCATTTTGTTTGGAAGCACGATCACTTGTGTATAAATGTATAATGTTCTATTTAACCATTTTATTATTTGCCTATGTCTGCGCCGTCTTTAATTGTTTTATACTTCATTGTATCTTACATCATGATAAAATTTGTGACATCACCCGATCACGCCATAAATGCCCCGGAGAACAGAACACCTGTTCAAAACTTCGCGTACATCATTCTGGATGAAATATTTTCTATCTTGAGCTTTTAAAAACATTAAATCTTTATTCAAAGAACACAGCTTCTGAATTAATCTCGCTTTTTCCACTTATATAATAATATATCTGCCGGACACAGATCGAATCTAGAATTTAAACAATACGATTAATGAACAGTATATATAACCTCATTAGCATCGAAATGTTAAAAAAATATTAAAACATTATTTGATTTCTGGGGTAGTTTAAAATGATACCGTAATTATTTGATATTTCTGGTAGCCTTAATTGTAGCTACAAAATTAAAAGTTATAATTTTATTAATATTATGCTTTCCCCAAAACACGGGTGCAACAACGTGATTTTCGTCCTTTGGTCACGTATGGTCAACACTCAACACCGATCACTTACATAACACATTCGTGCCAAACATCCGATGACCATCATTGAGCCCCCTCCAGCCATATTTAACATGATACTTTGAGATAACAACAACACCTTTCATATATAGCTTAGTAGTCTGAATAAGTTACGGTCATCGCACACATTCTGCACAGGCACTATTGCGTGTAGTCAATTTGAATTCAATGACCTGGTGACGCCGCCAGAAGGCGTCTAGTCGGAATGCTTGAGAAAATAAGTACTGTGTTTGCCAACACCTGAACAGACAAACTTCCAATAAAAAGCAAATATGGAAAAAAATTGTTAAACAGGCAGTGAACATAATTTATTGGACAAACACATGTCATCATTGAAACACTTTCAGCTTCAAGACAATCCTACTGGCAATCCACACAACATACGGAGAGATACCAGTAACCTGTTGAAACTCTAGCTTTTTGACCAATGAAAATTCATTACTTATTCACTCCTAAAAAACAAACCATGGCAACAGTTGTCGGCACAATGTTGGTATCACAAGCTATGCATAACAACATAACTATAGTTCTGCAGTCCGATTTTCATAAGAAAGTTTTTAAGTTATGTCATGAGATCAGGCAAGCATAAATAGAAGTTATACTCGGCAGGCTAACTCAGCATGCTGTAATGGCTATCAAACACCAGCAGGGGCGTAAATGCTATAAGTCACAGCAGGCCCGGGCCTACAGATTGTTTGGAAAATGAAAAATTTTAAAAGGTCAAAAATGCAATAAAAACTGAGAGTGGTAGAGAGGTTACGGGTGTTGTGTGCAGCAAAGTCATCTCCTATGAATATAATCTGATCCAAGTTTTTCAGCCCCTTTATTTAGATTTTAAACATTGGACACGACCGATAACATTAAATCTCCGAATATTGCTGGCCCTTACTTCTGTATGATCCATTTCTGAGTTGTTTAGGTAAATTGTTTACTTGTATTATTAATAGTAGGATAAATGACTACATAGAATCAAATGATTTATTGCACAACTGTCAAGCTGGGTTTAGAAAAGGTTTTTCGACTTCGGACAATATGTTCATATTACAACACCTTATACAATATGTTAATAATAGTAAAAAAAAGTTGTACTGTGCTATTATCGATCTTAAGCAAGCATTTGATACTGTATGGAGAAATGGGCTATGGCAGAAGATTTTTAATCTAAGAGTTAACGGTAAATGTTTAAATCTTATAAAAAATATGTACAGAAATATAAAATCTTGTGTTATGGCTAACTCTGAATTTTCACAATTTTTCACATGTAACATTGGCGTGCGTCAGGGTGAAAATTTGTCTCCTCTACTTTTTTCTCTATTCCTGAACGATTTAAATGGTTATTTTTTACAAAACCCTCTTAATGAAGGAGTTAGTATGCCAACAGGACAAAATGCGGATGAATTAAACAATTTTCTGAAATTATTCATATTACTTTACGCAGACGATACGGTTATTTTATCTGAATCAGAAAATGACTTCAAGCAGGCCCTAAATACGTATGAAAAATATTGTAATGAATGGAAATTAACGGTTAATACCCAGAAGTCTAAAATAATCATCTTTTCGAAAGGAAGGCAGCCAGTCTATAATTTCACTTTAAATGACAAACCGTTAGAAATAGTTAGTGAATACAAATACCTTGGAATCCTCTTTAGTAGAAATGGTTCTTTCAATAGATGCAAAATTCACATTGCTTCTCTGGCGACCAGAGCAATGCATAGTCTTATAAGAAATTCGAATCGATTAAATCTCCCAATTGATATACAAATTGATCTTTTTAATAAAACCATAAAACCTATTTTGTTATATGGGTCCGAAGTTTGGGGATACGGTAATCTTGACGTCATTGAGCGTGTTCAGCTTAAATTTTTGAAATACATTCTAAAGATGAAGAGATCAACACCAAATTATATGGTTTATGGTGAAACTGGTTGTATGCCTTTAAGAATAGAAATAGAAGGCAAAATTGTAGCTTTCTGGTCACGCATAAACAATTATAACCCAAACAATGTTCCAAAAAATCTGTCATCCATGGTATATAACAGTTTGTACGTATTATCTGAGCATTACAGTGATAGGACTCTAAAGAATAAATTTCCATGGCTTTTTAACATTCGGAGTATCCTACTCAAATGTGGTCTAAATAATATTTGGAACGAACATTACCTTCAAAAAAGCAAATGGCTAAATTTGAGCGTTAAGCAAAAACTTCAAGACTTATTTTTAAACGAGTGGTACTCATTTGTTGAAAATTCCAGTAACAGTACTTTCTATAGGATCTTTAAAAAAGAGTTGAAATTCGAAAACTACCTGTTATCAACTCCTACGGCATTATTACCATATATTGTTAAATTCAGGACAAGAAATCACCGCCTACCAATTGAAACTGGTAACTGGACCAGAACCCCTATTAACCTCAGAATTTGTAATATGTGTAGAGATAGAATTGGAGACGAATTTCACTATTTACTAGAATGCCCAAATTTTACCGAAGATAGAAGAAAATTTATAAAATTATATTATTATCGTCGTCCAAACACATATAAAATGGAAAAACTTATGAACACTACTAATAATACTGAATACTTAAATCTATGCAAGTTCATTAAATCGATATTATTAAGGATATGTTAGTACCATGAAAAATCTGAAATTGGTGCAATAAAATTGTAATACTGCTATCAAAACCTTATTGCACTATGAATTTGGCTTTCATTTCGGAAGCACGTTAGTTTTCTATCAATGCATGTGGCTATTCATCAAGACATTGAAAGAGGTGACTCTCCACCATGTCACAAATTAAAATGAGAAAAACAATTGCTAACTTCAGATTAATTTTCTGTATGTATGTATGTGTTACACACTCACAGTAACAACCTATACGTATATTTATGTACTTTCATCTGAGACTGTTGTAATGAGCCTCTTGTAACATTGTAACATGTATTAACCTCATTTGTTCATGTTTTCATGAAATGAGCGTAATAAAGGTTTTTGATTTGACTTGACTTGACTTGACTTGTGGGACAATCGATTGTTTCCCTTTACATCAAAAAGTCACTCGTTGGGCGCTATCGATTATTGGATTTTTGTCTTATCAGCTATCTTTATCCAAGCGTGAACTGACCACGCACTGGTTGGGTCAAGATATTTCATTACGACCTAGGATTGTTTTCTTGAAGTTTTATTCAACATGAGCCATAAATATCAATGTTAGGAAGAAAATTAAATACAAGGAAATCAAGAAATAATTTGAATTTTTATCAATCTTATTGTCTGATTTTTCGGGACCGAATGAAAATGCATTTGTAAAAGCCATTCTATGTACATGCAATCGTTATGAGTTAGCTATGCTTACTATTAAATTGTGGTACGAAATTAATGCAAAAACCTCATAACAAATGCACAGCAAATACTGATTTTGAAATAAAAAGTCAAGATTTTTACTTAAATAATTTGTTTACACTTGTGTACCAAAACTTCAAAATGTCGTTTTGATTTGTTTCCAAGTCACGGTTAAAATAATAACCGTTTCCTATGCTACAAAAAATTGGCCAAAAAGAGTTTTCCCCGAGGGTATGATATAAATTTATCAAGTAACGGCCAAATGCAACGTAAATGACATACACTTCGAAAGTTTAGAATTGAAGAACTGTATCTGCTTTTCTGTTTATGTTGAGATACAACAGTTTTACATTGTGTCATAATTATCTCTGTTAATTGACATGCTGGTGTTATATTGCCAGAGGCGAGAAAACAGATTAAAGACTGTCCTAGCATACCATGGACGTTTTTATAACTGCATTAAATTTGATTTTAATTTGCTTATTATTTTGCATAAACTACAACCAGAAAGGACATCTTAAAAGATGCATCATAATTTAAACGTTTATAATCTTGTAAATACATGTATGAGAATATGATCCATAGATCTGATGATGAAATAATCTAAAATAAATATGTTGCACAATCATATTTTAGGTTCAATCTAAATTTAATTCAAAAATTAAAAAGAAGTTAGACATTAACTTATAAACAAAATGCAGTCTTCATTCATCATTGCTCATCTTTTTCCGACGGGAAATCATTTTTCATGTGCTAATTTTGTGTTATTGTATTGCATTAAATTTTGATGAGCCGATCACTTTTTCATAACAGAATAAAGCTATATAGCGGCTTTTATATAAGATGTAAAATTTTGGTATAATTATCAAATACCTAAATATTAGACCACCACAACTTTTACATTTTTATAAATCTTGTAAACTCTTAAAACAGGTCAAAATGTGATGCTTGATTTAACCACGGACCTATATACACATTCAGGTCCGTGATATAACCAGTCATAACATTTGTCAATACAGGTGACTAAAGCCGTAATTTTGTAAAATCAGTCAAAATCGTTATTTTCAAACGTTTAGGGAAGCAAGAAGACATACAAATAACTTAAAAATAAAAACATCTAAGTAAAGATACAACTTTCTAGTTTACTTCAATAACTTAATAAATATTGTCAGTTAAGAATAAATATGTAAATATCTCAAATGAAAACGCTAAAAGAAACGCACTTTTCTATTGAAGCCAATGCGATTTGCTGCAAAAATAGTTACTTTTTTAAAATCAATAGGGAAGCAAGAAGACATCAATTTATTTTAATAAAAAATATATTGAAATAAAGTGGAAAGAATGCAGATTACTTCAATAACTTAATAAATATTGTCAGATTATGATTTTGTTACTTTTTGATGAGTTAAAGATTTTTCTCCTATATATTTCAATGTGCATAAATTGACCGATAACGCTAAATCGATAAACCCGATACGCTGCTTTCAAGGGAGACAATTTCGCCGATAAGCCGATAAATCTCATGATATTTCTGGGGATGGTTCAAAAACTTGTTTTCTGGTCTAGAAGATTTCCTTCCTGTATGCCCGACATTTGCGCATTTCGTTGTCAATAGTTTCAATGTGTCTTGCCTCGTGACCTTTATTTGTTTAATTAAATCTCACTCTCACTGTATCTAAAATTATCTTTTGTGTTGTGTTTTCGGTCTACGTTTTTGATATTTGTATTTCTTTCTACGTTGAAATTCAACTCACTTTGAAAACGCTATAAATACCAGTATTGCAAGTTTGGGGAAACAACTAGTCTTATCTTATTATGGTATAGTGTGTTGAAATCAGTGTTTGACTCCTCGGCCGCTGATTGACGCCATATTGGATTTGTTTGCGATTCGTTGAACAGATTCAGAATGCTTTTTAACTTTTGAGAGGATTTGTACATCAAACAATATACACACAATCCATTATTCACGAATGTTTAAAACTACAATAAAAATAGAACACAGTAGTCAAGATTCAAACATAGATACTCTGTGGTATTCATAACTATGCACTGTGATCTGCACATTAATTTTAAGTATATAATAGAAAACGGAAACGGAAGTGTATCTGATATTAGATACCGCGTGTTTTTCTTCTCCGTCTGCATATTTTTGTTATAGCTAATGAAATACAATCTTGGCATATACTGATTATGTTTATGCAAATGTTTAAAACTGCATTACATCAGTTGTCATGATACATGTATTCAACAGGCCGTATGGCATGTACCCCATTGCTCCACAATTAAGACCAAAATATAGTTACTACTCTTGGTTAAACCAACATATTAAAGGGTACCGAAAGTCAGAAAATTCGATTGTGAAATTCAAACGAGTCTATCAATTTATTTCATTTATATAATGACAATAGAAACAAGTAATATCTTTAAAAAAAAAGATGGTCGACGTAGGTGACGTAATAAACACATTTTGTGTTTCAGAAGGCTCCCGGGCAGTACACTGCTTATTCCGGTACCGAAACGCTAGCCAATAATCAATGACGCTAGATGTCCGGCCCCGGACAACACCTCGTTGAATACAAAAGTTGATCTTCGTACTGTCCAGAAACCTTGACATAACGTGTTCTGTTTTTTCTTTTTTTGCAACATGATTTATTATAAATAGCTATAATATAAAAAATATACACATTTTGTGTTTCAAAAGGCTCCCGGGCAGTACACTGCTTATTCCGGTACCGAAACGGTAGCCAATAATTTGCAGATTCTGATTGGTCACATCATAACGAAGTTGGTTAGCAAAGCGTCCATACCAACAAAAATAGCCAAAAACACCGTACTTTGTCAAGGTATTTGTGAAATAACTACTCCATTTGGGTTAAAGTTTTATATATATTTGGAAACGTCAGAGCGTCACCTTTACAATGATATCTGTTTTAGTTCAGTCGGACAAAAAATGTAGCTTTTATAGCATGCTTTTTGTTTTCCG
>JAFMSR010000007.1:48117153-48261966 GCA_022818135.1 Saxidomus purpurata
TTTGCATTTGAATTAAAAAGATGCTTGTAAACAATAATAACGGCAGTTTGTTGAAGAAGTTAACAATTTACAATGTATTCCTTTTTATGAAACAATTTGAAATTGGGTTCAAACATTTTGTAATATTTTTAATTACTTTTCTGTATGATGTACTTGCTGAGTAGAAGTCTGTTGAATTGGTTTATTTTGAGACTGCAGTCAATTAAGGAAATCCGTTTATCATAACGTCCAAAGAACATCAATGGCATTCAGACATAATGTTTTGTTAAACACCATCTTAGCTATTATTCTCGTGACGGAAATGATTCATGAAAGCAATTTACATCTGAAGAACCATCACAATAGATAAGCATGAAACAAAATGAAACTTAATTACCATTGCAAATGACATTTGTATGTAAATACAAACAAAAGGAAACATATTTCAGCCAGTTTCCATCTGTGTTTGAATAGGTACAGTGATTGGACTGTCTGTATACAAACATGCAAAATCTATACGAACAAATGTACCATGATTATTCATGTATTACTAGACAATTCAGACTACAGTAGTTTGTGCTAGAATCTCTGTTCTCGGAGAGTCATTAAATTTCAAATAAGCATGACAGTAGGATGGTAGGCCATTTCTCCATGATGTCAATATCTTTGTAGATAATCTTTTATTATAGTGTCTTGTGTATAGTTCAATTATATATGTAACATATGTTTATAATAAATAATTCAAAACACCCGGCTAAACCGTTGTATAAGTCACCTTACACAAATTTTTCTAACAATGGTTCACGAATACACACATATAAAATAATAATTTAATCAAGATATTTAAATTCAGTATCACTTAATATCTGTGAAGTCAGGGAAAGTAAATATATGTTATTACAGTTACTGTGATAACTGCACTCCCTACATCTAGCAGATTATATTCTCGAAACATTGATTATGTGTTCAATGAACGTAAAATGATAAATAAATACAATTTCAAAGAAGAACCTATTGCGAAAAATGCCTCATTTTACCACAATTAAAAGGCTTTATGTAATACATAAATCGCATCCACCAATTAATTGTACAACAACAACTCTACATAGAATATTGAATGGTTTACGATACTGCAGTATATTTTAAACAGCTGATTTTATAAAATAATGACTGGGATGCGCTGAAACTTTAAGGTTAATTTATAATACTTCCAAAGATGATGTTTCGGAATATTAAAAAGTTAAGTAATATGAAGACACAAAAACACTAATGTTTACAGCATATTTATCAGTGCAGTTAAATAAGTTAGCAGTAAATGAAAACTTTGAAAAGTTTCTTGATAAACCTCTGCCCAAATGCCTCCAGGTATACATGTTTGCTATGTTGAACACATGTGCTAAAGAGGACGTTTATGACTTTATAATAAAGGCAACTTTTCAAATCGTCATATAAAATCGGCTTTTAGTACAAGTCTGTATGGCTAACTTCAAAATTATTAAGCACAATCATCATTTACAAATAACATATTTTTACAAATCAATTTTCAAATTCCTCAACTCTTGCAAAAGTTACTGTAATAAGTGGAAACAAAACTAAACAAGAGAATGCTTGCACTGTCCTCTTAACATGACAACCTTTGTTTTGTGACTGGAATCATCTTCACTTGATCCGACTTCATTAAGGTCCAGACAGAGAAAATAAGTCACTCTAAATGCAAATCATTTCCTTGGTCTTATCTGACAGCAGCACTTCCATTTTAACAAAAATCAAAGATCCAGCAGCATGAATGAGCATCGCTATTTTTGGATCACATAATTATTTAAGGATTGCGTATGTTAATGCGGTACATCTGATTGCGTCAAATCATGTAACGGTAGCATTATGTGACCATGGAAATTTGCATGTATTTTGAACACAGTAATCAATATTGTAAATATGCATGGGAAGTCAATCTAGGAATTTTCTCTTTCATTTTTTATGATGCCTTGTCCCAGGATCACTTTGAATTTACTGATATAGAAACATCTTTACTATTAAGATTATGCTACAACTCCAAAACAATTTTGATATATGCTTTTCTTTAGTATTCAAGTCATTTCATCACGAAAAAAGAGTTGACAGAAAGCCTTTCTTATGTTTTGCAATATTATTGAAAGAATACTGCGCTATATTTCTAACATGTACTTATCGATTAAAAAGAAAAGTTAGGAATGTGTTTGGTACAAATAAAGGTCATTTCCGCCGCTAAGACATCTTTTCTTGATAAAATAAGAATAACTTGTAATTGTGTTTCTGGGACTAGGCAGTATTTATGAAAGCATTTCTAAATACGCCCTACCATTGTTCAGGAAAACGATGTTTGTTGTTATTATTGATAACCATTCCAGAAACGATATCTTTGATCGTTTAGTGTCTGTAGTCGCTTTCATATCAAGTAGATTCTGAAAGAAAACATAACAAATTTTGATTACAGTATTTTGTTTTTATTTGTTAATATAAAGTAACCTTATTTTTCACAATATTTAAGATCTCCAACGACCTCTTTGTTGCAATATTTAACATGTAATGTTTAAAATTTCTGTATTGATTGAATATCAAATGAAAAATCATAAAAGCCGCTATCGGGAGACTAAATCATCCTGTGACAGTTATATACAATTAATCATGTTTCCATGAAAACATGAATGACTGTTAATTATAAATTATATCTGGTCTATTCATTCAATGTGTTTATGTATAAACTATTGTTTAGTTTGCTTTCCATATAAATATTCTTCGAAATTAACGACAAATTGAATCTGGTTAAATTTTAGAATTATTGTCTTTATCTTTGTGTACTTTCAGACTTGTCGATGAGTACAATCA
The DNA here is from genome assembly GCA_022818135.1 of Saxidomus purpurata. Taxonomy (NCBI): domain Eukaryota; kingdom Metazoa; phylum Mollusca; class Bivalvia; order Venerida; family Veneridae; genus Saxidomus; species Saxidomus purpurata. The sequence continues at coordinate 48,119,998 of JAFMSR010000007.1, forward strand.
GCAATGACACGACAGACGTGGCAGATGCTGCAGTAAACGCAGCAAACAAATTCGAGGGGGCTGAAAATCTAAAAGAAAAATCAAACGAAATAGATACAAGCCTCGAGATTTTAGATGAAGAAAGCGACGAGATAGATGAAAAGGAAAAACGTTTTGGGTCAGTTCTCGGGAAAGGCTTTAGCTTTGGAAAGCGGTTTGGATCTGTTCTTGGACAAGGTATGAGTTTTGGAAAACGTTTTGGAAGCATACTTGGAAATGGTAAGAGTTTTGGAAAGCGGTATGGCTCTGTATTAGGTAAAGGATATAGCTTCGGGAAACGAGGAGGTTTTGGACATGATGACATTTACCTAAACAGTGAAATACCTGGTAGGGAAAACATCTTTTCAGAATTAGACGAAAATCAGCCAATTAGTAAAAGAGATGATGAAAACAGTATAGGCGAAGATATTGAGATCGTAGATTTATCCGGACCAATTGATGAGAAGAAATGGGTTTTAAATCACATATATGGAGGATTCCCAAATTACAAGAGGTCAAAACGAGATACCAGAACGAAGCGATACATACATTACTTCGGTAATATGCTTGGAAGAGGATTTTCCATGGGCAAAAAGAATGACAAAATAGCCACCGATAACCTGCCAGCGACTGATAACAACAGTGGAGACATGGACTTCGATGACAATTTATACTCAGCTTCAAAAGTACCTGGCAACATGTTAGGAAGACAACAAAGGAGCTATGATAGAGATCAGAGAAGATACCTAGGAAATGTTCTAGGAGGAGGGCTTTCCTTTGGAAAACGGGATTCTGAAGCAGATCATGAAACAATTCACGGGAATGGCAATCTGAACATGAATGTCCCAAACTCTGAAATATACCCTGAAGATTTTGAGACAAGAAATGAAAATATTCCCCAGAAGAGGTATTTTCTAAGTAGTCCAGGATATCGTTTTGGAAAACGTGACGACGACGAAGAAAGGGAAAAACGATTTGGTTTTATGTTAGGTCGTGGTTTATTCGGGAAAAGACAACCTATGCAATCGAAGATGAAACGTCCGTACGGCTTCGTTCTCGGAAGAGGATTTTCATTTGGTAAAAGATCACCTGAAAACACAGAGGAAGTACCTTACCCTGGGAACATGGATACACTCACAGATTTAGAGTACAATCAGGACTTAGACAAAAGAGCAGGATACATCCTAGGGAGAGGTTACAGTTTTGGCAAACGTGGAAACAAAAGATTTGGTTGGATACTAGGAAATGGATTTAGTTTTGGAAAGCGAGGCGATTCTAAACAATATTCAGAAGATGTCAGTCTATTTATAGATGACTTTGGAAATATTTTCGTTCGGACTGACCTAATTGATGATTTTGATCAATTGAATTCGGAATACTTGGCCAACACTGAGTCAAGAGTGTTCGGATGCACTGGTCATTTGATTCCCCACCAAGCCGAAAACCCAGATCAATTACAGAAGTCGTTGAAACGTACAACTGGACCTCTAAATCTAAAAAAGCGGGCAACAACGGAAGACGTTAGTTACTTTATAGATGATTCTGGAAATATATATTTGAAAGCTGACGACGTATCAGGTGATGACGTATCTCTTTTTGGCACAGATAAAGACATAACTTATTACACTTGTAACGGTCAGGTGACAGAAATTCTAGGTGATAATTTTATGGATGAAAACGTTTCAAAACGCGGCTGGGGAAGTGTTTTAGGCAGAGGATTTCGATTCGGGAAACGCTTCGGTTCAAGGAAAAGATTTGGTCATATTCTTGGAAGCGGTTTGTCGTTGGGCAAATAATACATCTGGCACAGTGTGGATAAAGGCCATATCATTTGAAATCATACATTTCCGAAAAAAACAAAACAGTACCTTAAATTTCCTCACACATACAAACGGAACAGAAAACAACAAAACATAAAAAGTGAATATATAAAATCGAATATACAGCAAGAAACATTCCTTAGCGGCATCTATGTTTACATTAAACATTACTGTGATCCTTACAGATGGTTTAGAAAGATGATTAGAAAAATCTAAATTTATGTCGTGTTCGTTATACTCTTTGAAGATTGGGGATTTGGAGAAGCAAATGACTTGCAGAAACGTTGTTTCATGTACGAGCATTGTCAGCTGAATCGTCGACCAGGCATGCAGGCATACATATATTATATATATATTTATAAATCAGACATAGATGGATTGTAGTAATACAATATGTTTATGCCTACGGAAAACAAGTTAAAAATTGGTTGTTGTGATTCCCAAGTATATTGCACAAACAATCTATTTGCAGGTTTGTGGCAAAGTTGTTTGTGTGTGATTTTGTTTCAAGTCCGATTTCCACCTGTGATTTTACTATACTTTTAACTCGCAATAAAATCAAACTAAAGAAGAAATTAAGCAAGCAGTTGAAACAAATGCAAGGCGAAACATGTTTCATACAAAACTATAGTATAAATAAAATCAAGACAACACGAAGTTTTCAATTTACATGTTTCGACTTTATGTCTTCGTCAGAAAATATACAACATACAGTATACAAAACAAAAAAGACCTCACGTCCGTTAAAAAGGACGCGAACGTCCGCGTGATGAAAAACAACGTAAGGTTTATAATATAAATATGGATCAGACTGATGCGGCGGGTTTTATTAAAAAGAAATGTATTTATTCAATACACGATAAATAAATATAAAACCCAACATGTCTATATGAAAAACCATTACTAATGAATATAAGATATGTTAAGTTCACACATCAAATAATACGCTACTGTTCATACCACTGGGCCAAGTTGTATTTAAAGTATGGATCCAGTAAGTCTCGCGCATCAGTCTGTCCAAATCGTTCTTAACAACATCAATTGGTAAAAAGCTAAAATCATCCATATTATGATCAAAGCTATAGTAACACATTCATGACTGTTAGTGAGTAAGGAATTTTTTTGATTTTTTTGTGTTTATGCCCCTGAAAGAAAAACTAAAAAAAATGACCTCCATCAACACAGATAAAATAGAAAACAATCTGCATGCAAGCGCCAAAAAAAGGCTTAAATGGCAAACAAGTTTTGGTCCTCGAGTCAGCTTCTAGGGCCATCATGTCTCTCTTGAAATGTTCATGCGTGCTTTCCATGCGGCATACCCTACTGGGTGCTTTTTTAAGCAGCCGTCTTGTTTTAATGTCGTATTTGTGGTTTTTAACCATACGATTTTGATAGTTTGATTTTAAAACGTTTTCTAAAGAAATCGGACACACTCATTTTTAATGAAACTTGCAAATTTAACGATTAGGATCCCTGTGAATGATACTGGTTTTTGTTCTATGTATCCGAGTACAGTTCATCAATGGGAAAGAGTGTTATGTCTTTGTTGTATAATGTTTCTAACTTTAACAAAAAGAGCTCTATTTTCTTGTCGTAGTGATATGTATGTAACTATCTTTTAGCGTGTTAGAACAGTCATACTACTTGATTACTTGTCATTGTGGAAAGCAAACCAAATTAAAAAAATTATCGGAGAAGCCATTTTTAATTTTTGACGTCACAACGTCCTTATGAATTATTTAATGCTAGTGATTTGGCAAGAGCAACACGTGGGACCCGCACCTGACACAGCTATGTTAAAATTCTGTTTCAATAATCCTTAAGCAAGAATGTTTACCGCTCTTTTCAGTAGACATGAATGTTTCGGTTTTTGTTTTACTTATATCATTCATATTCCTTTGCAGATACGAGCAATGCAAATAAAATGCGACCAATTGAAACGAAATTGATCTCCATATTAATTAATGATATTCCAGGTGCCGACAATACACCATGTCATGCGATGGGTCAACGAAGCATTAAATTGAAATATAGATAGACAAAACAATTACATTTTTATAACCAATTATTGTATTAACAGTGTACGGAGATTAACTTGAATAATATAATGAGTGCTTTGATCATGTATGTACTTGGCAATGCATCATCACTATCTCTAACACTGTTTTGTATTGTAGTTTTAGCACTTGGATATAAAGATCTGACCAGTAATTGCGTCACTGTAAAGAAATTGAAGAAAAGAGCCAAATGAAAAATTTGCTACTTAAAAAGAACAGAATTAAGCTATTCCGCTATTTGTTGAAAAATTGTGTAATTCGGTAAAATTAATGTTTGTTTGTTTAACGGGTTTGTCGTTCGCTTCATCCGTGTTTCAGTCAATCTTACAGGCTTTCAGTTCAGCTAACCATCGATTGTGGTAAGGACTTTATTAGACCCCTACCTTCCACAAGAAACTGCTTAACCGCTTCTCACATAAAGTGACGTCGTCGATAGCAGGGCTCGAACCAATTACCTTCAATCAATGAAATGTTACAGTGATTTCAATGGAGCACTTTTGTTATTATGTTGTGAGTAGTGCTCGCTGAACAATGCTCACTTTGACTACTGCTTACTGAACAATGCTCACTGTGAATACTGATCACTGCATAATGCTCACTGTGAATACTGATCACTGAACAATGCTCACTGTGAATACTGATCACTGAACAATGCTCACTGTGAATAGTACGAGATCCTCATACACTACACTACCCTTTCAATCGGAACATCACTCGGCTTTTTCCGTAGAAATAACGTTATTTCTACGGAAAAAGCCGAGTGATGTTCCGTTATTTCTACGGAAAAAGCCGAGTGATGTTCCGATTGTTACCCTTTGTGTAGTACGTGAAAATAGGAAAACGGAATTGTGGTATACTAACTATGAAGCAATTGAATACTAGAAAATTTTTGAAAAAACCTTGCAAAAATGGTTACCGTGCGACCTTATACACGCATCACAAATGGACTCCCGCTTTCCAACGAAAACGGGACACAATTTCAAACTTTGATAACCTGGTATGCTCCCCTTATTGGGATTCGCTCACTGGTTAGCAAGTTAAAATTAGAATATAACATCGAACATTTTATTGTAGTATATATATCAGATTCTAGTGACATTTCAAAGAGTAGTTACATGTTTGTAAAGATTGAATTCTGACAATAAATTCGGACTTAATTATTTAAGAAAAATTTGCCATTTACATTTTTTAAAAATAAATGTGAAACAAAAAATAACTTTGTTTTTCAAAGCTATTCTATTGTCCTTAAACGTATCGTATACGTATCCACTAGCAACTCGCACCTTACATTTAATTCTATTCAATGGTAAATTATCACAATATACATGTACATGTATATTTTAACTTTTCATAAAACGTTGTGAAGATAATGTGTCAATTGCTTCTAATGAATGTATTTGTTTGATGAATAAAACACGAGAGGCTGATCAGAACACTCTTTTATTTGTTTTAATAACTTGAAGGTTACATATCAGTTAAGAGCTAACTTCTTTAAGAAGGCCTAACATAGACCCTTGAAGCTGGCCTCTGCTACCAATTTACATATAGTCTCATTCGGTTGGATTGGTTCAATTTGTTTTGCTTTTTAGCAGTTTTAGCTATTTTACGATTCATTTTTAGCTAACCTGGCAAAGTGCCAGAGTGAGCTATTAGGATCGCATTCCGTGCGGCGTCCGTCGTCCGTCCGTCCGTTCGTCCACCATTTCCTTCAAACGACATCTCCTCTGAAACCACTGGGCCAATGATGATGAATCTTTGCAGGGATGTTCCTTGCATGAAGTTCTATCAAAGTTGTTCAAAGAATTTCATTCCATGCAGAAGTCTGGTTGTTATGGCAACAAATAGGAAAAACTTTAAAAATCTTCTTCTCTGAAACCACAAGGCCTAGAGCTTAGATATTTGGCATGGAGCATTGTCTAGTGGACCTCTATTAAGATTTTTCAAATTATGACCCCCGAGTCAAAATTGACCCCGCGCGGGTGGTCACTTAGTTTTACATAGGCTTATATAGGAAAAACTTTAAAAATCTTCTCTGAAACCACAAGGCCTAGAGCTTAGATATCTGGCATGTAGCATTGGCTAGTAGACCACTACCAAGATGTTCAAATTATGACCCTTGGATCAAAATTGTTCGGCACGGGGGGTCACTTAGTTTTACATTGGCTAATTTGGGAAAAACTTTAAAAATCTTCTTCTCTGAAACCACAAGGCCTAGAGCTTAGATATTTGGCATGTAGCATTGGCTAGTGGACCTCTACCAAGATTGTACAAATTATGCCCCTGGGGTCAAATTGAACTACACGGGGGGGGGTCACTTATTTTACATAGGCCAATATAGGAAAAATTATTTGGTATATAACATTGTCTAGTGATCTTCCACCAGGCAAGTGGACTTGTACCAAGGTGAGCGATATAGGGCAATCTTGGTCCTCTTGTTAATATATTCAAAGCACTGATCGTAACCAGTTACATTGTGATAAACAACCATTGAACTAAATGGTGTACGCAAGTCAACATGGCATGTTAATTCATAGTCTGCACTTATTTTTAAAAATTCGGATCAAATTTATTGTGAGTGTCCCAAAAGTCCATTAAATAAAAATTATGTTATAACAGACGCTGAAAATACGGTAAAGCCATAATTCCAACAAAGTAACGGTTGTGAAATACACAGTGGACATCGGGAAGAGCTGTGCACGTTTTCCAGCTCTGCTACCTATTTCAACAGGGTAGACAATGGCTAGAACAGGGATGCGAATCCGGGAGCTAACATACCGGAGGCGACTTTAGGGTCTCTAATGTAAATGATTGATTATATGCTGAATCCAAATTTAATAACTTAAAGAAGACTCTAAGTTATGTGTATTGTGAAGAAGCTTCCCTATCGAGTACGCTTCCTGGAAAAATCAGTACTGGTGACATATGAGGAGGCACGGTCGTGACCCTAGTGGGGCTCGAATCCGCAAACTCCAGGAAAAGCGGCAGGCACCTTAACCTCTACATCACCGCTCCCTGTTTTATTCCCGACCATGGACCCTGAATATGCATATCATCACTATGACAATTCATGTGTTCATTATTTTGACAATTGAAATAAAAAGCGGTAAGAATCCGGTTTTTTTTTTATATTTCCGAAGACGTTTATGAAAGTTCACTTTGAACAGTCCAGCTGTAAATTCATAATTCAATCTTATTCATTTCAAAATGTAGTTAGCTTTAAATATTTTTTTTTTGACTAGCACGTAAAAAATCAAAAGCATTCGCCGTCGTCTTTCGGATAAAAGCCACAAACTTTGAAATAAATTGAAAAAGTTTGAAAGTCATTTTATACGCATGGAAGTGACAAGTATTCGATATTCGCTTTAAAGAATAGGCAAACTAATTATTGTCCGTAGAATTTGGATTTTTAACAGATAATGATAAAATATTGTATAGAATTAATGATGTTTCATTAATCATTTTTATGATCAAAGATTTATTCCTATAGTTTTGGTCGCCGAACTAAGTTAACATTTTTCCATACTGCTGTGGTCGTATTCCAGTAGCATCTTAAGTGATTTATTAAGTATTTCAACTTTAGTCCATTTTTTTAAATTATTATAAATCTCTCAAAAGTCAATGATTGTGTGTTATTTTATCATCATCACGATGAAAGATTTTATAAAATTTAAACATACTGCAATGCACATTCTCCTTTTTAGATTAGCTTCTTAAGGAAATTGTTAATTTTAAGGAAAATCTTAAGATGCGACTGGAATATGGCCCCTGGTAAATAAAATGTACAAAAGTTAAACATGCGGATCTAGATGTTTGCGTACACATGTATAAACAGTGATTATCTGTTTCAAATCCTTACAGTGCGAATATGTCATGATAAGCGGGAAAATAACAAAGTTTACAATGCTGCCTAAAAAGTGGGACGTCCAAAAATATTTGAAACTGCATTTATCATAAACGTCGTTACTGATACTGTTTACGCTTAACGCTGTACACTATGTTATGATGAAGAAAAAGATGCAGATTTTCCACATACACATTTTACTAAGATTTGAAAACAGGCGAATATCGACCTTTCACGGACCGAGCCCTTTATCAAAGACTCAGTACTAGGGTTTCTTTTAAAGCCCTGCACAGTTCAACAAATATGTTACGGAAGATTGATCAACTTTCGCTCTAGAAGCTGGGTTAAGCCGCTCGTGAATACAAAGCTTCTTCATACTTCAAAAGAAAATCCGATTACCCGCATCGGATGAATTTCAATCTCACACCACTCAACAAAATTAAATCAAATTTGTGTTTTGATTAAAACTGTTTGTTTGAGCAAAAAGAATACTAGACCGAGCGGACGGACGATGGGATAGGATCTTCCGGTATGGACACGGATATATCCGAAGCATTCCAACCATTATTTCCGCTTCCGTTTGATTAAACTTCTTAATATAGTTTACAGGTCTTAAAGTACATTTAAAAAGGAAATCAATATCTCAACTAAATATAGAATTAATTGTTCCAAACGAGCAAATGAAAAGTGAAGGCTTCTTGCACACTGCATTTTGCCTAACCATTATCCATGAAGTCAATCGTTCTAGTAAGAGTTATCATTCTGTTAAGCAAATTCTATGAATTTAATACAAGGAGAGAATTAAAAAATGCGCAAAGTATTTTCCAGTTTGCCTAATGGCTACCTATCTCGCTCTATCTTTTTAATAACAGCGACTTTGACTTTAACTTCTCTAACCTCAAGACCTTACTCAACATACGTCTTGCTATAAGCAGCCCACCCAGTACATGTACCTTTACAAAAGGTAACCTTGAATTTGACCACTGTGACCATAAAACTAGTTTAAACCTTCGTCATGATATAAGCAGAGTCAATTATTTAATGACCCAGATACAAGGTACCAACCCATCAAGTTTCGTAACATTACCGCAGTTCTAACTAAAATTAAACAGAAACCCGTTTTCCTCATTTTCGTTACGGTAACCTTGACCACAATGACCTCAAAAATAAGTACATATGTCTTGATATAAACTACACTTTCATCACATAGTGGTACCCTATGTCACTACAAACCTAAGTTATAATGGGGACAATGTCATTTTGGTTAACATGCGACAAATGAAAGACAGAAACTCCAAAACCGGACCGACCAAGCTGGTTATTGAACTTGGCCGAGATATTATGCCAATAAATGTTTGCTGGTGTTTGGATGATATATACTCTATTTGAAGAGTGAACGCTGTCATTTTTCTTCTTCAAAATGTTACAACACAATGGTCATAACTCCAACCGGTCCGACTAGACTAGTTATCGTTTTTGGTCGATATATTATGCCCATATACTAAACAAAACTTCTGATGCACAGCCTGTCTTTTTCCATCTTTTATTTAATTATCACCCCATCTTATTTTTCAATCCGATGCACGAAAGCTGTGTTACACCGGAAACAGCTCCTTTCGAATACAGCTCCCTGGAGAGCTATATTCGGTCCGCATTAACGAATACAGCTCCCCGGACAGCCTCCTTAATCAAATGGGAGCTGTATTCGGTATTCTTGTACCTTTTTTCGAATAGAGCTCCCCAGTGATCCGATGTAACAGAGAGTTGTATTTAAGGCGTATCATTGCGATACGAAATTTAGTATAGAATGATAAGGATCCATCCCGCTACTCAGGATACAGTACATAGCCCTGGGATATTTGTCTTATTGTCCGTCCGTGTTGGACGGACGGTTGAACGAAACTTAGAGATTTCATGACTTTTTTTGGTGGTATTGAAGAATTAATTTCTTTCAATAAACCAACATTTTTTATACATGACTGTTGCACATAAGGTGGCAGTTTAAGTGGTTTTGTACTTTGTAAATTGTTGACGGAATGAAGCACATTCACACCGACAGACGGACTGATAAGACAACATACAGGGTAGGACAACAGACATATATTCGGACAGATTGACCCAAGCTTTCGAACTACAATTTGGTCATTGACTTTTTCGAAACGGCAAAGCTTCTTCCTCAGACTTCTGTTACTTAATCCGTTTTATCATCCGTGTGATCAAACATAGGGAGCTTGAATTTATTCGAATGTGCTGTATTCGAAAGGAGCTGTATCTGGTGTTACAAAGCGATCATGTCTTGCGTGTATGAAGACAAGGTGTATATAGTTCCGTTACATGAATTTCAAAATGATCGAGTAACTACTTACAAATCATAAGGCAGATAATTTAAATTTAACGTTCAAACCTCCGTGAACTTAACACGGGTTATTCCTTGATGATCTTCCTTTTGAAACCAACTCTCAAAATTATCTTCCGTATACGAAATTTGTATCACTCGATCATCTTGAAATTCATGTAACGAAAGTATCTACCCAGTGTCTTCATAAACGCAAGACATGATAGCTTTCGTGCACAGACAGCTGAATAATAAGCTCGCAGATATTGGAAGGGTTGATAATAAAATAAAGAAGGAAAATAGTAAATACACATTATGACAAGGTTTGGATAAACAATGTTGATAAACAAGGCTCAAATAATTCATCTGACATGAATTACGCCGACCCCAGATGACATTCTTCAAATAACAATATTTTTTCGTTGGAACCTGGTTAAGAAGTAAGTTGATATGTAGATGCTATATCATGCATAAAGATTAATTTTAATACCTACTTGTTGCTGATTTTTAACCGATTTAATGCACGGGGAAGCCCATGGCTATAGGAGTTACCATGCTGCGAGCTCATAAACCGTAAATAGAGATTAATTTATATAGCACTCCGTGTGATAACGGATTATCGATCTAAGAAAAGAAAAATCTAAACGGGTAGAATCAATCTGCCCTACTGATATAACAGGTCCGAAAATCCATAAATATCTGAAATAGAGAAAAGTTATGAAGAAATTAATATCCCTGACTAGATGGATAGATAATGTTGAAACCTGTATTTAAAATAGCTGAAAAATCAAAACCGGATTAATGATAGATTTGTGTGATTTGTTAAACATTTGTTTGTAAACATAACAAAATAGATTTTAAGATTTTTCTTTAATACGGCTTTTGTTTGGTTATGTAAGATTGCTACCGATCAGTAATGGTGAAGAAACAACGATAATGAAGAATACAGATTTTGACAAGTTCTTTAAGGTTGCAATGCGGTAAATTTTAAGTATAAATTATTGTTTTGAATGGGGCGCTTGTACACTCGTATAATAGCGTGTTTTATATTCATTTCAGTGGACTACCTAAATCTAAACAACCGCACTGATTGTTAAAGTATTTATGAGATCGATTTGGAGGAAAACCTTTTTTGCAAATTGACTTTAATTATTTGTATTGGCAGTTTTGTGGACCGCTGCCTTTTATAAAATGGGCGATGATTAAAAAAGTGAAAACAAACAGTAACGTTATACTCAAGGAGAGGAAATATATTTATAAAAGTTTTTTTTAAGTGATTAAACTAAATAAAGGCTGTTGAAGTAAAATAGTTCAACAATGACTGGGACGAATGCAGACCCGGACAAATCTTTTATTATCGTTAAATATGGGGGTAAGTCTTGTTGTTGTTTGTTGTTGATATCGTCACCATCATCTGCTTCTATTCCTTTTCCTCACCATTCATTATGAAATATTGTAATATATTATTATAATGTAATACAAGATGATGATGATGATGATGATGATGATGATGATGATCAATGAGTGTTCGTTTAAATATTAATTGTCGTAGCTAGATATGATAAAAAGAAATGTAAGCCTTAGTGTTAATAGTATCAGTAGTTTCAAATGTTACATATCATACTTCTGGGTGTCGTCTGCTCATCCATTTTTTTTCTTTTCTTTTAGTTGAACTTTGTACCATCGGCGCCACCCTTACCTCTTACATATTTCTTTTGTCGGTAATCCGTACAATTTGAGAAATTAATAAACCTAATTTTCAATCATTACTATACTTTAAGTAATTTTGTACTCCAAGTTAATGTTACCCTATACTAAAAATTGTTCAAAAGAAGAAAAAAAAGTTTTGTTTTTAAGATAGCAGCCATAAATTACTACTTAAGCTGTAGACGTTGATTTAGAAGGGGTCGCGGCATGTATCACACTCCGATCTCGATTACTCACTTCTTTTTCAATGTTATTAAAATCTTAACGTTCATTTCTTCGTTGTGAAAACGACCAAGTGCAACGTCAAAACTTGCTGATAGTAAGTACTCGATGAAATCTAAGGCTATAAATTAAATCATTGAACATTATAGTTTGTTTTTGATATTTTTATTACCCAATGATTTAAGATACTGTTTGAAAATACTTAAACACTTCAGTGTTCTGTAAACTTGAACTTGCAAGCGGCGGGTGACTCTGACTGTGTGTCTTGTGTAGATCATGATCAGCCTTCACATCCGCGCAGTCTGATTATAATCTGTACTTTTCGCTTTTCAGTTAATAATTTTTCAATGAGCACCACTTTGTACAAATAATGGCACTGTCCAAATGGATAAAGGGAGGAGTCCATTTATTAAAATAAGCGGGGTAGGGATGTTACCTTAAAGGATGTAGGGGTTTCTCTAATACACTGTCAATTACTAACAACGAAACAGTCCAATGAGAAGCCCTGGCCGATTTTTCCCTAAAATGAAAGGTAACTTAGGGCAATAGGCCTAATCTCATTCCCTCATTACTTATATCCCAAACCTGCGAAAAATATCTTACTTAATGGAACACCTTTATGAATAAGGTAACACATCTTTGTTCTATCACTATTGTATACACAAACACATATTTTGTCAAGTTTGAGTGTACCGTGAAGCAATTGTACTGAAATAATGTCATTAGACGCCATATTTGTAATACCACTGTTATCATCCATATCAGCTATGTATAACAATACGATATCTTCAATTTATTAGCGATATATTAATATTACATCGAGATATGAATACACGAACTTTACAAAGTGCGATATTGGCCGCTTTGCAGTTCTTACAATAGTTTGGGTAATTTGATACTAAATTAGTATTATCGTTGGGCTACTGATAGAAAAAACCATTTGGCAAAATATGAATTAACGGGTTTTGGTTTAATTATTGTCCGTTATGTAAAGATTTTGTATGCCTAGTTTGGTTAATTATCGTCAGTTTTGCAAATGTTTGGTAACCTCGTTAGCGATGGTGTGGTTTTTTCTTTCGTACACAACCTTGTTGTCCGCAATAAAATTGCGCAGATGAAGACGGGAATTGATTCTGCGGTCGATGTTCCACAGCGAGAAAATAAATCTGATTGCAATAATTGCAAGTATTGCGGTAGAAGATAAGGATCCAATCTATGTTCAAACAACGGCACAACTTTAACCGATTTTAAACTACATCCATTTAGCAAGATGAAATATTTGAATTTCATGAAGGGCCTTTGTGTTTGTTGAGTCTTTCAGCTTCCCTAGATTGCTTGTGAATTTTGAAGCAAAACTCCGAACCAGTAACCTCTTGGCTTAAGGTCAGATGCACTACATCTCTTTTAGGTGTCGAGTAAGGCTCGCGCACACACGACAAAATACTGTGAATTGTTTACGACCAGTCTGACATAGGTTTTTTGGGGGGTGAGGGGGATGGGTGAGTTAAGGCCCGTAACCAGTATTTCAGTTTTTGTACCAGACGGCAGTTTAACCAACATCGGTTCTCGGAAAAGACCCTTAACCGGCTGTCGATTCACCAATCGTCGATTAACTTTTGATTGAAACAATGATTCTTGGTGGGTAACACTGGTGGAATATTTTGATTTTCATTTGAATCAAGATTTTTGTCCTCATTCTCTAGAATGAACAAAATTATTGTATGAGTCTTTCAAACTGTAGAAATGTAACAAAGTTATTCGACTGTTATTTTAATGTCGGTAAACAACTGGGTCAAGAACTAGACTTTCAGTGCCATTTTTTTCACATTGTATTAAATAAGACTTTTTTTCTGTCATGCCGCCTTCCTAAACGGAGCAACATCACAACTGTGAACCTATGAATAAATAAGATTTTACAGAAAGCCAGAAAACCTCGAAATTAACCGTCACTTTCGTCTAATAGAAATCCAATCCGCCCATTTAAGTGGAAAATCAGCATTGCAAAAAGCGTCTCTGAAAAGGATAGTATTGAATCTTTTTTTGTGTGGGGGGTCTTCAATTACACACAACCGCAATTACACACCCATCACATCCAATATATCTTATAATGTTACACAAATACGGCGATTTTATTCCCTCTTATTTAATGTCCTTAAGAGGTTTTCGCGTTTACATTGTACAAATGAATGTTTTTTTCTCCCAGAAGCTGTTATCCATTATATTGGAGCATAAAAAAGATGTAAGACCACAATTTCTAAACGATTCAAATCAAACAGCATTAATTCTCAGGGCGTTGGAGATAAGTTATTTGGGGAAAACTTGGGGAGGCAAAGGAAATCACGTAACGATTTCTGTAATTGCGTTCTTGAACCCTTGGCATTGAAATTAAGTAGTAATTCCACAGTGTCATAAAAAACTCTGTTTCACATCAGGCCATATTCCCCACGCAGATTTCGGTCATCTGTTATTTGGGTTTGTTAAACGGTGACTACATTTCGTAGCAAAGTACTGTTGTTCTTACGCCCGCTCCAACTGTATTTTTGTCATTTTTACAAGCGCCGGAAAGTTTACCAAGAATCATCGTTCCTTGGAAGAACCAGTGCTAGACTCATATCGTCCGTAAGAAACTAATAACTTTCTCACATGTTAAAGAAATATAGTCGGTAGCAGGGCTCGAACCAAATTTTCAATCGGAAATGCCAATTAACACAGGGTTTATTGTATATTACAGATAACGAAGAGGCTATATTTAACCCTTGGTGTTCCAGTCACACCCTAATGGAGTGGATACGAAAGAAGTGCAACTGTGATGATGACAGTAGGTTTTTTTTTTCATTTTTATTTTATAGTTTAACAACAGTAAATGAGAGCGAGGCTTGCACGATCTCCTCGGCATTTATCGTTGTTTTAAAATAATATTAAAATAACATACACAACTCCCTTGACGTTAATAATATGTTCATGCATATTACTTAGGAAATAGATTTCACTTTTGAGTGATATACCGGTTAGTATATCACTGTGGGGAGTGTAAATGCGCAGTAATTACGAAGCATCTACACGACACACAGTGATATAATAACCGGTATATCACTCAAAAATAAAATCTATTTCCATTCTAACACGTTAATCTAAACAAAAACATGTTCGATGGGGTACTATTTGCTGCGCTTTCATGAAGTTGCTGTCTTGAAACTTGTAGTTTTCCGTGCATTCCTTGCATTTCGTGAAATTTTGACTGTTCTTTTTTGCTCCTCAAATAAAACGCATTTCGTCTTATTTTTGTTGTTTCTCATATTGCTGGCGATACCGGAAGTGTAGAAAATTTTACAAATTACAAATTATATCACTGTGTGTCGTGTAGATGCTTCGTAATTAATCACTCAGACCCTCGGCCTTTGTGATTAGATTACTACGCATTTACACTCCCCACAGTGATATACTAACCTGTATATCACTCAAAAGTGAAATCTATTTCCTAAATAGATAATAAATTTATGGATAGAATAATGTTCTATTTAGTCTATAAAAATGTTGACTAAGGTATTTCCTTCATATTTTTGTCATTTCTTCACGAAGTGTGTAGTCAGAAATCGGTTCTTACTTTTTGAAATATCATTGAAATAAATACTGTTAACATGTTCTTTCGAAAAGCGACGCCAGAAATAACGGTCAATTTCGGCGGTACGATATTTTGGTAAAATTAAAGCTACAAGTAATTTTATATCGCAAGGGCTAATGAGACTTTAAGATCTGTACTGAAGATTTGTTGTATTTCAAATACAAAGAAGCGACAGAAGTGTCCAATATAATTTTTACCCACAATGCTTGGATACTATGAGACTGGATTCAGCAACCTTGTCGTCTACCAGTGCTTACTCTAAACCACAGGGGCCGGTATCGAACTCATTTTGGAGAAAAATTAACTACATTGTATATATAATTATGCTATATTCAATATAGCATATATTGTTCATTTTTCTCCAAAAAGACTTTGATACCGGCCCACGTGCTCTAGACGTCTTTGTATTTCGCGAGTTGTATTTTGCGAGGTTTTAATTTTCGACTTATTCGCGACGTGTTTAATTCACGAATTCATAATATACAATTTAAAGATAGAATGTTCAGAGAAAGTTGTGAATTTGCGACTCCTGAAACTTTCCAAAAATTTAACTCTGTATCGTTGTTTGTTTTATATTTTAGTTGTAATAGATCTGGTGGATATGGACGGACAAGTGACAAACTTGGCTGGAAGGGCGAAAGAATATGCAAATGAGATTGTAACAGCTAGAGGCATTTATATACTAATTCGGGTTGAAAGTAAGTACATTGTTATACAGTTTTACAATTCATTAATTATTATACATTTATACACATTTAGTGTTTGGTCCAACCTATGGGATCTGATCCACGAAACAGACCGAATTCGAAGACTTGAATTAGATACAGCTATATATCATAGTCGGTATTCCGTTTAAGTCGAAGTTTTGTTATCTCGAAATCGCTTTTTTAAATGTCAAAATTATTTTCAGTAAAAAATGTATTCAATTTTAACTGTTTCTGTTCTCAGTCGGTACATAGATATACGATGTACATGTATATATAATTGATTTTTTTTATATCAAATACTGTTACAAAGTAGCAATAAGAAATGCCTTGTCAGCTCACTTTTCATTAACGTTTCCATTAATTATGTGCTTTTCATAAATTAAGATCGACATTTACGTCATTTTTATTGAGAAAGCAATAACACTAATATGAGAAAAGCTTCGCGTTGGTGTTTAATTATTTAAGAAAATTTCAATAGGTTTAGGACATTAAGAATAAAACAGTCCAATTTTACGCACAAAAAATACTGTATTTGTTTTTCTTAATCTGCTAATAGCGGCGTATTTGTTTAAAATCAGAAAGTTAATACCCCCTGTTTACATTTTGCAGATCTGTATTGAAAACAAGACCTAATCCGCATACCGAAGCAATGAAACTGCGGTCGTTGTCCAAATTAAAAACAAATATCAGAGATAATAGCTCCTTTGAAAATAACTGACATTGCTTGTGGTATGCAATCAATCATCCGTGTGTCTGAGTCCGTTGCCTAAGTGAACCCAGGGAGGTTGAACGCTGTTTGGCGGCATCGCCGAGACATATTCGACACGGCACAAATGTGCGCTAGTCGAGGCGGGCTTTGACCTTGTTGAAAACTTGACTTGTGTCACTCAACGTATTACTACTCTGGCTTTACGCAATGTTATTTGGCGAAGGTGCGGCGTTCTGAATGTTTTACAACCTGCCATTGGTACCCACCCGACTTGGAGGCCGTGACCATATACAAATGCTTATGTATACACATACCCTAACCTTAACCTTACACTAGAAAACAGTCTTAACATTTATTGGGATCCATTCGATGCTCCTGGTATGCTACTGACAACTCTTGGGAAAAAAATCGAATACGCGTGGGACAATCCCAGTCAATCCGTTTTGGGTATTTTTTGTCACTCTGTACATGTGTACACCGCTTAACCTCGGGTTTATGAATACTAGTTGACGTCAGTTTCATATACATTACGATTGTCATGTATATAAAGTTTTTGATCGAGTGTCAGTGTAAGCTGAGAAGTATTTTTTGAAATTTTATCATTTCATAAATTTACATTTACGTTATTTGTAATAATTGAACACACACAATAAACATGTTCAAACCATTATCTAAAATGATTTTTCTACGCTCAAACGAGTACAAAGTGTCCCTTGATATGCTCTTTTGATCGCGACCATGCGTCCACCACCCATGAGGTATGTTATCTCTTTAGAAACTACCTCTCTGAATCATGGCCCGAGTACTTATAGCCACACAATTGCGTAAATGCTTGGTTACATTGTATGTGACAGATCGGTTTGATACGCCAAGAGTTGAGAAAGCCTAATGTATCACTGTTATAATTGAAATTAATCTAGTTTACAACCTGGAAGCAACAGAGAGTCTGCAGAATATATTATGAAAATGAGATTTTAAAGTGTTGGATAGATTAGACCCTAGTTGACAGGAAGTATCTACCTTCGTTAGTCTACAATGTATATATTATAAGCCATATAAATTGATTAAAAACAACTGTGATTGAAACGTATTTGCGGTTACACCATCTCAGATAACTTGATTGTCGACTAGATTAGAGCCTTTTGTTCAGAGTTATTGCCCTTGAACTAACATATTCGGACGAGATAGCGCTGCAGATTGATGGCCAAGTGTGTCCGCAGATATGGCTTTCAGATTAAAAATTAAAAAATATATATTATATTTCATCTAATTTATAATTTATTATTGCAGGGCTTCCAGATAATGGTCAGTTTCACTACACAGCACTACTCAATAACCTAGAGGAAACTAATCCAGAATTAATGGGTGAGTCTGTCACACGAAGTCATACTTACTATGTATGATGATCAATTAATTAAACAAATAAAAGCACGTTAACAAATTTGAAACTAAGTCTTACGTAGGACACTTACAGCCCTGCACAGCTCAGAGTACTAGAGATAAATCAAATTGTTAGTTTGAACATTTAAACCTCTTGTTTATGCATAACTGCTCAGTGTTGCAAACACTCTTGAAATTAAAGGTAAGATTTATTTACGACACCATTAGACAACACTACTTAAACACTTGGATCTCTCCAAACCGCGCACAATCAAAGAATAAGATTGATTGATATTATCAATCTTTAAAACGACACTTTTACTAGGCATTACTCTCAAAACCTTAGAGGATACCATGGCCAATCATAAAAAAGCATTACAAAGTCTGCACAACGCTAATTTTACTCACCACTACTCGAAACCTCATGAACAGTTCTTAAGTAAGTTAAAATGCTGTAAAACCTTAGAGGATGATTTCCTTAAAGTCCCAAGATCACATTTACAAGAAGCTCTCATTTTATCAAGAAAGATGTTATGACCTTTATTTGTACCAAAAACATTCCTAAGTTTGCTTTTTAAACCTCTTTAAAACGTACATATTAGAAACATAGCACAGTATGTTTTTCAATGATATTGCAAAAAAATAAAAAAGGCTTTCTGACAACTCTTTTACTCGAAGAAACGACTCGAATACGAAAGAAAAGCATTTAGAGTGAATAGAATATTGTTCTATCATTAAACTATCATTAAATTAATTTGACTTTATCAGTAAATTCAAAGAGATCCTGGGACTTTAAGTACATTTGAAAGTCTGTAGAACGACAAGTTTACACAGTACTAACCAAAATGAAAAAAAAACACAAACTTAATCCACTGACTGAGCTACAAATCATTGTGCAAAAACTCATAGGAAACCAAATACAAATAATAAGTTTATTGGTAACTGGACGATTTTAGTACTCTGTTGACATCCGCTTTTGCAACATTTTATATACGCAAATTACATAAAAGTTGTATTTAAATTTCAGTGAAATTAAACAGCCTATCACGGCCAACAACTCGAGCTAAAAATACCAAACAGAAAGGAGGAAAGAAAACACAGCCGCAAAAACTACGCCAAGAGTCAGCAAACAAAAGACCTTCTAGCAGTGAGAGAAAGCGAAACAAGTGAAATAGATCTGAATAATAAATATATAGAAATATGTCATCAAGTTTTACTATGTAATACAGGAAGACATTGCATCTTTGATTCATTACTTAAAGTTATATTTACCCTTCAAAATGGTCACATTGATGCTGAAAACACAATGGATACTTTAATAACAAATATGTTTTACCAAGTTATTTTCTGTTATTCTGGTGTAGACCATGATCTCAGACGACACAAAGATACAGTCTGATCATGATCTGCACTTTTTTCTTCATTCAGTCGGGAAATATAGAGCGAATTAACTTCCGAGTATTGTAATGAAGCTTATAGGTGGCTAATCCAATTTTCCTTGTGTATTTCTCCATGCAAACCTCTTATTGGTTGTAAACAGTTAATACAAAAAAACAAATGAATTGACTACATAAACATGTTTGTAGATATTTACCACTATTAAGCTAGTGCGTTATATGTTCTTTGGAAAATAACACAACAGAATGAATTGTAAACAAAAGTTATTTCTGTCATTGGCAGATACATAACCGAAAGGATGGATTTGTCAAAAAAGGATAGTCAAACAAGATTTTTATAAATCTCTGCTATATAATGTAAATACAGATCCATATTTTTGGTTATAACTGTGGCAATGTTCATTATTCTAGAAGTATAACTCATTGATTAATATTTTATTTATAACTATGATGGTCATTTTGAATGGTAGACTCCCATTAGGACTTGTGAAAGCTTCGTTTGTATTATCATATGCATTTACTATATGCATTTACACATATAACATATGTATGTTAAAATACTATATGAGTGAGGACAGTTTATTGATATTGTTGTTTTATTTCAAATTGAATTTTATCAATTTGTTGGGCTGACCAAAAGTACTCTCTCAATGTTAACTGCAATTCACAGTTTATATATCGCAGTATACTATACCATTGTGCCTTCTTGTTTTCAATGTTATTTATACATGCATGACAAATGTCTATCGAAAAAAAGAACTCTGAAATACTGAAAACGTTTTTGAGTAAATAATAAAAAAAACTAAATATAGTTTGTATCTACATTGTTATTCCAAAAGTCTGCTATAAACTTTATCTGCTGTACAATGTGGTGTTGGTACGGGCCTTTCATTGTTAAATACAGTTGCAAGAACCACATAGGCCTATAAATAGTCATGTATTGTGTTTTCTATATGCGATTTATTTATTTTAAATTCTATTTGTTTATACTTTTTATTTAACATTTTATGTTGTGTATACATTTATGGGGCTTCCTATAGATGATGTTTCTCATGAAATGGCCTTAATGTGTAATGTAGCCGGCGAGATCGAATCCTTGGGCGGTGGTTTAGGTACTGACGAAAAATCTGCTTTAACCCTATTCTTTGCTCATGTCTCTGGCGAAGAACGATTTATCTAACTACAGTTTTGGTTTAAACAGTATTTATTCAATAAATGCATATACAATATTTCTGTTAAATAACAGCAAGGATCGAGTAGGAAGCTCTAAGCTTATTTAAGAACTCTCTCCTAAAACTACAGTTTTAACGAGTTCCTCTCGGTCGGAGTGATTTACACATCTTTTATTCATACGTACCGTGTTATTTTAATTTATCTGTTGCCGATCTCTCCCTATAATGAACTTAACATCTTTTGTATTTTATACTTGTGAGGGTTGTTATCTAAAAGTGTTTGAAAACTACGTTGATACTAAATTTTGTTTCAATATCTGTGTTTAAACGGATAAAACTTGACTATAGATTCTGTGCAGTAGCGTTTCAGAGCGCAGTTATATCCGCACGAGTTGTCTTTCTTTACAATTACTTCTAATGGCATTCCAACATAATTGTTAATAAACTTTGAACTTTAAAACAAATGTCTGTTTTTTTTAAACCCATAAGAAACTTGACCCTTTCTGTGACGCCCTTTCGGAGAAAAGGCGATGTATAGGGATCGCTGTGTCCGTTGGTCAGTCCGTCCGTCGGTCCGTCACAAAAACTTAACGTAGGCTATAACTTTGCCATTTCTTAAGATTTCTTCATCTAACTTTCAATTGAATTGCTTATGACAAAAGGGTCGTGATGCCGATAAGTTTTGCAGTTGAAGGTCATTATGTGACAGAGTTATGCCTTTTTTTGTACTTTGATATTGTCACGAAATTATTGGTTATTCTGACTTTGTAAGACGTCAACAAAATTGTTTTACTGAACATCCATCTAGTGAATAACAGTTAATCAACATTATTCAGAACGTAATATTATTGTGGTTTGTAGTTCTATTATTTACATTCCATTGGCCGAAAAGAATTCGTTAAACACAGAATGTCATTCCATAACGAAATTCAGCGATGTTTCGGTTTTGGGCTCCATCATTATTTATACACAAGTAATGATGAACAATTCTTGCGAAACTTACAAAATCCGGACATACCAAATTACTTCCCTTGTTACATCGAACCCGAACAGTAACATTGGACAAACCTGCATTATAAACTTGTTTTAAAGAAGGAATTATTGATGCTACATAGAAGTTACATAGATGTAACATGGCGATTACTTATGTTACGTGTATAAGAAAAACTGCCTAAATATATATTCGATGTAACAAAGTTACAGTAACATTGGACAAACCTGCATTATAAACTTAATTTAAAGAAGGAATTAATGATGTTACATAGATGCTACAAAGAAGATTACTTATGTTATATGTATCAAAAATACGTGCCTCAACATAAGTAAAATGTTTCAGTAACACTAGACGACACAACATTATTAACTTGTAATAAAGAAGGATCTTTTGATGTTACTGGGATGTTACAGATAAATTAAGTTGAGAGTACTTATGTTACGTGTAACTAGAAAGGGTGCCTTTATATCTTTTACGACTTTCTTACCTTAGTTTGTCATTGGTGTTTTAATATGTAACAAAAGTTACAATATGTTACTAATGTTACGCCGGTAACACATTCATACCGTTTAAGTAATAAGGAACTTTTTCGTGCGCTAGATGTGATCAGTTATATATACATGGTTTAACATGGTTTAACAAAATTAACTGAAAACTAGCGTATATCTGAAATGAATATGAAGTCGTTACATTATCAAAAAGTCCCTTTGTTTTTCGTTTTTATTGATTAATTAAAATATTAGTAAAATACAAGCTAAATTATGCAAAGTGCAAAACCAGATTGAATGACTTTAAACAGGAAATTACTGCAAAAAGGATATAATCAAGCTCGCCTTTACCATGAAATCAACTTTCGAAAATTGAATACATCCAACATGGTGGAGGTAAAAATATTCTAAACAGGTCTAAAAATTCGAACATTTTCCTTAAAATGTGTAATTATGCTTTTTAGAACATTTCAATTTTCGACTCGTTTCAGTTTTTTCGGAAATCGAATATATCATCAACAATTTTCACAAATCACTTGTAACAAAACTCTCTTAAAGGGATGCAATGACCTGGTTAGAAATACCAAGAAAATACACATTGTGTTCTTTAATATCAATTAAGTCCGCTTTCAAAATGAATAGTCTGTGGTAATAACCACATTTCAAACTACAAAGCAAAATAGTATTCCAAGAGTGCTGAGTCTTAGATAGGATGAATGACATGTCCTTTAGTTCCACTTCTCTTCGGCTTGGCAAAGGCGAAAGTTATTCCGGCAATGATGGCAAAGAACACAGATATGCAAGCCAAAATAAAGGCCAGTCCATACTCGAATGCATCGTTTGCATCGGAATTTTCTGTGTCTTTTACAGTGATTATTATAGCTGTCAATATACATAGACCTGGAAAATATAATGTCAATATACATAAACCTGGAAAATATAATGTCAATATACATAAACCTGGAAAATATAATGTCAATATAGATAAACCTGGAAAATATAATGTCAATATACATAAACCTGAAAAATATAATGTCATAATAAACATAGACCTTGAAAATATTTTATCAATTTACATAGACCCGGAAAATATTATGTAAATATGCATAGAAACACTATTTCAATAGACATTGACCTGAAAAATGTTATGTCTATATAGACATGGAAAATATTATGAATTCTCTAAAACATTCGCAGGAGGTTAAAGGGTAACGAAGCTTTCCTCTTGTACCAGCATAAATCACTGAATTCGGATTGGTTATAAATGTAATTTAAATTAAGCTCAATAAACGCTAGAGCTTTGAGTTTGGCCTCTCTATAGTACACTTAGGACAATCGTATGTACTCGGGGGATTCCCGGCAAGTTTTTGAAGATATATCGAAAGTAGGGGTATGTATCCTGGAAAGGAATAAGCTTTACAAAAATGTTACCCATTGTGACAGGTATTTACGGTTTCATAAATGAACGATTGTTAATAAAAATAAATCACTGTACGGCAAATAATTCCCTCGCACTTGTAATAAGTAGAATAGATACGAAACTCTAAATTACCTGTATCCAATCCGGTAGTAGAATGCAACTTACCAAACAGTTATCTAAGATAACGAAAAGATCCTCATGATATTATCGATTTTCTACCCTTTAAAAAGGTCAGCAATTAGATTTTACGCAATTATATATAAGATCTAGTGTAAAAAATCTTTAAACCATTAAATGGTATAACATTTCAAATACTAAAACTGACCAAGTTTGATGAAATAGCACGATCGAGCTATTCACAGTCTGATAAAAGTATAAGTATCATGTGAAACACATAAAACCACAAAATATAAACGAGTCAGATACCTACCTGCCACGACATCAAATACACATGCAGTTATTGCAAGACAGCGATTCCTCAGGCACAGTAGCAGAAGGCCTAGAAATATTGTAATCCCTAGAAGTACGCATGCGCCAAACACAAGCCACCTAGTGGCCTGAAAATTGTCTGATACATCTGAAAAGGTAAGATATTTATGCATAACATTAGCAGTGAATTGTCACCTTTGCTCTTGCAGTGAATTGTCATCACATGGTTCACCATAAAATTCATCTTAGGTTGATATTATTATTGTATTTTAACCATTTATTATTTTGTGATACATTCCTTGTTAATAACTATTTTCTTACAATATTCTAGAACATTGCTTTAGTGTTAGAAAAATTGACATCGTATTTGATCATAAGAAGTGGCTTTAAACTACACACGAATGTACGTGAGCATGTGCACAACAAAATTAATGTAACAAACTTTTAGTTTCAGTGCAGATATCTAGCGAGAAAGCTGTAACACAGGACTTAAACAGTCCAACGGTGAGGACGTCAGGAACATTCCACCATATCGGTATGGCCAGCGCACCAATACATAGCCCAAAAGCAAGGATGGTAAATGCCACGGCACACACAGCGAGTATGGTTTTCGTCTCCATCTAAGCAGATTTGAATAAACTGTAATTCAAAAATATATTAGATTGAGTTATACTAAAATAATTTTCAACGTACAGCAGCATTGGTATGTAAAACATGACATTCTGGAATACAGTCAAACTTGTATTAAGAGGCCAAAACCGGTCGCTTAATAAAATGGTCTCTTAATACAAAGCATCACCGGAGACGGCAACCTTTTCCCATAAAGTCGTACTTATGTCACGTCGCTATTTTCCCAAAAATAGCAAAATAGTTTGTTCTTGAAAGTACCGAAAGTCGATAAATACCCGACAATTAACAGATGGACGATAATCCTTACAAGATTTGAAATCTCCGTGCCAAATTGGGAAATTGGGGCGTTAAATGCAACTTTGAAGCGGTCAGTTTCCATAGAAATGATATGTTTGCACATAAATGGTCGCCTAATACGAACAAAAGACCAATTATTTGTCGCTAATTACTGGTCGCTAGTCGCGTTAATGCAATAGCAAAACTGTGTAAACACGCTCGTGGGGGGGGGGGGATTCCAAAGCGGTCGCTTAAGACAAAGGTCGCTTAATACACGTGGTCGCATTGGCAAGTTCGACTGTATATATACTAGATGAGATGTAACCTTTGCTGTCTTCATGGAGATGAATTTATGTCCAATTTGGTCCTTTGCTTTACCCGTCATATATCAGAGGAATTGATGTAGTGGTAGTCGGTTTCCATGGTCGAGTGGTTAGAGTCGCTGAACTGAAATCGCTGTAGATTGAGGGTCATGGGTTCGAGCCCTGCTACCGACCATGTCTCGTTATATGTGAGACAGTTGGCAGTTCTTACGGAGGATAGGTGTTTGGTACTGGTTCTTCTCATGGGGCGATTGTTAAATTGTTAAGCAAAGTGTAAGTGTCCGTCGTTACAAATGATCAAATTACGGTGGTGAAACTGGTGCTTTGGTTTTATACTAATTTATTTTAGGTCGATTGTGAAACAAGTTATCCAACTTATATTAATCACTTTCGACACCTCATTCTTGATGGTATCCATCGCCGTGTAGTTGATTAATTGTATTCGCTGCATCAAGAGCCCTGGTCCTAACTATACAGTGCAACCTCTAAGAGACGAACGCCCTTGGGAACAGAAAGGGAATCTAACATGTTCATGAGTTGTGGATAAGGAAATCCTACCCTCGGGTTGAGATACGTCCAAAAACGAGGCTCCGAGTATCTCAACCCGAGGGTGGGATTTCCTTATCCACATCTCAATGGGCATGGTAGATTTATTTTCTCACCGTTTGAATCGCATTTTCTCACAAGTAAGAAAAGTAAGTGTAAATTCAGGATGGGGATGAAAAAATGAAAATCAACTTTTTCTCGAATTTTACTTCAAAACTGATATAGATGGATAGAAAATGATCTAACTAAGAAAATGAATACCCATAACCATAACCCTATGTTTATTTCAAAAATAAAAACTTTACAATCATTTTTCGATTTGTATGTGATGTGCACGCGGAGTGTGGTATAACCCTATGTGAGATAAGATTTTCCATCACTGCTAAAAATAGAGATTTTTCTGTCCGGTAAGTGAGAAAAGTTTATCTCACATGGGTAAATGCGCGGAAATATGTATCTCATAGGTGAGAAAAATGTATTCATTGTAGAGAGGTGATGTACTGGAGATGTTGATTCCTAATATAATTGACGACATAGATTAACAACAGGATATAAAACAGGTCTAAACGAACATCAGGAAAACTCTAGGTTATAATAAACTGTATTTTCACGATTTATTTCAGATTTTCAAGTAATTTGTTTAAAGTGAAATCCGATTTAATTCTTCTTGAAATTGGAACATGACATCTGTTACATTCGTAACGTCATGCTATGCCGCCGCACTCCTAGCCTGGAGGTCGAAGTTTCGAATACCTATAACGTCATTTGACCGCTTACTCCACAACCCCTTCTTTCGGCGCGAGCACTTGAAAGAACCCAAGGAAACAGTCACCGAGGGTATAGTTAAATTTAGTTACAAGAACTTGTTCTACTATCTATGTAAAATAAGTAAGTTTAAAGTAAATGTAAATACTCTTACCTTAAAGTCTTAATGTAAATTTCCTTTATGAATTATTCCTTTTTACACAAAGATTTAAATACTATAAATATTAATTTCAGAATTCTTCCGTTCCTTTTCCCGTTATGGTCAAAACGGGACTCGTCATTTTTTCCCTTTAATCTGCGCGGCACCTTCTACTGTAGTACCAAAAGTTCACAGAAACTGTTGCTGTTTACAAGTTCAGAAAGAAACTCAGTTTGTTATTAAATATTTTGTTATTAAGTTTCATACATATGTACTACAAACTGTCTTTTCGATTTTACTGAAGCATAAAGTATTCTGGCGACCTACAGAGTTTCTATTCAAATTTGATATAAAGAAAGTCAAGTGAACCCTATTTGACGGTAGCTTCTAAAGATCTGAACTTAAAAATTATCATTTAAACCTATTCGTTGGTATAATGCGCTATCATGCACTATAAATACATTACATATCATACGTATTTCTGTTTGTTCAAAGTACCTCGTGCTGAACAAATACTGCGCATCTTTCTCCTCTTCTGTAAATATCGTTTTCATTGCAGGTCATATTTTTCTGTAAATTTAATTAATTCATTAAATAATATAATAATTAATTGAATTTTAATTAATTGATAGACTGATTAATTAATTGAACGAATTAATTTATTAAACGAAATAATTTATTAATTGAACGAATTAATTAATTGAACCAGCTGTTAAATAATTAATTAAAAACAATTAAAAACAATTAAAAGCTTCGGTTGAATAGTTATGATTGCGACTTTATTCTGATTTTTACTTACAATGAACTGAAAATATAAGAATGATTCCGTGTATAATTTGAAAATGCATTTTGGAAATCCCCGGATTAACCAGACAAGCGTTTGTTGATTCAGTAGCAATTTGGGAAAATCAAAGTCTAGTCGCAACCTGTCCCCTACAGACAATCAGCACCAGTGGCCAAAGAAGACTGTTTTCTCGGCAGGCGGTCTCGATGTTCCCGAACAGCCATAAACATACAACAAATCTTTCCGGATATGTTCTTTATTTTAAAAGAAATCGCTCCTGATATTTACGACGAATTGGAATTGGGATAGGCCCTAAAAATACATGAATAAAAAAATGAGCCTTAAGCTTTCCGAACATTGTAAAGTATTGCCTGCTGACTAGAAAAAGGGTTAACGATTGACTTAAAAAAAATCCCCATTAGTTGCCTGACGGGATTTCATCAATTTTGATCATACATCTGTTTAAGCATTTAGCTCTTTAAGTTAGTTGACTATATAAAGTAATCGTACTGTACGCGGTATCAAACCTCACCGCACCCCCACCCCCACGCCACGATATCAGAACATGTAAACATTTACCAAAGTCCATGTCTTTTGGTTGAAACTGCGTGTCTGGTCGGTGTACATTTTGGAATCGTTCATGACAACATATTTACCTCGGGACACAGATGACAGAAAAACAAAAGCAACCATGTTTCTTTTATAAATCTCGTTTATTGATATTTTGCAAAGTAGATAACAGTATTAAGTGATGACATTAACCACAAAACTTGTTTTTCTTTGACCTAAAAATATTGATAAGGTATTTCTTTGAGGAGACTTTAAAGGAACACTCCCTACATCTAGCAGATTGTACTATCCAAACATAAATAATGTGTTCAATGAACGTAAAATGATAAATAAATACAATTTTGAAGAACAAAATATATAGAAAAATGTTCAAATTAAGCACAAAAAATCAACATAGGGGCTATTTGTAATAAATCGATATCCACCCATTATTTGTACAACAACTTTACATAGAGTATTGAATGGTTTACGGTATTGCAATATATTTTAAAACGCTGATTTTATCAATAATGACTGGAATATATAGCTTCAACCGTCAGGTTAAGTAATAATTCTTCTAATTATATTCTATTACGTATACTTTTGAAGTTATTTAGTTCGACACAACTTATAGGTAGTGTCTCTTTAAATCATTTTTGTGGTAAATATCATAAAAATAATAACAGAACAACATTACAAGTAACAAATCGATGCCAGGCATATAGTACAGTGCAAAGCAAATCGTTATGTGTAATTTTAAAATAAACACCGCCATTGATCTCCTTGCTCCATTGTTACAAAGTCATGTGACTATGGTTAAATATCACGTGACCATTGTACATTCCTTTGCCATTGGTGTATGCTTGATAATATCATAAATATCCATTCATTAAAAAATACGGTATGCATGGATTAAAATGAATGTAAACTAGAATAGTGTCCCGGATGCTTCTCCATAAAAGCAACGTGTTTTATATAACAAATGACCGTAACAATTCTGATAAAGTTATAGTCCCCCCACTGTGTGGGATCGAATATAGGATATTAACAATTTGTCTGCACCCAATATTTTTCTTTAATTAATATGAAAGTGTAAACTGGATATAACATACTTCAGATATAAAGAAATAATTGGAATGTTCCCAAAGAGTTCGCTATATTTGAGATTTACTATACACCAATAATTCAAAAACTGTTTTTGAATTATTGGTGTACAGTAAATCTCAAATATTGGGTGCAGAAAAATTGTTCCTTATATCCGGAATTTTGCTGTATCCGGAATCGTTATATACAGAGTTTTCAGTGTTTTTTTAACAACGCTAAAGTAAGGGAACATCTTTGAATTTGTTTGTTTTATTTAGGAATTCAGTTTTTATTATCAGTGTTTTGTAAATAATTTGTATAATCATAAGTTATCTGTACACTGAATCTGGTGTAAAATGTAAGTATGAAAATATGAAGCGAATTATAGAAGTCTACATTAATTTCACACAGTCGGAACATATTTGTAAAGCATTTAAATGAAAGCTATATTGAGATTCAGTGCATGTCCTATCTACACTGACTACACATAGTTTATATATGTAATATTATACATATTCAAGTAATTTGTAATCTATGTTAGCCTCAACTTAAGGAAAGCTCAAGTTTACATATAAAGCTTGAATGTAATACGTGCGTCAGACGAATGTCTTTTGACGTTTTGTCTGTCAATTTCTATGAGGAAATGTGTCCGTGTCTTGGGTACGGTAAAGATACAAAATATATAATATTTATAATGTCCGTAACTGATAGAAAAAAGGGCCGAAGTTTGATTAAAAACAGCACGTCGCCTCTACACGAAGAAACTAGATATTACAATAGAATTCATTCACACAAATATATCATACATCCATGATTCTAAAAATATAGCAAGTTACTCCATTTCATGAACAATAGTTTCACTTTGTCGCATTATACATATATATGCACGAAAAATACATAGTAAGTCGTAACATAATAGGAAGCACAGTAAGTACATGTAAATACTACATTTTCTAGTCAGTAAACGTACGTAGTCTGGTAAGTAAGTAAGTAATAAAACAAACTACTGTAAATTGGGTAATATTCGCCATTTAATTCTCGCTATTTTCGCGAATTTTCCATTTCGTTAATTAAAAAAATCTCGCGAAAGATTCTTTTCACATCGATTTACTTTAAGAGAGTTCTCCTTACACGAATTTAAAATTCACGAATAAGTCTTGCCTGCACACAATCGCGAAACTTGCCTCACGCGAGAATTACCCGATGTACAATAAGATCACACATAAGCTGTATACATTGTACATATATAGAGCAAGTTCACATTGGATTGTAGATGGTAAATAAAAGAACACATTATAGTGTAGTAAGTTAGTTCACACTGAATTGTAGATACATTGTCGAAAATGACAAATAACAAGGTAAGTTCAAACTCAGCAATTACTGTCACGGACCTGTATGTGTAAACAGGTCGGTGTCACTGATAAATATCGTATATCCTGTCAGAAAATCTTAGACACACACAATCTAAAACAAGAGATCAAAGAGAGGTAAACATCATATAATAAAAAATATAAAAACATCGATATTGTAACCAAAGACGTGGAAGAATACACAGTATAAACGGATAAATGATATTTTTTTCGGGATCCAGTCTAAAACTTCTTCAATGATTGGTCAGTTTTGACACTTTGTACATTTTCGTCCAACCAGAAGAGCTAGATCTGTGACTGGTCTTCCTGGAATTTTCATATCCAGAATAAATTCTCAGTCAAGGATTTTACTTTAAGATCTGAGACACTCAGAAGTGTTACGAAAATTTGGAAAATGATGAAAATCAAAGAAGAGGTAAGATACCTACTGTTTAAACAGTGTCTACTGTAAACGCATAAAGTATGTAAGAAGAGAAGAGGAAATGAGAAGAAATGTTGTCAGGGGTTGGGTTGAGATTCCCCCGTTATCCCGGACGTCGTCGTTATAGTCCCTGCTGTATTTCAGAGTCGGGTGACTCGCGTATACCCGGCGACGATGCATGCATTGGACAGGCCGAAAGTCGTCCGAGATATCGTAACGAAGCTCACCTTCGCTTTCATCGTTTTCAAATATTGTTTTTCGGAAATCTTCAAGCTGAAAAATGTAAAAGGTTACAAGAGTCATGTAAATAACCTAAGTTGCATTTAGCTGCGTGTTTTTCATGATCGCTATCTGTATCAACGAGTTTAAGTTTTGATTGCCTGCTGCCATAACTGAGTTTAAAGACCATCTGCGATTAAAGACCAATTCATGATAATAGATCAGAACTATTGCACTGTTCATGTGAAGTAGAAAGATATGTGAATGAAGACCTGCTTCAAACCTAAACTGCGTTAGGTTCTTTCGGCCAGTGATCTTTTTTGGCAGATGTTACAGTGCACGTGTGCTAAAATGCGATGATTAAGATAATGTTAAATTAGAACAGTCACAAATTTAATAAAAAAATCATCAGAATCGACATTTTCTACAGAAGTGCGTTAGAATGAACAACATTATTCGGTACATTTGTAATTGCTTGTGTCTAGTAATTAAATGCTGAGATAATTAATGAGCTTCTAATATTTTTAATTTTCCATACCTGTTCTTCTGCTATCTCGATAGTTTCATTGAATAATGTCCACGTGACGCTTTCGTAACAAGGGGGCGTGGTCAGGCTGCCTTCATACCTGTAGAATTTGGACAGTTTTGCGGGCATCAGCTGAACAAGAGGTATAGAGTGGATCTCAACTTCGCTATCTGTGAAAAATAATCATTTATCTAATTATCAGAACATATAGTAAAATCAAATATGGTTTTATAAAGATGCACTTAAGTATTTATTGAATATTGACCAACAATTTCAAATTTCATAACATATTAACATAATTTAACATTATCTCAAATATCGCTGATGATTCGATCGAAGTTTTTTCTGACTTAAGAAATCCATATGACTTAATGCAACTTGCCTGAAATTAATATTTCTAAAAACTTAATACCACTTTGCACATCGAACCCAGAAAATTTAAGACTTCTCTCACGAAAACATGTTCATATACATGTATTTTAATCTCAGGCTGTAAATCATGGCCATTAAAAATTTCAAAAAATCATATTGTATTCTACAGGTTACTCTTACTATTAATAAAATACTATAACGGTGTCTCAAACATAACCGGCAAATTTCAATACTAGCATCTATACTATAATTTTCCCTTCACCTGAAACACATTTTCTAGCTGTCCTATATATCAGTTGACGTAAAGGGAATAAACTATATACATTTGGTGAAATACTTGAACTTTACAAACAAAGAGTTACTGTTACGGTTACTTAGTATTAACTGAAGATAAAAAAATAAGATTTTTCATCGTACTGGAAAGACAAAATATATGTCAAATTTCTTGAAGATTGAAATATGACAAATATGGCTCAAATTTAAATTTCTTTAAAATGGCTAGCACAAAGGGACCTAACTCAAAAATGCTTTTGTGCGAAGTTAAACACGAGTTGATGCTAAGTTCAAATTTCATAAGCGACGTTAAGGTAAAGTTGCAAGTTAATCTTTAACTTTCAGTACACGGTCGAATATAAAACACAAATCTTTTTTTTCTTCCGCTTGCAAATCAAAGTGACGGTTTTGATGGAAGCTAATTTCTAAGGGAGACAATCCAATCAAGTCAGGATTATAGATGCTCAAAGTATAATCAAGGACAGACTATCTAATAATTTTTTTTAAAGAATTATGGCAATGCTAAACAAAATTCTCGTCTGGAAACTAAAGGATATTACAGAAAATCGGACTTAAGTAACTGTGTACTTTAAACTAAATACTAGTATCAGCAAACATTTAAGGTGAATATACGCAACAAAAAACAAGAATAGCTCGAAAAGTGGAACTAGCTTGAAAATAATTTTAAGTGATACATTTTACACTCCTTTAAACGGAAAATGAACGTTTTAATCAAGGAAAGATTTTACATGAAACTGTGTTGAACTGAGGAAATTGTTGAGAAAATGTTTGCTCATTTTTCAGGAATACATGTATATAGTATATGTACTATTCTGAATCTATTTATACCCAACCTGTGCTTTGATCTTCAAAACAAAGAAGCAAAATAATCTACATCACAAAAATGTACATACACAATTGTCGATATTTTACATTTATTAATGTCTGGTAACAGAGTAGGAGAAGACAATGAAGTAGAAAAAAGTCTGTCCAATCAGTTATTGTTTCGGTCAAATTTTTATCCTATCGTTTTTAATCTTGTTGATTATAATTAGGTCATGAGAAATGACTATGTGCTAATGTGAGATTGAAAAAGAAGTCAAGGTTGTGTTGATTTATCATCGTCTTAGTAGAAGAATTTCAGAATATATCGGTGATATGAAACTTTCTTATTAACACAATAACCACAGACTGAAACAGAACGTAAATGAAACATAGAGAAACCATGCTTTGGTTAGTTCTATGCATGCAGAAAAATCCCATCAAATACATGTATGTTAAAAAAAATACTATTGTTAGTCTGGTGATCAAAACTCAATAATATTAATTATAGTAGAATGGGAAATGCTGTACTTACTTTTGAATTTGATTTGACTAAAATGGTGTATAATTTCTTGAAAATGTTGATTGAACCGTCCAATCTACAAAAACGAGGTCGATAGTGTATAGAAATAATATATTAAAGAAGCCACGGGTTTAAAATATATGTGACGGTTAAAGGGCGGATACTACACCCTGCAATATTTTATACATTACTCCAATTACCTCCCTTTACTGATTTCACATACAGAAACCAGGCGGATGGATTCGGTCCGACAACTATCGTAATCGAGTTATGAAAGCATAGAGAGCAAAAAAGCGCAAAAAGAAAATGAACCTCAGACAGAGGCAATCTTTACCTATAAAAGCAAACAGAAAACTATCTCTTCATTTCGATTAAAAACCGAACAGGCTTATGCTTATTTCCACATTATGTAAACTGTTCACACTTCTATTTTTGAAGACAATACTTACAGACACCTAGAGTAAAGTGACCATTACCTTGAAGAAGAACCCAAGTACAGCTAGTCCATCATCATTTGTCATTGCTTCGGATACATTGTCGTACTTCTTGTTATAGTGGACAACATGCATCTGAAGGGAACAAGAAAATATTCAAGTCAATTTCAGTATCAGGTTATGCATAACCTTATAACATACGTTATGAATAAACGAATAAATAATAAACCGAGCGTTGACTTCTGTTATGGGTTTGTTTACCTTTAAGTTATACGAAACAAACCATGTCTAATTGCCTGAATGTTCAAGGACAGCCTGCAAGCTTAAATCCAGTACAAGAAACACGACTATCAGGTTTACATTCACCAAGTTTGCAATGTATGTAAGGCCAAATAAAAAAATAATAACAATTGTATGGAGTTTTATGGAGTTCTAACCAGCTGAATGAATGGATTGTGGAGGTCGAGATCCCATACCTCTCACGGGATCTGAACATGCAAGCCGGTTATGCTCGGCTCCAGGCTACATGTAGGTGTTCAACGTCCCACCCCTGCACCGCGGCTCTAAACTTTCACTTTGATTTTACAGATATGGAGTGTTTGTTCAATATTTCTTTTCACATCTTATCCTGCTTATATGTGCATGCAATAACTCGTAACACCAAAACAAGACATCATACCGGAACATCATAAGCCACTTGTTGAATAGAAAGTATTTACCTCCATAGGGAAATGGTCGCCATTTACGTCGTGCTCAGAGCCCCTGTCGTCTGCCGCACCCCAGTGAAAATGAAATTGCTCTGCTACAAACGTCCCCATGAGACCACCGCCGCTGACCTCGCAGCTTTTGTCGTTAAGGGCTACCTTTACTGTAAACAGAATTTGAACAAAGTCAATTTATATCAACCTGGTACGTCAGGATTTCATTATGAAAATAACGTACTATGAAACTCTGAGGTTTTCCAAAAATAAATAAGAGGCATGACCGCCAGCCTCTTTATCGCATTACGTAAATTACGTAGATGAAGCCGGGGACCAGTCATGTAAGCTGATGGGTATATGGCAGTGACAAATAGAAACAGTGTTTTGAAAGCAGAGAAAATTAAAAGCAAAACTCTATCTTCTTTTATTGACAATACTAACATAAACACGAACAAAAACTCTACTAAGTTTATTTTGTTTACTGCTTAAGACGCTCAGAAAGAACATCTTCTCATTAGCCACTTTCTGGCTTTTTTAAAAGCTAACTTTGTGATAAATTAGCTGTCATGAATCAGTGCACGACTATCCGCTCGAATTTCCCGTAGAAATGAAAAAAGAAACACGGAAAAGGTCGAGCAATATTCCGAATGAAACGAAATCATGGGAACACTTCCTGAACAAAAAGAAAACCCTAGAAAATGTCAGTATCACTAGAACACTCGGAGCAGTAACGGCCTTGGAGACTTGGCAAAAGAATAGTGTTGATACAAGATATAGTGTTAATAGAACATAACATACGATGACGTTTACGGGAATACCATCATCTATGTTTATACCTGATGCACTGTAAACAGTATTACAATAGAGTCATGAAACAATACCAGTGTGAAAACGCCCATCACTGTTTAAATACTTAAATTGAAAGAGAATGTACATGTTTCTGTTTATAAAATTTATTCATTTTGTAGTTGATTTGAGGCATGCAATCGTTATTCGCCGCATGTTTATTAAAAACACCCACGCTGCGTTTCGTAATTAATTTATTTTGAAATATGTGTACATGTATATTTGAATGCTACTTCTTCATGCATTAACTAATTGTACAAAACATCAAAAATGGAAAATCACACGAACGATGATAAATAGGTGTAAAGCGGGTGTTTTCTTGACGGTAAACTTGAATATAAACCCTTTCTGAATTGTTTACTAATAAACATCTCAAACAAAATCTCTCTTAAAGTTCATGTAGATTAAAAGTGAAGAAAATTATTTATGCACGTTATTATAATGTTTTAATTCATTTGCAAATTATGTAGAATTTGAATGGAAAATCGCTTCAGCATACCTGAACAAGCAGACGACAGATCGATTTGGCGCGTTTTGTTTGCCTAATCAACCACGAACGTGGAAAACGTGCAGCGCATGCTGAATGAAGGTAATATACAGGTGCGTAGCAATGAAGCACCAAAATGTTCACATTATACGTATTTAAGCCTCTAACAGTTTTTTAAATAATTCCACTGTCTGCTCAAAGTCATCTGGGTCCACCTATGGAGTTGGTGGGCTGGGTTGATGAATTGAAATACTTGTTGTTGTTTACGTGGTATCTATGCCAAACATAGACATCCAAGTTTGGTAAAGTTTTTTCATTATTTACTTGGGTAATACTATTTATTTCTTTCGCTATATAGATGGATTTGCTGGCTTAAAGGTCTGTTACATTATGTTTTAATTCTCTAGTGTTTTTTTTAATTCAATATATTGGTACGTTTATTTTAATTGTTACATTTTATTACACTTTTCGTTCGTTGTTTTTATACATTTTATACCTTTACCTATCATGTATATAATTTATGGGCAGTACTCATTGTAATGTAAAAGTTGTGGTTGTCATATACGTGGTATCTATAATATGACGGCATCACGATTCTTCTGTCCTCCTGAACAATGCAATTTGAAAGTTATACGAATAAATCTTAAGAAATGGCCAAGTTATATTAGTCAACGTTAAGTTTTCGTGACAAAATCTGAGTACAAAATGGGGCATAACTCTGTCAAATATGACCTTGACCTACTAACGTTTGAGGTATCATGACCATTTTGTCATAAGTAATACAATTGTAAAGTTTGATGAAGAAAGCTTAAGAAATGGCAAAGTTATAGCCAACGTTAAGTTTGTATGACGGACGGACCGACGGACATCGCGATCCCTATGTATCGCATTTTCTCCGAAAGGGCGACACAAAAATGAAAATTTAAATCGCGAATTCAGGTTACACACACTTAGATTGTAGATTGTTAATTTAAGCTATTAAGGACTTTGCGAAATATACTGCACGTTCCACCTAATTCTGTTTTGACAGTGCACTGTAAAAAGCGAAAAAAAGGTTACGGAAAAAAAATGCATATATACAGTGTTGTCTTACATTTCAGATGAATTGCAAACTAATCTGCGCAGACATCCTAGAGTTATTGGCCCTTTGTCTCCAGATATTATGTGTGGGTCTCCCGTACTGGTATGGGAAGTCGCCAAAATATTATGGACTATTTGAGACATGTGCCAGTGTCAGTGGTGACAACTATGTGTGCCGCTCTTATGGTGCAGGTAAGTACATGTATATATACTAGTGGAGTATATTTGAGCCTAGCAGGGAGAAAAGCAACAGTTTTACTTTCGTAGTCAATGTAAAACAAATTACAAAGATACATTATCTTTTTTAACATTTCAACAATTATATTTGCTTTAATTTATTCTCAATAAGATGCACTGAGATGTGAAACGGAACATAATCAGCAGATGATATGATCTGAATCCATTGTCGCAAAGGCCTAACCTTGGTTTAATTTATACTAGTTCATTTTCTCTTGATTGCATTTTTGCTAGTTCCTACAGCTTTCACTAATCGCTCTCGAGACTTACACCAGCTGTAATCAGTCTCAAAGAGAGAGGGGCAATCATGGTGGAATTATTTCATCTTGCCTATGGAAATTACCACCGTCGGGGATCCAACAAAGGACCTTCCTGTCCCGAGA
This sequence comes from Saxidomus purpurata, assembly GCA_022818135.1. Taxonomy (NCBI): domain Eukaryota; kingdom Metazoa; phylum Mollusca; class Bivalvia; order Venerida; family Veneridae; genus Saxidomus; species Saxidomus purpurata. The sequence continues at coordinate 48,158,105 of JAFMSR010000007.1, forward strand.
CAAACGCGCAACCATGGCGGCTCCACGTTGATATGTGCACAGCGAACTCATTTTTCTCGAACTTAATTTCTTAAAAACTTTTAATGATATTGTTGTTTTATTTAGGTGGTACAAGTCCGGAAGACTGGATGGCCGCAACTGCTGCACTGGAGATTTTAACGCTGGCCTTGATTTTCTTTGCTTTGCTTGCCGGTTTCGCGGTCATATTCTGCATGAAAAGTGACGCTGTATTGTATGTCATTGCAGCTATTCTTGCTTTGTTCGCAGGTAAATACTGTTTATCATACTTTTTAAAAAAAAGTTTAGACTGAATATTCAACGAACATATCTTTTGACACTTTAATTCTTCTTAAATCAGACTACTTTTAGGGACACAGTTCACCAAAACTTGACTCAGTGACAGTCGAAAAGCGCTCCAGCTGTGCCGGATATACCCGGCGAGATTTGTCCGCAACAAAATCTTTTTACCGCGCTAATTGTTCTTGTATGAGATCAACGCCCGTTTCGTTTTGTTTGTTGTAATTGTGCTTATTAGGTCCACCATCCTCTAAAGAGGCTATAGTCGGTACGACCCGTAAAGCCCGTTTCAATTGTGTTTCGGTTTTTTAAACAGGCACCGTCGTTTCTGGGAAGAACCAGGAGCGGTGGTGTAGTGGTTAAGGTGTCGGCCGCTCATCCCGGAGGTTGCGGGTTCGAGCCCAACCGGGATCACGACCGTACCTCCTCATATGACACCAGTACTGGCTTTTCCAGGAAGCAGAATCGAGAGTGACTCGATAAGCTGAAAGTTTTCTTCACAATCTAGCTACAATATACATTAGTATAAACTAAATTGAGTACTAGACCCCTTATCCTAAGTAAGGAACTGCCAACCTTCCCAGATAAAGAAACCTGTTTGGTAGCAGGGCTCGAACCCACGACTCTCGATCTATGACAGGTTACGGTGCTTTAAAGTCAGCGACTTTAACTACTAGAACACGGAGGCGAACTTTACCATGACGACGTGAATTTTACGATTACCAAAAAAAAACGTGCAAAGTGTGATTTCAAGATGATAAAATCTCTATCAATATTGCGCATTTTAAAACAAACAAAAACTCCTTGACACGAAGTATTTTAAAATGCGGTTAAACATTGCCGAGGTAAAATTCTCAAATCTTATCGGTCCGGTATTCTCTTGCCAGACCTGTCCACGTGCACAGATAGACCTGCACACGTGCATAAAATTACTTCTGAAAGAAACGGGTCATTTTACAACACAATCGTAGGTCTCGAAAAAAAAACAGAAAACAGAAACTAAACACAATCGCTCCAGTACGTTTTCTTTTTATATTTTTGATACCACAAATTCTAGTATTCTATTGAAAGTATTTGATATATATATCATTTCAAAATTACTGTATATGATAAAAAGAGATGTAGAAACTGTTTGTAACCGGCATGTCAAAACTATTTTAATAGAGAAGGCATTTAAATTTTACAATGTAGACATATGATTTTACTGAACTTGTAATCAAGCTTCTAGATTATATTTAAAGGTTGTAGAATAGGTAGCAATTTCCGACACTTTTCTTTTCTGAGAAAAAAATAAAATAGCTTTCCTATCTTTCTCATACGGCAGAAAAGGTGTCAAGCGTATATCAGCAGGCAATCGATAAGTTTTGGGGATTACGGAAACAACTACGGTTCGGTAATATCCGTAAATAACGGTCAGAGTCATAAATCATTGATTATCGATTGTACTGGAATATTGCCTAAGGGAGATATTGAACTTGACGCGTAACTTTTGTGAAAATCTTATGTTTTAATTTTTATCATTTCTACCAGAAGATAAAGAAAATTCAGCATTATCATTCACATTACTTGCGATTAATAATAATAATAATAATAATAATAATAATAATAATAGTAATGTTTTAACCAGTGAGCACTATTTCATTACAGTCACATCATCAGTCTTTGTTTAAAATTGTAGACCTGTTATTTTCTAGTACAGACGCACACGGCAAGTCTGTTGCAAAAGTATGGTGTGCTTTAGAAACGTAAATAGATGGACCTACATGTCCCCGGTAAATAGTACGTCAACTTGTTTTATTTTGCGATCTTAAATTCCTAATAAGTGTTATTCCTGATCTGATAAAGATCGACATTTGATTTCGGTAGGCTTTTTTAATTTGAGAAATAGAACAGTTTCCTTTCAGAATATCAAATAGATTTTACATACTCTAGTAAACGCTTGATGTTGAATGCCTTAAAAAGTATCTGATTTTTCATCACATGGCTTGAAAATATAATTAACATTTTAGAAGAAATAAGGATTTATTTTAGGAAAAAAACTTTTCTGCAGTAGAATAATACCTGTTACATTTTACAGATTTTGTCATTTAATACTCTGCACACAGATCAAACCTTGCGTGTTTCTTTTTTCTTCTCTTTTTGTTAATGTAATAATCAGCTTATTTCTTCGGGAAGAAATGAAAGACAAAAGATACGAGTAATAAGACCACCTGGTTTTGACCTGTGTATTATGAAAACTAGCTTTGGTCTGGAAGAAACTCTTATGTTGACACCTATAAAATGAAACCAATTTCAGCGGAGCGAATTCTTGCCTTTCACTCGAGACAAAGAGAATTGCACGGGTACTTTATATTTTGTTTTACATTTTTGAAATGTAAAACAAAATATAAAGTACCCGTGCAAGTGTTTCGAAATAAAAATGCATGCATAGTGAATCTTTTATGTGTAGCAAATTAACATAAAAAGCTAAATAATATTATTGAAAATTTCATGGATCCTCGCTATAAAGACGATATCATGTATATCCGGTTACAATGAAAGGTTTTGCCTTTTTATCAACAAAAAACTGAAGATTCTAACCCGGTTTGCATTTTAGTGTAAAACAAAACCCAATATACAACGTTTTAAAGATCATGGTAAATGTTACGTAATGTCCGGCCATAAAACTTACCGATGGCCTGAAGCAGTTAGATCAATCATTCGGAAGTGTTCGGCCAGCATTACGGAAGCAACCGAGCTCCGATCGTAAAAATGAAATTATATACCTGTTAAACAAAACCTTAAAAAAAGACCATTCTCTTCTTTCTTTATTTTTATATAAAATATATCACTTAAATTGAGAATGATTGTTTTATTCAATCCCGTTTGTGATTCTAAAATAAGTGTTATAGTTTTTGAACAAATTGAAGATAAGCTGCAAAATTTTCACTTAAAATTGTGACATTTTGGGCGTTTTACTATATATTACATAGTAAAACGACGGGTAGAGTTTTTAAGTTAAAAAAAGACCAAACAAATAAAGTCTCAGAAAAATAAAAAAATATTCATTAAAAAGGGGAAATGTTATATTTTATCATCCCGTTTGTGATTTTAAAATAACTTGATTAGTTAAAATGTTATCGTGAGTTAATGACAGCGCTCCTATACAAACCTATAGTAAATTTGTGGCGTGTATTGGCCCTGGCTGTGACACTTTTTCTGCCACATGCTACCCCTTGCTCAGTACCTGAGATACAAACAAAACAGCAAACTGTTCAGACACATGCTAAATGTGCGCCTTCCTCAAAGGTATAGTGTAATAATTGTATTACAAAGGCAAAACTCCACATGCCGAATGTTTCAGAGCTATAGCTTAACCCTTACCCTGCTTGCGACCAGTACATATCATGATCAGATGGCACATCTGTGTAGTCTGATCATGTTCTGCACTGCTCCTTATTTTTTAATAAACCTTCACAGAGCTTTCTTTAATGGTACTGACCATAGTGAAAACGATCTAGTCCATTTTAGAAATTTACGGTGTAAACGTTAAATTTGTTTTCTTCAATTATGCGCACCATGAAATATTTCAGCGGACGCACTGAAGAAGATCCCCTCCTTAGATTCAATCAGCACATTTCGTAAATGGATATCCCCCGCCATGGTTATATGTTCAGCGCCAAATGTTACAGACTGAGAAAAAGTATGCAGCCGGTCATGACTGGGACTCGAACCTGAACCTTTCGCTTAATGATCAATGCTATTCCGACTGACTATCCAGTCGCTTATGCATTTTCTCCCTTTTACACGATTAAGACAAACTGAATAAAAGCCGACACAATTCTCGATGTAAACGATACTGCTAGGCGTTTTCAAAATCAAAGGGCCGTAACTTAATTATCTGATCGCAACACGTTGACGATATGCATTAAAAGTACCAAACACTCCAGTAAAGTTTCATAAATTACCGGTAGGTGGTTGCTTAAAATTCGCTATTTACATTACTGAATAAAAATCTTTGCGCATCATGCCGACGATATCCGAAAAATACGCTCAGTACCGATCACGCACGGACGCACGGACAGACATACAGCGCGACTCAAGGATACTCCCTGTTTAACTTCGTTACGAGGGTATAAAAACTAAAATACATGCATATATGTTCATGTAAATACCGTACAACGTGTTATTTCACGAACACTATAACAGATGAAAAAAATAACAGATGAAAAAAACACATCTCATAGTACATGTACGTATTCTGCATTAGAAACATTTCATGGTGTGTAAGCCGGATATCGACCTCGTACGGCGGTCTTTCTGTGTAGGAAAGGCCTGTGCACGGGCTGCATGTAACATCGAGAGCGCGTAGTTACAAAGAAAGACCTTGTACTCGGTCGATATCCTATACATAAAATACAGTCAGGAATTTGGAGGCGTAGTAATTAAATCACGAGTGCGTAGCACGAGTGATTTAATTTTTCACATCTGAATGACTGACTGTATTTTATTAAACGATAAAATACAGAGATGCATTTATTATTTCGATTCTAACACGAAATTGTCTTTGGAAAATACTACGCGTAGCAACAGTCCATAGTAACTTACAAGCACGGAATGCGATTGGACCGTGCGATATTTACCCCACGTTTTGCCCGTGGAAAAAGTGATGTATTTTATCGTTAAATAATGTATAGCTTCTTTCCCTCTATATCTATATACGAAAGGTTGCAGATCGTGTTAGAATTAAGAAATAACAAGAGCTGTCCCTCACAAGTGACGAATGCCCCCGAAAGAGGTGCCTCACAGTCTGTGTCCTCTCCATGTGCTCAATAAATGTGCTATGTAATTTTAAAATCCTTCCATGCATGACAGAGTAACCATGCATACAGTTTTCCATTACTTTAAACACTAAGTGTGACCTTGACCTTTGAGGTAGGGACTTGGGTCTTGCACGCGACACATCCGCTTGATGTGCTGGACATTTGTGCCAAGTTATTTTAAAATCCTTCAAAGCATGATAAAGTTATAGTCCGGACACAAATGTATGCATATATACAGGATTCCATTACCTATAAACTCTAAGTGTGACATTGACCTTTGTGGAAGGGATGTGGGTCTTGCACGCGACACGTCATCTTGATGTGCTAGACATATGTGCCAAATTATTTTAAAATCCTTCAATGCATGACAAAGTTATAGTCCGGACACGAATGTGTGCATATATGCATATATAGAGGAATCCATTACCTTCAAACTCTAAGTGTGACCTTGACCTTTGAGCTAGGGACGTGGGTCTTGCACGCGACACGTCATCTTGATGTGCTAGACATTTGTGCCAAGTTATTTTAAAATCCTTCAATGCATGACAAAGTTATAGTCCGGACACGAATGTGTGCATATATGCATATATAGAGGAATCCATTACCTTCAAACTCTAAGTTTGACATTGACCTTTGAGCTAGGGACGTGGGTCTTGTACGCGACACGTCGTCTTGATGTGCTAGACATTTGTGCCAAGTTATTTTTAAATCCTTCAATGCATGACAAAGTTACAGTCCGGACACGAATGTGTGCATATATGCATATATAGAGGAATCCATTACCTTCAAACTCTAAGTATGACATTGACCTTTGAGCTAGGGACGTGGGTCTTGTACGCGACACGTCGTCTTGATGTGCTAGACATTTGTGCCAAGTTATTTTAAAATCCTTCAATGCATGACAAAGTTACAGTCCGGACACGAATGTGTGCATATATAGAGGATTCCATAACCTTCATACTCCAAGTGTGACCTTGACCTTTGAGGTAGGGATGTGGGTCTTGCACGCGACACGTCGTCTTGATGTGCTAGACATGTGTGCCAAGTTATTTTAAAATCCTTCAATGCATGACAGAGTTACAGTCCGGACACGAATTGTAAGTGGGGACGTACAGACGGACAGACGGACGGACAAACGGACGGACGGACAGACGGACGGTGCGATTTTAATATGCCACCCTTCGAGGGCATAATAAATGTGTCACTGTATTTTATCGTTTAATAAAGTACAGTCAGGAATTCAGATGTGTAGTAATTAAATGACGAGTGCGTAGCACGTGTGATTTAACTTTTCGCATCCGAATGACTGGCTGTATTTTATTAAACGTTAAAATACAGAGATGCATTTATTATTTCGATGCTAACACGAAATAGTCTTTGAAAAATACCATGAACTATATTCGACGCGTAGCAACAGTCCATAGTAACTTACAAGCACGGAATACGATTGGACGCGCGCGACATTTACCTCATGGTTTGACCGTGGAAAACGTGATGTATTTTATTGTTAAATAATGTATAGCTTCTTTCCCTCTATATCTATATACGAAAAGTTGCGGATCGTGTTAGAATTTTTCATAGAAAATTTCTGTTTCGAATTCAAAGTTTTTAATGCCAAGACACTAATTTTGTCATAAGGAGAATAAAATTAGACATCTGCACAGTTATTGCATTGCCAGAAATATCACAAGATCTGACAAGATTATCTCCCGTGAGTATACCTTGTTTAACTATCATAATGATACATGTCTGATTGGGTTGTCACGCTTAGACAACGACCTCGGGAAACGAATGATCAGATTGGATCAATAACGATTGGATGAATATCAAATCATTACGTTTAACTACATAACATTTATTTCTGAAAACATTACAGCTATCAGCGGAACTGTGGCGCTAATTGTCTTTGGCGTCAAATTTGGAGACGACAACTCCTGGAATGGGAACCACCTTCACGCCAGTTTTTATCTTGCCATCCTCGCAACTCTGTTCACTCTGATCGCCGGAATTCTGTACCTTATGGCAAAGCCGAAGTCAGTGGTAAAATCATTCGAACAATTGGATTGAGTAGTTAAACAGGCAGTGGCACATATACTTCACATATAGCTATTTTCAAATGACGTTTTTAACGGATATTTAGCTAATATTGTGTGCATAAACCATACATTTCAACAGTGTTCATTGAATAGCTAGGAATGACTACAGTGTGGTTGAGGCCTTTCAATAATATATCGACGGAAAATGACACTATTATTTCATTAACAACAACAGGCGGACAGTCAGATGGTTAGATGGATGAATTGGAACTTACAAAACGTTTCAGAAAACTGTTTTCCTTTAAAACACTCTTTAACGGAACAGTTTTAAACAAACCCGTGACAGATGGCTTACTGCAAAAAATATGTATTCCTCGGATTATTTTGAAATATCGGACACTTAAAGATGCCAAGTTTATTAACTTAGGACTTCAAACTTGAATGCATGAAGAGATCGAGGAAAGTATTAATATCACCTTGTCTGTTGTGTTTCCTTAATTTGCATATTCTTGCATGAATCATGCTATAAGAGAAATGAGATTGTGTTGCACACTTTATGCAAGTTTTACCGGCAAAATATAGTAAACTCAGTATAAAACGAACTCCTTTGGACTACTTGAATTTGTTCCTTATATCCGGAGTATGTTATATCGATATAGCATTTTTATATGTAATGAAGAAGAAATGAGTCGCATTTTGAAAATATGTTCCTTATATCCGGAATTTCGCTATATCCATAGACGTTATATACGGATTTTACTGTATTATAATAAAAGAAACCACTTTATCAATCATTGTCATCATTTGCAAGTTTTATATCTAGGTTATATAACTATGCTGCATGCTTTACACCTGCATTATAAACACTGATATTTTAAATAAATTGGATAAACAATTTAAAGCCGACTTTGCGGATAACGATGATAAAAGAGTGTTGTACTTAAATGGTTGAAATAGACTGAACAAACTGAAATGAAATATATACAGTGCCCTGCGCACGATTTAAGTTCCAGGGTAAACTACGTAGCAAATATAAATGATAATCAAATTGTCACGTGAAGGTCGTGCTATGAAACGACGCAATGAACAAGGACGGTGTTTATTCACGTCTCACTCGCCATTTTTATACATTATAGGACATTTTATTTTTTAATGTTTGACCACTGTTCCAATATTAATAAATGTAAGCATATAATTATTATTTATTCATATATTTCTTAAAAGCCAATATTTCAATACTTTAATGAATGTGTTGCCTTTATTTCTTATGGTTTTATATAATGTATGGCCATCATGTTCGATGTTTTCGGTACTTTCAATAAGGTTATACACGCCTGTCCTGTAATTATTTTGAAGGTTTAATACCTATACGGCTGATTTCTGTTTTCAAGGTTCATGGCTATTAATTTATACTGATGTTTGATACCTCATATCATAATTTTATCCATACATTAAAATATCTTAATGAAAAAAAGGCTCATACCTGTGTGGCCATTATTTGCCAGCGTGTAGTCTACGTTGGTCACGGTATCGTAACCTCGGAACACGATAGGTGTGAGTCTCTCCATATCAATGATGACGTCCTTGGTAATTATGCTGATGGGAGACTGTTTAACCCCGCCGCAGTGAGGGTAGTCCAAGTGCCAGTGGTCCGGACCTTTAAAATAAACGATATTAAGGATTAAGTAGAAACCGGAGCCCAAAGTGTTTGCAGCAACTAGATCCTATGCCGTTTTAACTGAAACTGTATTATGAAATGGTAGAGATTCGGGACTAGTACAATCTTAGTTTACTGAAAACCCTTTAATAGAGCTTACAGCCGATGTCGAATTAATAATAAGCTCGAAAGCTTAAATCTTCTGTCAGACCAGTTAAGATTTTAACAACATGATCTCTTGGCAGGTTTTTTTTATATTCGAGACCTATGCCATGCGAGGGCATAGGGTATAGAAACAAGAACTACATTTGGAGCTTTGTGACGTAATAAGTGCCCCGTAAACGAGGACAAAACGCAATGTCTTACTAGCATAATCAACTGCAGGATGTTAAAAATGTATTTTTACTTACCTAACGATCCCCTGTAAGTCCACACATTGCCTGTAAAATAAAAGAAAATAGGGTCATATTACGTTGCTGCATACATACAAAAAAGACTGGTTTCTTTGTAAAGTCATTTTCATTATTTACAAGTCTTAAAATGCTATTGGAGTCGTCTGGAGACGTCATGCTTTTCACTACTAGTGTAAATGTCGCGTGTAAGTGTCGTGCGTCTGTCGTCGCGTGTAAATGACGTGCTTTTGGCGTCGCGTGGCAATGTGGTGCTTCTGGCATCGCGTGTAAATGTCGTGCTTCTGGCGTCGCGTGTTAATGTCATTTTTCTAACATGACGTGTAAATTTCGTGTTTCTGGCGTCGCGTGTAAATGTCGTTTTTCTAACGTGACGTGTAAATGTCGTGCTTCTGGCGTCGCGTGTTAATGTCGTTTTTTCTAGCGTCACGTGTAAATGTCGTCCTTCTGGCGTCGCGTGCAAATGTGCTTTTGACATGGTGTGTAACTGTCATGCTTCTGACGTCGCGTGTAAATTTCATGATTCAGGCATCGTGTGTAAATGCGCTGCTGGTGTCGCGTTGAATTGCCGTGCTCCTGACGTCGCGTGTAAATTCCATGCTCTGGCATCGGATGTTAATGTCATTCTTTTCACGTCGCATGCAAATTTCATGCTTCTGGTGTCGCGTGAATGTAATTCTTCAGGTGTCGCATGTAAATGTGTGTAAAATGCCGACATACTACTGACGTCAAGTGAAAATGTCATACTACACTCGTCGTGTGTTTATGTCATGCGATGCACGTCTCGTGTAATTAAATGTCCTGTTATTCATGCTTCTTTAAGCAATGTGATTTCTAAGCAAAGCCATTTTTCATTAGTGTATGCAACTTTGCTGTGCTTACTCGCGCCTTCGCGGTTTTTCTCTAACTTTAGAAACATTGGTATGCAGTCGTACTTGTTTTGTGTTTTCTTTTTCGTATTGATAAATTCTATAACTAGGCCGCGTTGCTTAAAGTAGAACATGTAAGCCTATGTGCACAAGTTGGGTTTAGATCTGGGCGGTTACACGGGATTAACCCTACGACGTCCTTAGCTTTATATTTTAGCTACGTGGGGTATTCTGTTTTGTGTGACATATCTCTCTGTAGCGTTGTCAGTATATAAGTTGCATTGTTTATTGTTGAAAGGTGTAATGATACATGTAACTGTTGCATGTGAGGTGTGAGGGGTGAGGTCTGACGTGCGGTTCAAGGATGCCGTGCTTGTAATGTTCTGCACTTTTTTTCTCTCCGGAAATAATTCCGTGCTGCAACCTTCAGTTATCAATGTTATCAATGCTATCGTCATAAGTAATAATGTCCATGTTGTGACACCATGGATATTAACTCGTCGGCATGTCGTGAAACCATGTTAATGAACTCTGTGACACCCATCTCTGTCGTGGGAGCAAGATACCCTATTTCTACCTAGATTTTTTATTTTTACAGATGAATCTTCTAACTTTTAGGCAAGTCTTTTTCTTTACAAAGCGATGTATTGCAGACGGCTAAGAACTTAAATCCTGAACAGACGACATTGTATTTGTCGTCTGCTTCTTAAAAGAGAACATGTTTAGTAGACTCTAGGAAAAAATGGGTTAATCCCTCTATCATTAGGAGTACTGGCAAACTAAAGTCGCGTCTGCCACTTGAATAAAAAGACACTGATATTTGTGCACGTCTTGTCTGACAGACTCTGTCATGAAAAGAACTTTCAAAAGTCCTTGATCTGCTAGATATGAGTGATAAGCTAATACGTAATGCAATCACGGTGCATAGCCAAGGACAACGTTCTGTCTGCATTAATAATCGTTCCGTCTTTCCGATGTCGTCTGCAAATATGAAAAGAAAACTGGGACACAAGCAATTAAAATGTATAATGAGGTCAAACGGATGTTACATAACTTGTTGATTTGCATATTTTCCACCCAGGAACATAAAAATTATATACAAACGGCTCAATGTGTCTTAGATCTTAAATAGTTTAAGTGTAACTCTCCAAAACGTTTGAAGTGATTTAAGAACCATATCAAGGGCTTGTCCCATTGATCAGCTATATCCATTTTAATGTGAATTGCTATTAATGAACCATAACTCCAGCTTGTCCCATTTATCAATCATATATTCGTTTATAATGCGAAGTGTGCGTATAATAAAACTCTTATAAATCATTGATGCTGGTATTTTGCACCGTGTTAAGAAAGTAGAGACGAAGTGCAGTGTCTAAGAAACATAACTCTACCGTGCAAAAGTTATAATTGCCCCCGCCCCTTTACTGTACGAATTATACGTGTCTAGAATATACCTCGAAAATGATTTTATTTATGAGTGACTCCCGCTATGAAATAGGTCATTTAAAGTAACTGCAATGTTGCATAACGCAAAAACAATTCAGGGGATTTAATCTTTGGCTTATATTGAACAGTGGCTATGCCATTAATGACATAAACACTGATATAGTCAAAAAGCTATCTTTATTCAAGACTCAGTGGTTTGGTCCCAGCTAAGATACTTCGACCTGTGTTTGGAAAAGCTACAGATGGGTTTCGGTCAAACGTCTAGTCATCCGAGGTCATACATATCCGCTTGCTGGAATCGCTCTTTACGATAAACAATTCATGTTAAGGCACTGGCAGGGTTCGAGCCAATAGAAGCAAGCAACAAGCAACAATCGATCTTGACTACTTGGCCAAGGAGGTCCTTTTGACAATAAGTGGATGTCATGCAATACACAGTCCCCTACCGGCTGGAAAACAAATATAAATGAGTGGTTGAAGATTTTGAGGAAGAGATAGGGGCAGAAGTATTATACGAGTGTTTGGGGAGAGACTGGGTTATAAGTTGAAAACAGTCTTTATGATGACATCTTGCAATCAGTATATTTGAGCATTTATTTCAAGTCTTTGAACTCGGAGGTGAAGGACAAGTGACCATAAATAATGATACGAAATTTCGTCCTTGTGACGTGCGGTCAAAGTTTTGGCTAGTTTGATATAAACACCAACATTTGCAATCTTATATTAATTAAAAATTCTTTAAACGATAAAAACTTTCATCGTCAGATTTAATCGAAGTTTTGAGGGCGGAGTTCCTCTCTGAACCGCGTGATGCGATACGTTATCTTAAAATTAAAAAAATTAAAAGCAATTATACTGTATAATCTCGATAATGTGTCTATAAGTATCTCGGTAATTTGGTGCTATTTTGATTTTCAAAGGATAACACTACTAAATAAAGGCAAATTCTTAAATAAGTTGCGAAGTCGCCATGGACAAACTTTGTGATAGATCTATATACAGCTGTAAATAAATTAATCAGAGATATTACCAATAAAGTGATAAGAAAAGTGCCAGAGACAAACAAATAATTATTCTAGCCAAGTATCTGCCCTCCAATATATATTTCTAAATGACATTACCTAATGTTAAAAGAAACCACCTAATGTCACATTAAAGAAATTCCTTTCCTGCTATATCAAATGTTATCTTTTAGGTACTTCAGTACGAAGAGCTGGGAGTCAATAGACCTACAAACAACACTTACAAGTTTTGATTTACATGAAAACAGTACAAACAAGAGCACCGCCTGTCAGGGGAATTTATGTCTTTGCGGAAATAAAAGTAACTATTGAGAATTTGAAAATCACCTTTAAAAGGGTAATAACTTTAGAAAAGGGTGATCTTAATTCAACATTTGTCGACCAATTTTTTGTCTTATAAAGGAGTATAAATCCACACAAAAAAAGAAAGAAAGTGTTTTACGTGTCTTCTTATCGTTCGAATTCCATAACATTTATGATATTAAACAACTGCTACAGGATTCAAAATCACAGATCCCGCTTACTTGGAAAAACACTGAGGTTATTTTGTTAAGAAAGGGTGATAATTGACGCAAAACGTTCGTGAGAATTACGTGCCTTGCATTACAATGTCGTCTTGCGAGGATAAATAATTTCTTTTAAGTTTCAAAACAATATATATTTATATAAATATGACGGGGAGAAATAATGGTCCTAGACACATGGTCTGTCCAGGAAATAGGTTTTATTTAAGTCCAGTAAGGGTCATAATTTATGCAAAATCCAAAATAGAGATCGATAACTCCGTATATAACGACTCCGGATATAGCGAAATATCGTATATTAGGAACACTTTTTCTGGGCCCTGTTTTACTCCTTCTTTATAAATATGAAAATGTTATATGGATATAACATACTCCGGATACAAGGAGTACATTCAAATGGTCCCAAATAGTTCGTTATATACGGTGGTTACAGTATACAATTTTATTCCAGAGTCGTCTGGTGACGGCAGGTATAATATTAGTGTTCCACGTTTAAAAGCAGTTTTGTATGATTAGGCCAAATGAGTTGATTACATGTACATGGCCAAGACAGCTTTACCACCGCACGTGCTAAATCCTGTCAGCTGTAAACACCGTTTCCGGGCCAAAGTCGAGTTTCCCATTGGGATGGGACAGAATGTAGTACCAGAAATGAAAGTCGCTTGCTGGCTCTTTCTGACAGAAATGATTGCTTCGATCGAGGAGCGTGTCTCGAGAGCGATTCCTATCACTTCGGACAGCAAAATGTATGTAAACGGGTATAAAGGATGTATTAGAGTAACAAACAATAAGAATTGTATTAGTTTTTCTGTTTGCAAGACCTTCGGAAATAGAGTCAATATCAGCCTATTCTAAATATTGTTTTATTTTTTATTCGGTCGTAAATCATCAGGGTGTTATTTTATCAAGGCAAACTTTATCTTACTGTTTAGATGGAGTCCCATTATTAATACGTCTTTTCTAAAATGCAAATAAGAATGATAACATCTTGATACCCGGGAGAAAAAATCTCAAGATTAATCAAGTTCATTAAACGGATGACGCTTCTCCATGACCCAGGAGTACCATTACAAATAACTCAAGTTGTCTCACCGGCGGAAATGACCTTTATTTTTACCACAAACATTCCTAACTTTGCTTTTTAAATTGATAAGTACATGTCAGAAATATAGCTCAGTATTTTTTAATGCTATTGCAAAAAAATAACAAAGGCTTTCTTGGAAGAAACGACTTGAATACGAAAAACAAGGCATATGTCAACATTGTTTTTGAGTAAACAGAACATATATAGTTCTATCATTATCGTATCAGTAAATATATTCCACTACATCAGTAAATTCAAAGTGATCCTGGGACTTTAAACGTATCTTTTAAATTTTCATTTATGCCGTGATTTTTTTTTACTGAAAACCGACTGCCGTAATTGTTCCTTCCATGGAAGGGATACTTAAAATTGTACAGACACACTTGACTGTTCCTTCCATGGAAGGGACACTTAAAATTGTACAGACACATTGACTGAACAATGCAGCACTGTTGAACCGTATATGTCCCGGAACGTATATATCACACGAGAGAAAAAATTCGACCGCATATGTCACACGTGTGATACATTCGGTCGAAAATAGTCTTCGCGTGAAACGTATATGACACATAATATGTATACGTTTGACTTCGAATTTTATAGGAACACGAAAACGAATATCTCACATGCAGAAAAAGGCAAATAAAAACGAAATGTAACGATGTTTGGGAGGCATTCATATAGGTATATACATGTATATAGGTGTAATGTGGAGAGCCGAAATGCAATGACATGATTATCCAAAAAAGTCCAAGGCAAACGACATGCGATCAACTCTTATTGGAACTTAAACACAGAGTAAACTTGATATATCTGCATGACCGGCTCCTGTGGATCGGTTCCGATCCTCTTCTGGAATGACTTAAGCAAAAGTATAATTTGTACTTTCATGCACTTTAATATCACAACCTATGAGACATATACGTTTCGGTGTAAACTGTCAAAAATGACCAAACGAATATGTCACATTAAACACGTGTTATATTTACGGTCGAATATATCACACACGTGTGATATATACGTTCCGGGACATATACGGTTCAACACAGCTCGTAAGCCGTTTTTCGGTGTGTTTCCGTTATAAATTAAACGTTGTGATATTGAAAATTGGAACAACTAACAACCAATAGCCGTTTTTTTCCGTACACGCTACATGTTTACGTTACTGTGGTTATTTCCGTGTCTGGGTAAGCTATAGTCTCGCTATTTGCACTTCGAAGGCAAACCGATTGTCATGTTGACATTTAATAGCTGTCCGCCTTCTACAAAATGGTGTGACAGTTATAAAATATCAGATCTGTGAAAGGGGTCACACTGAAACGCCAAATTAATTAGGCTAGGTAAGCTATTGCACACATATACAAAATAAGCTAGATCTATTGCACGTTGGACTTGCAGAAATCGCCCGACAATGCGTTTGCTTTTGCATTACGAGTTTGACAAATAGCTGAAAGAATGTTAATTTACATATCGTTTGCATGGCGTAGAAATATGCTAATAGTGTTGCTTGAAGTATTGGCGCGAACTTCCCATGTGACCATATAAAAGCAGATCTAGCGTGACGTAGTAACAGGTGCGTGGAGTATTAAATATTGTAGATCTATACTAATGCCTGAATTTGCTTCGACTGTCGTAGTTTGTACTTCAATAAAATATATAGAAAGATGTGCCCTAGAAGGAACTTTTGGAATGCTATAACTTGTAGCAGTAGTTGTAATGTAATAATACTTGGATATAACGATGCCACTACAGTCGTCCCAAAAGCTTATTCATAGCTCAGAGTTAAATACAGGCAGTTATACAAGGGTAGTAGAATTGCTCAGCCTGAGCATCACCTGGCTAGCTGGAATCTCAGCATGAAAGCTATTGCCCTTGTAATTGATAATAATAAATCACAAGATTACCACAACACTTTTTATCGTCACTGCTAGAAAATTGAAAACAGATACTCTTCATCTTACATAACTTTTTGCAATGTTTGCAATGTTGGTCTTTACATGATAAAAAGGAAAATAATGAATATATGTGTATTTCTTTCTTCTACTACTGTAAAAAGTGAAACTTATATGGTACAATCATTTACAGGTGGTCAATCACATTTAAGCAACATTTGATGACAATTTTTACTTTTTGAATATTCTGTTAGAGATTTATTTTAGGAACAAAAAGACCCATTACATAGAGTTAGATCCCTTTTAGAAATGTTATTACTCCCCTTTAATATGAAAGTATTTAAAAATATATTTAATATATATTTTCAATATATTTTCTAATTTTACATTTGCATTGGATAGAAACAGATATTTTAGCATTCTGAACCAAAAGGCAAGTTTTAGAACTACGTGTAGCTTCTGAATTCATTTGTTTCCAGTCTATCTTGGTTGCGCAACCAATATAGGTAAAGGGAGGTAATAATATTTTTTCAAACATGCATTTCTTATAAATTCCATCTAAATATATAATTGTTAATGCAAATATTTGACAAATATAATACAATAGGTCTAATATTTATATCTTTCCTTAGGCAAAGTATGTGTATCAAATTTGTACTCATGATAAAACAACTCTATCTTGGTTGGGCAACCAGGATAGGGATATCAAATTTAAAAAGTACCCCCAGTGAAAATCTTACTTGAATTAAGCTCTAAGTGAACAAATTTGAGTGTAAATGATCAGATGTTAAATTTTCAAACAAATCTGTTACATGGCCAAAATCTGATAATCCACCTTTAAAGTCCTATGGTCACATTGATTTTACTGATATCGAAAAATAAAATTTACTGATAGGATATCAAACTCTAAAACAATGTTAACACATGTCTGTCTTTCTTATTAAAGTCATTTCTTCATGAGAACAGAGTTACCAGAAAGCCTTTCATACTTTTTTGCAATATCTTTGAAAAAATACTGCACAATATTTCTAACATGTACATCGATTTAAAAAGCAAAGTTAGGAATATTTCTGGTACATGGTACAAATAAAGGTCATTTCCGCCGGTAACACATCTTTCTTGGAAAAATAAGAGCTACTTGTAATTGTGATCCTCGGACTTTAAGATAAATGATTTAGCATAACAAGTTCGCTTAATATCTCCGAGTTAATAAAAAAATGTATCAAGCAAAACTGTTGTAAGTCCTTCTTTATTTCATATAAGTTACTGCAGTTTTGCGGTCAACCTTCGTAATGTATTCATGTTATTGAAATACTGGTACTCAGAAGAAAAAAGAAAGGGAAAGGAATTTTGAATAAACATTAGCTTGCAAAGTTTCATCATGGTAAGTCAATATAATTTGCGCTAAAATGCCTACTGTACACGTAAAATTCATAGCCCTGGAATATACAAAGTACCATTTATCTAAGGGAATGTAATTACATGTATGTATGTTTGTGGCTGAATACATTTGATAAACTGTAACAGATAACAACAATTCTGATGTAATCATGCATTAAAAAAAATATTGTGGATACTACTTGATTACATATTTTTTCTTTCTACAGTTGATAAATTCTCCATTATCAGGACATGGTATTGTGGAAACCACACATCAGTATAAGCATAATTTATTGCTATCAATTTCACAGGGTGTAATTGACCCCATTCTGTGAAGCTCGGAGGCTTACCAGATAGTGATTTTCAGCAGAAAGTACCCTTGTATAACACACTTGATCTGCTTAGATATTCATTTGAGATAACATAATCACAAGCCAAGGGTGATGTATGCATCCTGTTAAACTACAAATAACACCTTAAAACTTTATCATACTTTTAAAGTGATTTATTTATTAAGATACCAGTACGCAAAAATACAAGGAGGGGTCATGAGTACATCTAGTACGCAAAAAAGGTCGTGTTCAAGGTACAAGTCCAGTGAAACCTGTGAACATACAAGACCACTGTTTGGAAGCCACAAATGTGGTCTTTGTTTGCAAGTGGTCTTAATTCACAGGTATTTTACTATATATGTACAGTGCACTGTGATCTCCCTGCTGGTCATTATTAGCAAAGTGGTCTGTATTCCTAGGTGGTCTTTAACTCAGGTTTGACTGTACTTAAAAGTGATTGTTGTTGAGGCAGAATGTTGTAGAAGTGTTTGATCCTGTCGAACTCTAGCTGAACCTGTATTAGCGACCCTCTGAATTAATTATTGCTAATCATTGTCAATATTGACGTATCCCTTATAATACATGCACCTGTATTTAGCAGCCTAGCGCACTGCGTGATCAGTTATATTGTGTGTCACATGACCGACATCTTAATGTCCCAGGAGCATTTTGTATGTAACATTACGATGTAGCTTTAATTTTATCAAGAAAGATGTCGTACCTACAAAATGTACATTTTTTTGGAAGAAAAAAATTCTTAACGTTGCCTTTTTTAATCGATCAGTACATGTTACAAATACAGAGCAGTACTTCTTTTTCAATGATATTACAAAACATAAGAAACGCTTACTGGCAACTCTTTTTCGTGAAGAAATGATTTGAATACGAAAGAAATGCATACTCATCATTGTTGTGGAGTGAAAAGAGGAAAATGTTTTTATTATCCTGTTTTCTATATCAGTAAATTCAAAGCCCTCCTGGGGCTTTAACACATTGTCTGTCATTACATACAAATGATGACGGAATTGAAGGTCGTTCTGGGATGAGCTGAACATGTTAAGACTGTTACATTGTCAAAATTAACTAGGAAACAGTACAGACGTCACATTATCACGATGTTTTTGTTTTTTTGTAAACATTGCCATGTAATTACAGGGTTATAGCATGACTAAGTATTACAGTAATGGCGAAAGGCTGGTTATGACGGATATCAATCAGTTTTATTAATTCATTAATGCAACATTTTCACCGATATTAACTAAATAAATAACCTACAATAATCATGTTTGTGATAACTTTTGTGGTTCGTATGTATTCGCTTTACATCGTTTTTTAATTTGTTTGTACGCCTTTGCAAAGACAGGGACGTATGCAATTTTTAATTAGCGCTCTCTTAATGCATTTTTTAAATCAAACACAGAGTTCTAGTTACTAAAACATGTTAGATTATATGTATGTCATTATGAAACGGAAAGAAAGTGGCAAAATGTCAAAAGTACTACTTTAATTACTGATATTACAAATGAAATGTATTTTCGGACCACGAAACTCAAGTTTAATCATCGTCCCCTTTAGAAGTCTCGAGTAGAGACTAATTTATGCCAACGTAGGCGGAGGGATATTCATTTGGCGTTGACCGTCCATCTATACGTCCGTTCGCAGCCGTATCTAAGGTTTGAGACTATCAAAATAAAACGTAACATTAATGTTTACTACTTAAGAGAATTATCACTTGCTAAGTTTCAGTTGGATTGCCTAAATACTTGAGTTATGGCCGTTCATAAATGTTCGTCAACACAGAATATAAGATTAATGCAATTTCAAAAACTCTGTAGAGATCTGAGAATTTGAAAATGATCTAAATGTTAGTTAAGGGTTTGTTTTGTACAATATTCTCGAAAGCACTTTCAAAACAGGTAAGATTGCAGTTCAAACGTTTGTTGTAAATTATGAATAGACAGCTAAGTCTTTGATAACAAATCAGGAAGCTATTCACAAAAATGAACATATATCGGTCTTTTCGTGCATTTTAAATGGACCAAGTGGTGCTTTATTCTACAAGCTCTGCCATTGAAAATTGTCCATAGATATTGATTATGCAGTTTCTGCATTCACTTTGATGGCATTAAATTTTAGATAAACAGGCGATACAGTTTAGTGCACATCTGTGCATCTCACGAACAAGTATAAATGAACATGGAATGTTCAAACTCATTTCTTTCATAGATATTGTAACCAAGGAGGCTTAGAAATATGTAAAAGCAATATCCTATGATAAGGCTAGTATTACCTTTTATTAAACATATCTTACAAGAACTTTTTTACTGTCTAGAAGCTTTTTGTCCTACGTCATTATCTTTCTGTTTTTGAAGATTTGTCGTCATATTTTCATAAGTGATATTTGTCAAAATGATTGCCGTGTTTATTCATGCTTTTTAATAGCTCACATGTCACGAAGTGCTAGATTGAGCTTTTAGGATCGATCGTGCGTCGTTCTTCGTATGTCGTATGTCCATTAACATTTTCTTTAAAATGGCATCTTCTCTGAAACCATAAGGCCAATGGTGATGAAACTTGGCAGGGATGTTCATTGCGTGAAGCCCTTTCATAGCTGTTCAAATAAATTATGATTCCAAGTAGAAGTCTGTTTCTGGTTGTCATGGCAATGGAAAGAAAAAAACTTTAAAGGGGCGCTCCCTACATCTAGCAGATTATATTATCGAAACATAGATTATGTGTTACATGTAAATGAACGTAAAATGATAAATAAATACAATTTCAAAGAAGAACCTACGGCGAAAAATGCCTCTTTTCACCACAATTAATAAATATAGAGGCTTTCTGTAATAAAACACCTCTACCCATTAATTGTACAACAACAACTCTACATGGAGTATTAAGTGACCCAGCCCGGGGTTTTCTTGTTTTTATATAGGTTCATGTACGAAAAACTTTAAAACGCACGCAAATTTCTCCATAATGTTCGCTAGTGAATGCAGATTTTCATTCCTAACTTCGAATAAAAATGTGAGCTTTGTGTGTATTCCCGAGATATAATTTTAAATACAAGTATCACTTTATCTCGCCGGACATAACAAAATGAATAAAAGTGTACGGCTACCTGACAACAATAAGCAAGTACTAAATCAAAGTTTAGATTTCATATTCATAAATCCATTCAAAGTTGTGTTGAAACTGAATTAATTAACATGGTATTCTCAAGTTATTTTTTATATGAATTCGACAAAATGTATTTAGCCTGCTGTCGGTAATATTCAAACGTTGTGGGTTGGCATGCCAAATCACTAATTTGACGTTTTTAGCATTATCATTTTCAAACATTTCTTGATTTTTTTTTCATTACATAACAGTGTTTTTTTCAACAGCAGTATCACAACTGTCGATTTATATTTATCATGTTAAAAATGCATCGCATTATAAAACGATCTAGACGAAAGAAGTGACGTAAATACAATTTTCGCTACATTTTATCCCTGTATTTTCATTTAAGTAGTATATGTGTGGCAAATTTATACCTTTTTACATAGAATAAAGAGCACTCCATGAAAAAAACTGAATTATAGTTAAACTGGATATGTCTGAATGTGTTTTTGTGACAGGAATTGAAAATAACGATTTTCTATTATTTTGGCGGCCATATTAGCCGCCATCTTGGATGTTGACCAATCGGCCCCGATATGGCAATTAAGTTGTCCGTTTCCTGATTCACATACAATGTAAATTTGGGTGGTGCTCAGGTTTTTGTCTTATTTATAAAAAATTATACTCTTTTTATTTGAAATTAATCGTAAGAATTATATTTCACTTCGTACAAATAATCAACTTATAAGTATATACATGTAGCAATATTTTTCAAATAAAGGTGACCCCTTAAAAACTGAAGCCCCAAGTGGAGTTGGCCCTTTCCCCTATATATTTTCAAGCAAGAAATGCATACCCAGTGAAATACGGTCACTGCAGGGTGTTGGCTGTCTTAATTACTTATGCACCGTCTGTGTTTGGTATATAATATATAAAAAGAAACTTCAAAAAGTTCTTTTAATCTAGCTGTCACTGTAACTCATTTAATTTTGTACAAATGATGTAATAACCCCATACCAAAATGTCATCCCTTCAGAAATGTGGCCCTATATATAGGGCGAGGGATTTAGCTTGTTGTATGCGCGGGTTCTTTTTACCTGGTAGTACAATATTTCTTGTTTTGGGAATAACAACAGTGTAATATTGCTATGTTTGTAAATAATCTGAGGGGAAAGCGGTTTTTAGAAAAGGTCACGACCCGTGGAGATTTTTATAACACTCTGTCTCATGCGAATGTAAGGCGTAAACGGCAAAGCACCACCTCCGTTGCCGAGAGGTTAGAGTTTCTGCATGACTGTAACCTCTCATTGACTGAGAGCCATGGGTTCGAGTCCTGCTACCGCCTATGTCTCTTTATGTAAGGAAGTTGGCAGTTTTTTACGGAATACAGGAGGGTAGTACTGGTTCTTCCCAGGAACGATGGTTAGGTAAACTGCCCACCTTAAATATGACCCAAATATGGTTGAAACGGGCGTTAAACTCACAACACAACAAACCACCAGTTTTTTGTTAATAAAGCTGCATACCTGAGATAAGCGGTTGATTTTGAAAATGTTAGCTAAAATATGGAGATAAACTTTAGAAGTTTGTATTTTATCTTTATATACAAGTAGTTTTGGCAAAAAATACTCGCACATTTTGGTAGGTTTTTAGCAACCTGGGAATGCGTTGCCATGAAGTCAAAGCTTGGTTATAATCGGAAACATTGTTATATTTTCATTACGTTTTATAAAAGAAATGTACATTTCCGCTCTTTAGACAATGTAACATGTTTTTACGACATGATAGTTTCTATGACTAGATTCGAAGATGGGCCATGTATTTTTTGTATTATGACAGAGTTATGTCCCTTGTGACCTTGCATAAATATTGTCATTACAATAGTTGATTCTTTACGTCGAGAGTATAAGTAATGTTACTTCCGGAGCGTATTGTTGTCCTCAAGTGAATGTTACTAAAAATAGCTCCTCTTCATAGATTATCTAGATATGGCATCCATCTAGATATGGTATCCTTTCATTTTAAAACAATCGGACAAGAGTCATTATAAACCATGAAATACACGCAATATAGTATTGAGTGTACATGTAATTGCAATTGCTATTCATCGAAGTGCTATATACATGTATGTACATGTACTTTAACGATGGGAGAAAATAACTCACTTAATCTTATTTCAAGGCAATTATAGATAACAGCGAAGCTCTTTACTAACGCATCCTGTCTCTTAAAGTCCCAGCCTACACATATAATGTACATGTGTATCGCTTCGTGGAAAACTGAAAGTACTTACTAACGCGTCAAAACTTAGTTTTCTGAGTTTTCGATCTCTAATCTTGAAATCGAAAATTATACTGGTTATTGTTACAACTTTTACATACAATGTACTTTTTAAATACAAAGATACTAGAAGTGGAAAAGTTGACAATACAAAATTCAATTTAAATTCAAGTTGACGTTATAAAATAAAATTTTCGAGACGTTTACTAGCAAACGGGGATTGTGGTGTAGCCTTTTCTTTTGCGATTGTGCTTAGCGCCATAATAACTGTAAACGCGGAGATTTTTGCACTTTTATTTGACGATTTCTGCAATAAATAGATAAGAGCTGTCCGTACTTAAAACTAAGCTCCGTATATTTGCAATATGACTTTTGAATTGCCATCTATAAACTGGCTGTATATTCGCGAAAAACGTCTCAGGAATTACCAACTACAAGCTGGTTGTATATTCGCGAATTAAAGTCACAGGATCACAATTACAAGTAGCTCTCATTTTATCAGGACAGAAATGACTTTTATTTGTACCAAAAACATTCGTAACTTTGCCTATAAATCGATAAGTACATTTAAGTATTTTTTCAATGATATTGCATAAAATAAGAAAGGCTTTCTGGCAGAAACAACTTGAATACGAAAGAAAGGCATATGTCACCATTGTTTTAGAGTGAATAGAACATGGTTCTATCATTATCCTATTATTAAATTTATGTTACTATAATCAGTAAATTCAAAGTGATCCCGGGACTATAACATCTGAATTACCAACTACAAGCCGGTTGCACATTCGCGAATTAGCAGCTGATCTACGATCTTAGATGCAGAAGCCAACTTCACGGACCTAGTGTGATGTCCTGTATCTAACACACATTATTTGGAGATACCTAATTGTACGGAAATAATTGGGTATAACCATAGCAAATTCACTGCATTAATCATTACGTGACGAAGATCTTATTAATGATTCACATTTTGTAAATATAACAAATACATTACAACATATGCAGTAGATAATGATGATGATGATGATGCTGCTGATGTTGCTGATGCTGATGCTGATACTGATACTGATACTGATACTGATACTGATGATGATGATGATGATGTTGCTGTTGTTGATGATGATGATGATGATGATGATGATGGTGGTGGTGATGATGATGGTGGTGGTGGTGGTGGTGGTGATGATGGTGGTGGTGGTAATGGTGGTGGTGATGATGATTAACAATTTGAAAAAGAAGACAGATAGCAACATGCGTCGATTTAAATTTATTACCTTATCTATTGAATTAGTTGTTTCGCTTTGTGAAGCATTTAAATTAAAACAAATATCTGTCCGTAGCGCGCGATAATGCAGGCGGGTATACGGTAGCGAAGCAAAATGTATTGCAATAGGGAAATCTGAAAAGTGAGATGGCATTTTCTTGAGTGATTTGGGAGTGAATAATCGCAAATAAATGATACAGGGACTACCTTGATTGATTGTTACACTTACACAGAAAGCTAACACTCGACGTGCTATGAGAAGCTGAAATTTCCTTGAGTTGTATAAACATGAATCATGTGTTTTTACATGCACAAAACTGCCTTGCACAGACTGGTACGCCACAGCTGGTGTGCATAAAGTATATTTATTTTTGTCCTACCACTAGCATTTCCGCAAACACCCCGCTCTGTCACGCTATTTCACCAAATAAGATATTAATCGCACGTTTATGCAATATTGTAAATTATAGACGCGACCGTTTTGTAGGGTTGCTTTAAATTTGCCAATTTAGGAGTCAGTTATTAAACTGTGTAATGGGATGCACAAATATACTTTAAAGGTCTTCCTGTTTAATAAAAAGATCACGTACAGCATGTAAATGTATAAATGCCCGTAGTTTCAATTTAAATGGTCCGCTTCTTTCTCCGGTTGTATTTGATACGAAAAAAAGCAACATTCGTTTAGATTTTAATACAGGATGTAAGCCAATAAATTATGGAACACCATCGTGCTAATTGAATGCATAAAATAAAAACACAGAAAAGTCTTACCTGCACTAGAAAATACTTCTGCAACAAAAAGAGCCAACATGAAGCAGACGACAATAAGCAAGCGCTCCATTTTCCCTCTTTAGGTCGGAATTCTATCAATTTCTCAGTTAAAGCAAGCAGAAATCAATTCCTGCAACAAGTCCACCGGAATAAATCGACGACCAGTTTGTAAAGTAATCGATAAGTACAAAAGTAGTTAAATATATTTTTTTCTATATATTTAATTCACTTGTTTTTTATTTACTTTCCTATCTTCACAATAAACGTTTTTATTTTTATTTCATTTATTTCTTTAACTTCTAGCCGATTTAAATTCTAATTCTTAACTGGCACATGTATCGAGTCTTTCGCGCTTTTATAGCACGGAGAAAAGATCAAGTGCCACTTACTAACGCAGTACGTCCTAAATACTATCTCCCGAGTTATTGTTTCGAGCGTCTATATAGATAACTATGAATTACAAATGAGCCGAACATGTTAGCTTTATCGCCGATAGAATCTTGCCTCATATATGACCAAGCCTGTCCCGCGGCACAGTAAGCATGATCAAATGATGTTCAATCGGTTTCACTCCGCATTTTCCCTTTCATGAAGTTATCTGCATTGTCTCAAAAGTTAATATTATGTCACTGAATCGTATTTTTCGAATATAATTATGCTAAAAGTTATTTGTACTTATAATATTCAGTTAGCGTTTGCTTAAAGGGTGGTCAGTATTGGTTTAAATAATCACATTTATTTTATGATTTTCCCGTGAATTATAGAGTTTTCTCAGTGAAATAGAAGTGATAATCCACAGTTAATCAAAAAGAAAAGTATACAGAGCGTATTTAATGCTGAAAACCATGCGGCGACGACGCAGTTAAAATGACGTCATTTGTTTTATGTTTTTGATGACGTTTCCCGCGATTTTCGATATTTTATAGATACAAACTCAACAAAAGTAGAGTTTAACCATAAAATAAACAGAAAAAGTGTTGGTATCGACGCAATCACGTTAATTTCACTCGTGATCACAACAAGTAGTTATTTTCACACGTGGCTGCGCCACTCGTGAAAATACCACTTTTGTTGCGTGACACTCGAAGAAATTATTATATGTTATGCGGATTTTGAAGTGGTATATGGGGATATATTACCCGCCTAGACATATATTACCCTTGCCGTTAGGCGAGGGTAGTATGTGTCGAGGCGGGTAATATATCCCCATATTACTAGTCACAAAACAAATAACAATTTTATTACCCTTCCCTTTCTTAAATTTTGAAGGATTCGGTTCATTTTTAATTAATTTAACAGCTGACCGTAAGAAGACAGTCAAATACCCTAAGCTTATGAATCCCAAATGTCACTTCGTGACGTCACTTAATAACTTCATAAAAAAGTTCGCGTGTACAGGAATATAGAAGTAATCAATGATTTACTCGCATGTACAGTAAACTCCGTATATAGCGAAAATCCGGAAATTAGGAGCAAATTTTATATAAAAATGTTAAATGGATTTAACAAACTACGGATATAAGGAACAAATTTAATTGTTCCCAAGGAGTTCGTTAAAAACGGAGTTTACTGTATCTTCATTTTTTTCGGTGTTTTGAGTAACTTACAATTACTGCACCAAATAAAGAAAAAAATCTCACTGATAAAATAGGAAAAGACCACTGCTTAGAGTATGTATGGTGAAGTTTTAGGGCCAAAATTTTATTAATTTCGGGTCTCTCGACCGACCGTAACTTTTTACTGGCGACCGCAAACACATTATATGAAAATGATAAAAATAACCAATTATCAAGTGCTTTAGAACAACTGGATCCTGGTCTTCTTGCCAAAGAATTATGGTCGGTATTTCATTCGACTGATATTTTACAGCCGGTTAAAGTTTGGAACAACCGGATCCAGAAACACACATACTTTTGGCCTTATCTGAATCCATAGTGTTCACTTTTCCGTCACAGACAACGTGTGACCTGATTAACAATACTGAAATTGAAATTAGAGTTTTGTTCCACAATGATGTCACGTTGTGTTCCACAACGATGCCACGTTTTGTTCCACAATGATGTCACGTTGTGTTCTACAACGATGCCAAGTTGTGTTCCACAACGATGCCACGTTTTATTCCACAATGATGTCACGTTGTGTTCCACAACGATGTCACGTTGTGTTCCACAACGATGTCACGTTGTGTTCCACTACGATGCAACGCGATGCCACGTTGTGTTCCACAACGACGCCATATATTTTTTCTTCTCTTTTTACAATAACCATAAACGTTCACTTGCTGTTTCTTGTACACCATGGGGGTATCTCATGATGAACCGCATTCATTTTTCCATAAAGTTGCATCTCACCGCGATAAATGCACATAATTCACTTTAAACGAAAATAGCTATCCATATATCATCTCCATCGTTTTAAACATTTAGAAAATTCCAAAAAATTTCATGTTTACAAGCACAACTTAAAACTTTGCGCTTTTAAATATTTATGGTAATGCATAATTATGCATTCTGAAATGCATCAACATTTCATTACAAAACGTACGCTTAGATGATTAACAGTCGTACGTATTGCATAAATGCACTTGTGTATAAGAAGATGCATATTTCTTTGTTAATGTTATTGCAAACAATCAATCAAAATGAAACAGTAACGCTTTTTCTTGTAAATATATTGTAACAAATGAATTAAACAACTATTACATTTTGTATATTCAGCGGAAAAAGACAGACAATACAGTTGGTTATACAAGTTTTTATTCAGTTTGAGCCCGGCCGTTCTTCTGCATGCTGCCTGTCCGTCCGTCTCCGTACGTCCGTCCGTCCGACCGACCGACCGACCGACCGCCTGCAGTAAGAACTTAAACTTAAGACCGGCAGAATATTTGATTTATACTGAAATAACTTCATTATAATGGTGTACTTTTGTTAAACTTTAAATTATATTACCTAATATAAAAAAACCCATAAGCTTCTCATATAAACCACCCATCTCCCTACCCCAAGAAAAAAGAAAAGAAAAATGAAAAGCGCAACCGGCCTTATTCAGCTATTTAAGTCCGTGTAAGAATGTTGTTTGCTTCATAAGGTTTCTTCTCGAGCAAAATCAATGTTTCAACAAAGTCGCTTTATGATATACAAGTGGTCACAAGACCATACGGAAGTTTTATGTAGCTGAGGTTTTGTATATGGAATTGATCACTTCTTTTTAATGGCATTAGTCGTGCACTACACATCTGTAAAGCATGGGTGTCTCTGTTTGAAATCTGCTGACCTTTCTCTATGAAAGTGGTTATAAGAATGTAATAAATGACGTCAAAATGTACGTGCAGTGATTTATTGAGTATTCTATCACGGTTTTCATTAGTTAAACAATGGCGGTCGTTTCAAAATATATACGTGTAGATGTACAAAGTTAATATCAACGCTCATCAGTTTTAACTACAGAACATAATGACAAATGCACAGAACGAAATGATAAAAGTCACCAGAAGGCAGCTATGGCGTATGACTTTTACGTTGGTTCCCTCGTTTGTCGTTCATGCATAATAATATATCACTCAGGTGTACGGCCTCGTGATATATTCTTACGCACTCGGGTTATTCTACGATAAACCATACATGGATACATATAATTTTAAGTAAAAAACGGGAGCAGCAGCCATAATTGCAACAGCAACGCTGGTAGGCTAGCCGTATATTGTTAGGCATATACTGTCTGCTAAAGATTAATTAAACCTTAAGAATTTTGGATATGGCCCATTTACTCTAAAATAATTTTATTTTATGGTCATACCTTTCGTCAGGTCTTGTTCGTGCTTTACGTAAGCACAACGCACAAATTTGTGTTACATGCGGCCTTACAAAGCTTACGAATTTTCGAAACGAATAAACTTCATTAAATAAAGGATTAAAAAGGTGTCCGTTTGACGTAAATGGACAGACTATGAACTGTAAGGAACACGTCATTAGGTGAGTTCAAATAATAGAGCAGACTGCATATGAAATTCTTTGTACGTGAAATGAACGCAAATTAGGCCAACTTGCAAGATTACGGCTGGCAAGGTTATCGTAACGATGCAACTGAAGGTCAAGTTTAGTGTCAAAAAGTATTTTCACAGATACTGCAAGATAAGGGAACACACACTTTTTGGTGAATTTTAGATGACATGGTTTTGCTGTGGTTGTCCGTGTTCAGTACTGGCTTTAATACATCCATTGAACGGATGACAGAACAGCAGAGTTAAATGCAAGCAGTCGGCTGAGAGGCCGCGCAGCAAAATCCGACCAGTTCAAGCTTTCAAGTTTTTCTCGCGGATAGCTTGGGTAGATATTTAAGCACCTCAGTATTTCAGAACGTTTTGTGTGAAAAAGTAGATTACATTTATTAAAGTGTACCATGGGAGTCCCTCTACAGTCTCTTACTGTCCTTACTCCCTTGTCACACGCACGCACGCACGCACGCACACCCCTCCACCTCCAGCTCCCCAGCTCCCAATTCCTGCATTCTGTTCCGTTTAGAACGTAGGACGAATATCCGCCTAAGCCGCTGACTTGAAATCATCGTAACCTCTCATAAATTGAGGCTGAAGAGTTCGAGCCCTGCTACGGACCATGTACATGTCTTTTTATATGAGAAAGTTGGCAGTTTCTTACGGAGGATAGGAGTCCAGTATTGGTTATTACCTGGAAAAATGATAAGGTAAATTGCCAGCCTGTCAAAATGGCAAAATGAACGGACTTAAAACTCCTTCTACTACTACTACAACAACAACGTATCTATGTTTATGAGCGTGTTACCAATAGCAATATAATAAGAATGACTTAAACTGCTGATACAGTTGGTTTATTTGAATTAAAGTGTAATACAGTTTGTGATTGATTGTTCCGTGTAACTTGTGACATTCAATGATTACATTTTACACAAATGTTATTGTTTATTTCTGTAATATCTTCAAAACATAATGAAAATAGAGAAAGTCTATAAAACAACCCAGATTATGCCTCGAATAGCCGCTGGGTCTTGGCTCATTCAGCCGTAAGATTCGACCAGAACTTATTCTATCATTTAAGGTGTGCAAGGTTAAACAGTACTTGAGGGTGACTTTAGTCGGCGTCAAACATTTTAAGATTTTCGAGTTATCGCAATTTTTTTATTATATCGGTCCAACGGACCATTCCTCTCGATAGTAACCAGCATCATTTTATTGCTGATTTAAAAGAAATATTTAGCCGCGTGACCTCGTGCTTGACATTTGGAAGTTTCGGTCATTAGCCTCTACAAAGATAGCATCTCTTTGAAGCACATGAGGCACAAAGTATCAAGGAATATTGAAATCAGGTCTGACAAATATAAACTGACATTTGATTTCTTACTGTACCGAAAAAAGATATACCCACCGTTTAGATACTGTCACTGTTGCAAGTAGAAAACATTTGGCAGCCGCATGTCTGTGGTTCAAGCCAACTGAAAGTTCGAGGTTTTCATGTAAAACACCCCACACACCTTTAAAGTCAATCTTTGTCCTGGGTAAATTCAGAGTAACACTCGGATCACAGCTCGGTCTTTTCCGTAAAAGAAGCGTTTGTGTGAGGCCGAATATCTGTGCCAAACACTACGCAGCAATTTGACTTGATGAGATTCGTACATACTCCCCGGTGTGAGAAGTAACCGCAGCGTTGAGTTGATGATCAAGATAGAGCAAGAAAAGTTTATTTTGCCATCAGGTTAAGCACTTCGTCAGTATCAACATTTTTTTGGAATGATGTAGCTCTGCACTTAAATTCAGTGGAAACCTACGGCGCAATGGCGAAAGCAAAGCCGGTTCTGTAAAATACTGACAAAACAATTCCTAAATAGTTATAAACTGTTAATATTAGAAAGTGTTGTAAACGTAGTCACTGCATGAAAACAAACGCAATAGGTCTTACTTAAAATTTGTATACTGTGTCAAAATTCTTGCTCAAACCTACTCAAGTTTTTTTGTGTAAAACAGCAGTTTGTTTGCAAGCACGACCACTTATGTATAAATGTATAATGTTCTATTTAACCATTTTATTATTTGCCTATGTCTGCGCCGTCTTTAATTGTTTTATACTTCATTGTATCTTACATCATGATAAAATGTGTGACATCACCCGATCACGCCATAAATGCCCCGGAGAACAGAACACCTGTTCAAAACTTCGCGTACATCATTCTGGATGAAATATTTTCAATCTTGAGCTTACAAAAACATTAAATCTTTATTCAAAGAACACAGCTTCTGCATTAATCTCGCTTTTTTCACTTATTTAATAACAGATCTGCCGGACACAGATCGAATCTAGAATTTAAACAATACGATTAATGAACAGTATATATAACCTCATTAGCATCGAAATGTTAAAAAAATATTAAAACATTATTTGATTTCTGGGGTAGTTTAAAATGATACCGTAATTATTTGATATTTCTGGTAGCCTTAATTGTAGCTACAAAATTATAAGTTATAGTTTTATTAATATTATGCTTTCCCCAAAACACGGGTGCAACAACGTGATTTTCGTCCTTTGGTCACGTATGGTCAACACTCAACACCGATCACTTACATAACACATTCGTGCCAAACATCCGATGACCATCATTGAGCCCCCTCCAGCCATATTTAAAATGATACTTTGAGATAACAACAACACCTTTCATATATAGCTTAGTAGTCTGAATAAGTTACGGTCATCGCACACATTATGCACAGGCACTATTGCGTGTAGTCAATTTGAATTCAATGACCTGGTGAGGCCGCCAGAAGGCGTCTAGTCGGAATGCTTGAGAAAATAAGTACTGTGTTTACCAACATCTGAACAGACAAACTTCCAATAAAAAGCAAATATGGAAAAGAATTGTTGAACCGGCAGTGAACGTTTATTGGAAAAACACATGAAATAATGCAGAAGTCATCATTGAAACACTTTCAGCTTCAAGACAATCCTACTTGCAATCCAACATACGGAGAGATACCAGTAATCTTTTGCAACTCTAGCTTTTTGACCAATGAAAATTCATTACTTATTCACTCCTGATAACAACCCATGGCAACAGTTGTCGGCACCATGTTGGTATCACAAGCCATGCATAACAACATAACTATAGTTCTGCAGTCCGATTTTCATTAGAAAGTATTTAAGTTAAGTCGTGAGATCAGGAAAGCATAAATAGAAGTCGGGCTGAACTTATACTCGGCAGGCTAACTCAGCACGCTGTAATGGCTATCAAACACCAACAGGGGTGTAAATGCTATAAGTCACAGCAGGCCCGGGACTACAGATTGTTTGGAAAATGAAAAATTTTAAAAGGTCAAAAATGCAATAAAAATCGAGAGTGGTTACGGATGTTGTGTGCAGCAAAGTCATCTCCAATGAATATAATCTGATCCAAGTTTTTCAGCCCCTTTATTTAGATTTTAAACATGGGACACGACTGAAAACACTCAATCTCCGAATATTGCTGGCCCTAACTTCTGTATGATCCATGATGACACAAATCGATGTCTTCTGATTGTTCTAAAACTTGTTTTCTGGTCTAGAAGATTTCCTTCCTGTATGCCAGACATTTGCGCGTTTCGTTGTCAATAGTTTCAATGTGTCTGGCCTCGTGACCTTTATTTGTTTAATCAAATATCTCTACGTTTTTGATATTTGTATCTTCTTTCTACGTTGAAATTCAACTCACTTTGAAAACGCTATAAATACCAATATTGCAAAGTTTGAGGAAACAACTAAGTCTTATCTTATTATGGTATAGTGTGTTGAAAGCAGTGTTTGACTCCCCGGCCGCTGATTGACGCCATATTGGATTTGTTTGCGATTCGTTGAACAGATTCAGAATGCTTTTTAACTTTTCAGAGGATTTGTACATCAAACAATATACACACAATCCATTATTCACGAATGTTTAAAACTACAATAAAAATAGAACACAGTAGTCAAGATTCAGACATAGATACTCTGTGGTATTCATAACTATGCACTGTGATCTGCACATTAATTTTAAGTATATAATAGAAAACGGAAACGGAAGTGTATCTGATATTAGATACCGCGTGTTTTTCTTCTCCGTCTGCATATTTTTGTTATAGCTAATGAAATACAATCTTGGCATATACTGATTATGTTTATGCAAATGTTTAAAACTGCATTACATCAGTTGTCATGATACATGTATTCAACAGGCCGTATGGCATGTACCCCATTGCTCCACAATTAAGACCAAAATATAGTTACTACTCTGGGTTAAACCAACATATTAAAGGGTACCGAAAGTCAGAAAATTCGATTGTGAAATTCAAACGAGCCTATCAATTTATTTCATTTATATAATGACAATAGAAAAAAATAAAAGAAAACATTTTAAATTGAGGTCACAGTATACACGAAGATACACGAGGTCACAGTTACATTGTGCAGATATGTTATCGCTTGTAAGATTTCTAGAATTATCCTAAACAGGGGGTAGATCGTACTTTAATCGAGACAAATGTTAGCTGGTGGAAAAAATTTACTCATTTGCTCGCGAGCACTTCACCCGGACGTGAAACGGCTTCAATAACTTTTTTGTTAGTAAAGATACAAGCTTGAAATAATGGTTCAGCCATAGGTAAATAACTTGGCCACGTCTTTCATGTGGTCATTTTATTAAAAACACGTAAAAATATTACTTACCACGAGAAGAACAATTAGCGGCCACCAAAATCCGACATTTTTTTCCACCAGTTAACATTTGTCTCGATTAAAGTAAACCAGAAACCACTTAACGATCTACCCCCTGTCACAGTTTGTTATAAAACTCAGCATGCATTAGTCTTTTAATTAATTAAAATAGTCTTGTTTATTTATTTATTTATTTCAGAGTAGATGAAATAGATGTTTTTTGATTTCCGGGTTTTACATTTTTGGAAAATTTGTGACAAAAATAGCCAAAAACACCGTACTTTGTCAAGGTATTTGTGAAATAACTACTCCATTTGGGTTAAAGTTTTATATATATTTGGAAACGTCAGAGCGTCACCTTTACAATGATATCTGTTTTAGTTCAGTCGGACAAAAAATGTAGCTTTTATAGCATGCTTTTTGTTTTCCGGGTTTTACTTAAATATTTTCCGGGTTTTCCAATTTTTCCGAGGAATAAACCTGTCCATTTTGTCTAATGTGGTACTTTGGGTTCATTGCGCTTCTTAGTGGATTAACGAATTTTAAAACTCTTCACCGGGAAGGCTGGTGTCATAATTTATCATTTTTGCTAATATTTTTCGGTTGTTGCTCCTCTTTAATTTATAGGGGACATTTATAGAGTCACCTTTTATCTACTATTGTTTAGAAATTGTAAATTAAAATAATTTGATTCTGTGAGAATATAAAACGCCCTGTGCAAAAGTGAAAAGTAATCGTCTACGAAGTAAAATCGGATTCATAATTGGCCCTCGATGTTTCTCCAAACTTCAAAACACTACTATACTCTTCTATGCCTGATATATTCATAAATACATTATTGAGGTTTAGCCTAACCAGATAACAGTATGTATCACAGTATGGAATTTCCTGAAACTGGTGTTTGGTGTTCCTCATGAAAATCAGTACACTGTTAAAAAAAATTTTCAATGCCTGGATACACAATGAAAATGTAACTTGCCACATGTCTTTATGTTTTTACTTTTAGGTATATGTATGTAGTGCTTAGTAAGAAGTTTCTTACCCTACATGCAACAATTTGGATCTAAAAAAACTTTGTCAAGCCAGCGAACTCTCTTGTATGAAGAAGCGTATTGCGAAGATTATAGCTGAGAAGTTACTGAGTTTCACACTGAATTTCCGCTGTGGTAAGAAGATGGAAGACAGTGCAGTGACCTCCAGCTCGAATCTGAATGACTCACAACTTTCACAACTATCTCAGGTAATGGAATCGGTCATAGTTGTAAGACCCATGTTAAGTAGTTCCGCTACAATACATCATACTCTGCTATAGTCAGTCGAAAATATTTGAAGAATATTAAAAAAACTTTAAGAAATATAACACTCTTGTTATTGTCACTTTGACTTGCTTGTTATGTCTCACCTGACGTAGTAGGGAGGGAATACATTTTGATGTTGTCCTGTCTGTCTGGATGGATGGATGCCATAAATTTTGTCTGCACTTGTAACTCCTCTTATATCACTGGGCGGATTTCAACCAAACTTCACATGAGTGAAAGCATTTTCCAATTCAGTTATTTTAGGCAGAGTTATTGCCCTTGATTGGTCTTATTTTAAATGTCTGTGCTATTACTCCTAATTCAATTTGAGCTTTGAGATAGGGAAGCGGGCGACATTATGTTTTTGGTGAAAAAACAACCAGTAGTGTTTATAATTGTATTCTTTTCTATTGTTGCAATGCTTTAATTTCTAGATCACTGAAGCAGGATCCTTGGAGAAGTCGGCTGAAAACAAGTTTCTTGACCATGAATGGGGAACAAACCTACTTCGGGGATTTTCAAAACTTTACAAGGATCGAGAATTTGTGGATATAACTCTTGTTGTTGATGACAGGGAATTTTTCTGTCATAAAAATGTTCTTGCTATCTCTAGTCCGTTTTTCATGGCATTGTTTTCTACAACCATGTCAGAGTCCAAGAAAGAGAAGATAACTCTTAAAGAAATAGACAGTCTAACGATGGAACTTGTGCTTGACTACATTTACACGGGAGAGGTTTGCATGAATGAAGAAACTGTTCAAGATCTTCTTTCAGCAGCAAACAGATTTCAGTTGCTTCCCTTGCGCGCAGGGTGCGCGGACTTTATGCGTCGCCACATTACCGTGTCAAACTGTATCGGAGTTTACTTTTTCGCCAAGGCACACGAATGTAGTGGTTTAGCTGCGAAAGCGAAAGAAATAATTAACAAGCAGTTTTCTGTTTTATGTCTCAATCAGGAATTTTTGTCTCTCCCTGCTGATAAATTAATAGAAATCACAAGTGATGACAATATAGAGGTGTCACAGGAGGAAATCATGTATGAAGCCTGTTTTAACTGGGTGAAAAGCAACCTGACCGAAAGACAAAAACATCTCGGAGATGTGATGGGTTGCGTTAGATTCGCGAATATCAATTCATATTATTTCTGTGATAGAATAGATAGCAACCAGATGCTGAAGGAATGTGAGAGCTTAAAGGAGACACTGGACAATGTGAAGTATTTCCACATGCTGAGGTAATTAACAAATTTGCAGGAGACTCCATATATAACATCTAGGTATATATTGAAATACCGGATTTAAAGATCAATTTTTTTTGGGCCTGATTTTTTTATTCTTTGTGTAACAATGTGTAATATTAAAATTTTATATAGATATAACATAATCCGGATATGAGGAGTAAATTTAAATGGTCCCAAGGTGTTCGTTATAAATGAAGTTTACTGTAAAGGATTGATAACTCCAAAACAGATTTTTCGCTGAACTCAAAATATTAAGCATTTAGGAAAGCATACAATGTATGTCCATAAAGTTCAGTATTCACAAAAAACCTTGTACATTCTTTAAGTAAAAACAGGATATAAAATCTTAAAGGATGTTGCTTACACCATCAAAATGCAAAATTATATTGGTGATCTGATGTTCTAGGGTCGGGGCAAAAAAATAGGGTAGGTCGGGAAGCCTGAAACAAACATATTTTTTTATGCCTAACTGAACACACTGACAGATGCAGGTTTACACTGTGACAGATGCAAGTTTGCAAGCTTACATGTACACTGTGACAGACGCATGTTTACACCGTGACAGATTCAGGTTTTTACACCTGACAACTTCACACTGTGACAGATGCAAGTTCACACTATGACAGATGCAAGTTTACGCTGCGACAGATGCAAGTTTACACTGTGATAGATGCAAGTTTACACTGTGATAGATGCAGGTTTACACTGTGACAGATGCAGGTTTACACTATGACAGATGCAAGTTCATACTATGACAGATGCAAGTTTACACTGCGACAGATGCAAGTTTACACTGTGATAGATGCATGTTTACACTGCGACAGATGCATGTTTACACTTTGACAGATGCATGTTTACACTGTGATAGATGCATGTTTACACTGTGACAGATGCATGTTTACACTGTGACAGATGCATGTTTACACTATGACAGATGCATGTTTACACTATGACAGATGCAAGTTCACACTATGACAGATGCAAGTTTACACTGCGACAGATGCAAGTTTACACTGTGATAGATGCAGGTTTACACTGCGACGGATGCATGTTTACACTTTGACAGATGCAAGTTTACACTGCGACAGATGCATGTTTACACTTTGACAGATGCATGTTTACACTGTGGTAGATGCAGGTTTACACTATGACAGATGCATGTTTACACTATGACAGATGCAAGTTTACACTGCGACAGATGCAAGTTTACACTGTGATAGATGCAGGTTTACACTGTGACAGATGCAGGTTTACACTATGACAGATGCAAGTTCATACTATGACAGATGCAAGTTTACACTGCGACAGATGCAAGTTTACACTGTGATAGATGCATGTTTACACTGCGACAGATGCATGTTTACACTGCGACAGATGCATGTTTACACTGTGATAGATGCATGTTTACACTGTGACAGATGCATGTTTACACTGTGACAGATGCATGTTTACACTATGACAGATGCATGTTTACACTTTGACAGATGCATGTTTACACTGTGATAGATGCAAGTTCACACTGTGACAGATGCATGTTTACACTGTGACAGATGCATGTTTACACTATGACAGATGCATGTTTACACTGTGACAGATGCATGTTTACACTTTGACAGATGCATGTTTACACTGTGACAGATGCAAGTTTACACTGTGACAGATGCATGTTTACACTTTGACAGATGCATGTTTACACTGTGATAGATGCAAGTTTACACTGTGACAGATGCATGTTTACACTTTGACAGATGCATGTTTACACTGTGACAGATGCATGTTTACACTTTGACAGATGCATGTTTACACTTTGACAGATGCATGTTTACACTGTGATAGATGCAAGTTTACACTGCGACAGATGCATGTTTACACTTTGACAGATGCATGTTTACACTGCGACAGATGCATGTTTACACTTTGACAGATGCATGTTTACACTGTGATAGATGCAAGTTTACACTGCGACAGATGCATGTTTACACTTTGACAGATGCATGTTTACACTGTGACAGATGCAAGTTTACACTGCGACAGATGCATGTTTACACTTTGACAGATGCATGTTTACACTTTGACAGATGCATGTTTACACTGTGATAGATGCAAGTTTACACTGCGACAGATGCATGTTTACACTTTGACAGATGCATGTTTACACTGTGATAGATGCAAGTTTACACTGCGACAGATGCATGTTTACACTTTGACAGATGCATGTTTACACTTTGACAGATGCATGTTTACACTGTGATAGATGCAAGTTTACACTGCGACAGATGCATGTTTACACTTTGACAGATGCATGTTTACACTGTGACAGATGCAAGTTTACACTGCGACAGATGCATGTTTACACTTTGACAGATGCATGTTTACACTGTGATAGATGCATGTTTACACTGTGACAGATGCAGGTTTGCTAAAGCCAGAGGCAGACTTGTATATTGGTGTAGTCATACATACTTGTAGATCTTTGTTTAGTAATGCATAGACCCAAGTGTTGGACTAGATGGAAGATGTTTGGTTATCTCATTTCAGGGACCGACATCAAGAGATGGACCTTAATCTAATGCCTAGGAAGGGGATGCAGTATGACCGTGGGGTCATGATTATTGCCAATCCTTACACAGAGGATTCTTTGAAGAAATACAACAGCATTGAAGTTCTGCTGCCTAAAACTGGGGAAGTTGTCTTCCTCTGTAAGCTTCCTCAGAGTCTGTATACACCAGGTAATTTCTCTTTTTTACTCTGGCTTCTGATTGGTTAGGTTTGAAATTTCGCTCATTTGATAGACTGGTCAGTCAGAAGTCATGTTTGAAATTTAGCTATGACATCTGGTAGGCTGGTTAGTCAGAAGTCAGATTTAAAATTGAGTTCATTTGGAAAACTGGTTTGTCAGAAGTCAGGATTGAAATTTAGCTCATTTGGAAAACTGGTTTGTCAGAAGTCTGGATTGAAATTTAGCTCATTTGGTAGACTGGTAAGTCAGAAGTCAGGATTGAAATTTAGCTCATTTGGTAGACCGGTTAGTCAAAAGGCAGGCTTGAAATTTAGCTCATTTGGTAGGCTGTTTAGTCAAAAGTCAGTTTGGACTGTGCAACTTTGAGCATCCTATCAGTAAAATATCCTAATATTTCTTTGGAGCAGTAGTAAAATTTACAATGTGACAGATACAGGTAGTAAAATTATTAGATTCAATGAAATTTAGAGTGCATTTAAGACACTTGTTTGTTAAATAATTTACCAGGCTGTGCAATAACTGGGGATAACCAGATATACCTGGCAGGAGGGTCAATACGGAAGATCAACTACCGGGGCTCTATAACGACGGAAGGGGTCTCCAATCTCTTCTATATCTATGATCAGATGTCGGCAACCTGGATACCCAAAGCAAAAATGAATGTTTCAAGATCCATGTTTAATCTGACAATTGTAGATGGGTGAGTATATTCAAAAAGTGAAATGAATTTTGATCTGTGTGGGCCTGAGTGGTTATCAGGGTTCCCATGGCTTTTTCGCTATTTGGGTCAGTTTGCCACAAAATCAAAAAGAAATCTCTAAACACTTTCAAGTAAGTGTTAATTTGAGATATTTTTGTCACTAAAACAGAAAAATTGAACCCGTATTTTGTGTTTATATCAATTTGGTGACATTGGCGATTGATACTGATAGAGGGAACCTTGGGTTTTGGTGCTTGTTTAATATGCCAGAGGACACAAGTTTGTTCCACAATCGGCCCTCTTTAGATGTGTCTATCTTCCCCACATGTGCCTCCATCTACCAGTTTTTGAATTGGAACCAGTAATGAAAACTGCTTCTGTTTACTTTCCAAACTGATTGGTTTGATCTCTAGTGGTTGAATCTGCATGTATACTATCAGAATTGTGACAAATTGAAACAAGCCAGAGGTCAAAATTTAAATGTTGAGGGAATCTGATACTACAGCTTTCAGTTTGTAATTTAGTTCTCATGCAAGTTGGTATAAGTGAGACATTTTAATGTTCTGAATCTGCAAGGAAAGGCTAACGGAGGTCACGCTGACTTTGACTCACTGACCCCATACTATTTAAAATACAAATAATTAAGTAGTGGATTTAAAATTAATATATATCTGTCTGAAGTGACATAGTTAAATTTATTTTATATCCACTATTTAATTATTTGTACTTTAAATAGTCTGGGGTCAGTGGGTCACAGGTCAAAGTCACCGTGAGCTCCGTTAGCCTTTCCTTTCTGAAGTGACATAGTTAAAATATAATATAAAATACAAAAATATTTTTCAGGTTTGCATATGCTATAGGAGGGATGGATGGAACAGAGATTCTAAGTACTGTTGAACGGTATGAACCGAGGGCGAACACATGGACTCTAGTTGCTCCCCTGCCTCAAGCATTACGGTTCACCACATCAGTGAGTCTGAAAGGGAAGCTGTTTGTGTTTGGTGGTGAGGGAGTAACCGATGTAGTCAGCTCAGCTTACAGGTATGTACATGTATTTCCATTCTTTATGAACTGCGGGAATTCTACAGTTATACAGTATAGTTTCTGTGTTGAGATCACCCTTGAGACCAGTAAAAAGTGGTCTTATTAGTGTATCAGTCTTATTAGCGAGACTTTTACTATGAAATTGAGCATTTGGCTCAGAAATGCTTGGTCTTAATATTAAGGGTGGTCTCAATATCAGGTGGTCTTAATAGCTGAACTTCATTGTAAAAAAATTGATATTTGTTGGTGACTGAGCTTAATTATTATTAGAATTATTATCACTTACTGATAATAATAAAAGTTATCATATATGATGTAAACTTAGAGTTTTCCACAATAAGATACAGTACTTGCAGACATTTGACAATGTTACATTGTACATATAGGAGAGATTGCCGTGACGTCACACAGTAATTTTGATAAGATTGCTGGTGGGCAATAACAGTTCTGTTTACAATGCTTGTGAATCGGAAAGGAAGTTTTGAATTTTCATAACTTTTTTGCTATCTGAAGGATTTTTAAAATTGAAAAAGTTATGAAATGCTCTTGATACTCATATTTTCACATTAAAATATCTCTTTTGAAAAAAATACCGTTTTTAATGACACTTGATTTTTCATAACGGCTTGTTGCAGCTATAACCATTTACGAAAACAGTGTAAGTTACGCGCTTGCGAATTTTTCATTTTGAATCTTAACAAAAATTGAAAATAATGAATAAAATGTATATTTTATTAGCTTTCCATTGATATAAAACATTTAAAAATATTTTTTGTTTTAAAAAAGTTACGGCCGTTAAAAAATACCCCTATCATTACAAAAACACGGACTACCGACCGCTGCCCACCGCACTGATCTCTTATCAGAAGAAAATTTTGCATAATACAGGGTTTTGTTTGCAAACACGATCTCTCCTATTTGGTTTTGATTTTAAACTGAAAAATGTATACATGTACTTTAAGATATGATCCAGTAGAAGACAACTGGACAGAGTTAACTCCCATGTCTGCTGCTAGAGTTTTGGCAGGAAGTGTGGTGCATCATGGGAAAATATATGTTATAGGTAGGTAGGATGACGTTATAGAAATGTCTGTGCTTGGTACATATCTGTACAACATAGCTTTTCAACATGGCCACTTCTGTTTAATTAACCCAAGGATGTCTGTATAGATCTTTTATTCTCATAGAATAGATTCTTGTCAATTCACTATATACAGTAAACTCCGTATTTAACGACTCCGGATATAGCGAAAGTCCAGATATAAGGGACCAATTTTCTCTACCTAAGTTTTGTCTGTCGTTATTTTATATAAAATGAAATATGGATATAAATAACTGCGGATATAAGAAACAAATTTGAATGGTCCCAAGGAGTTTGTTATAAACAGAGTTTACTGTATATACAAAAATGTACCGATAGATGTTATGTGACAAAATCTTCATAAAGAGAGACATGGTCGCACCCAAATGCATGTGTAACGGCACTGCAGAGTGGTTTGGTAAGCTATACAGGTCAAGGAGTAACGAGTTTGATACTTGAAAGATATCGTTTTCATGGTTTTTAGGATTTGATAAAAGGCAGTGTAAATAACGTGTGTGTGTACTAGCAAAAAATATCAGTTACTTGAAAAGCACTACAATTTGTTAAAGGTCTAAATGTGATAAAACTTTACTCTGTGATCATTTTTCAAATTCTGGTTTCTGATTGGTTAAATTTTAAACTATGTTTAGTTTTTGGCCAATCAGGAGCCGGAGAGAGAAAAGTTTTATATTCGTAGGTCATTGAATACAGTTTTGGTAACAGATCAGCATTAGTTGCCTAGTGTACATGTGAACAGTAGCAAAATAAGGAAACTTGCAAGTGTGACACATATTGGAAGTAATGATGATTTAAAGATTTGCGAAATAAAATTGGTTTCAGTATCATTTTTATTTGCTTGATTTTGCAGAAAGCTTATAATGTATGCTAATTCAAAGTTTCATAAATAATCAGTTCTTGTGCCTTGTTGAGCCCTTTTGGCTTTTTAAGACATGGTTGCTAAGATATTTTGCTTTTTTATCAGGTGGAAATGGGCAGATTAGTGACAAATGGAAGAGAGAATTTCTACCTGAATTTTGTGTGAGCTCCGTTGAAATATACGACATAGACAGTAACTCATGGTCGGCTGGTCCCGAGCTTCCTAATGCTCTCTGTGGGGCAGGTGTAGTTAAGTATGGGGGAACCATTCTGATTGTGGGTGGGGAAGATGATAAGAGCTGGATGGCGGGACTATGCTGGTTGAAAGAAGAAAAAGGGAGACAAATGTGGGTAGAGGGACAAGAGTTACCAACAGTTATGAGCACATTTGGATGTGCTGTAGCAAACATTCAGAGAGACACTTTAAGACAACAGAACTAATTTTGTTAAAGTGATTGCAATCAAATTATACCAGAAAGTATTTCTTCTTTCCCACCGTATTTTCTTGTTATCAGTTGTTTACTTATCAGCTTGTATTTGGATTCATTACAGCATACATGGCACATCTCTGAAATTTACAAGTGAAAAGTTTTTCTTAAGGACCAGTCTAAAATTTCTAGCTTATGATTGGCTAAAGGTGACATCAATTTTAAAATGAACCAATCAAAAGGCAGAAATTTTAGACTGGTCATAGATTAAAGTTTTATAGTTACTGTATACAGTGCAAAAAAACCATTATGGCTTGAGAGAGATCAAAACACAGTACAGTAAAACCTGTTAACAAAGACCACTAACCGGAAGAACTTATAGCATGGTGGTCTTTAATTGCAGCCATTTCCACATTAACTGAATAGAATAGCATATTGCCCGTGGGTCTTTATTCGCAGGATTGTCGTTTAATCAGAGGTGGTGTTTTGCAGAGGTTTGACTGTATTACAATGTTCATACACAGTTAGACTGTGAAACTTGTAACATTGAACTACATGTACTTGTAAATATATCGGAGTACGTTCAGAATCATTTTTGAACTAAACCGATTGGATAAATGTGATACAGTTTATATGCATTTTTATTACTATATAAAATTATTATTTACCCACTTACATCATTGTTTATGTTAGAGAATTTTATTTTCATGTTTTGGCTTATTGTTTTCATGTTTGTGTATATTATACATATATTATACCAAATTAGGCTGGTGAGCCGTTAAATACACTTTTAATTGAATCTCGTAAGAGTTGTTTTTTATGTAAGTTCTTTTGCATGTTTGTATGGAAATAGATGTTCAATCTATTTGCTGTTGAGGGTAAATGATAGTACTTTTGAGAGATATATTGATGTTTAAAAAATACTGTGATTATATGAATTGTTTAATATTTAGAACCTTTATAATTCTTTTCTCAGCTGACTTGTTCTTTAAAATTAGAGTACATAAACTTCGGCTTGGTTAGAATCTTTAGGCAGGAAGATGAATTTGTGTTTAGTGAAATGTGTTCATCATCTAATCATGATCTGCACTGTTCATAAACTTAAAGGCAGAATAACTTGATGCAAGCAGTTAAAATTTGGTATTTTAAAGGTTTTATTCACTGCCAGCTTTATTGTACAGAGACCATTGTTCCATAGATGATTATAACACAAACTGAATAATTATAAAGATTGTTTATTTTATAGTCCTGAAAATTAATTATAACATTTTTTTTCAGCTTTTGTTTAAATAGATATTATATTCTTTCAAATTGTTAAAACTGTGTAAAGAAATATGCGCAGGAGATGCAAAGAGTTAACTTTTATTTGAGATTTTTCTTCAGTTTTAAGTGCAATAATGAATTCGTAAGAAAGATGCATTTAATATGTATAAACAGTTTAAACGTGCATGTGCATTACAATTTCAGTTCGAGGCTTAGGCTTGTCTAAGATCGACAAGAAGATTCATTGAATATACAAACAAACAATTGCATTGTTTCTTGAGTCATAATAAATCAATGTATAAATAGTTAAGGATGTTTCGGTTTATTATGAAATGTGAATTGATACATGTGTATGTATACTTGGCACTAGTTCTTGAAATGTGAATTTTTTTATCCAAGTTTTA
Source organism: Saxidomus purpurata (assembly GCA_022818135.1). Taxonomy (NCBI): domain Eukaryota; kingdom Metazoa; phylum Mollusca; class Bivalvia; order Venerida; family Veneridae; genus Saxidomus; species Saxidomus purpurata. Next base: position 48,203,034 of record JAFMSR010000007.1, read on the forward strand.
GGACTCGGATTTAGATCTGGCATTTAAGGTGTGATTATACTTTATTTATTATCTATAACTTGAAATAATATTGTTTTTTTTTGGTGTTATCTTTGTAAAATAATGTAACTTTTAGCCATTTTTTTGGACCAGTCAAATGTTTTGATTAACTCTGTTAAATTTTCCCCGTCCAGGTGGTCACTGTTTTAGTCTTGTTTTCCAAAACCACAGGGTCCAGAGCTTAGATATTTAATATAAAGCAATGTCTAAGTTTGTTCAAATCATGCTCCTGGAGTCAAAATTGGCCCCGCCCGTGTGGTCACTTGTTTGCATAGACTTATATAGGAGAAACTTTAAAGATCTTATTCTCCAAAAACACAAGGTCCAAAACTTTGATATTTTGTAGGTAGCATTGTCTACCGGTCTTCTGCCAAGTTTGTAGAAATCATGCACGTGGGTTTAAAGTTTGCCATGCCCGGTTGGTCCATTTTTACAATCATTATAGGAAAAATTTTGAAAATCTTCTTGTTCATAACCACTAGGTACAAAGCTTAGATATTTGGCATTGTCTAGCTCTTTACCAAGTTTGTTCAAATCGTGTCCCTGGGGTTAAAATTTGCCATGCCTGGGTGTTACATTTTGTTATAAATGTTGGACAGCTTTTTCTCCCTCAATTTCGAACCACAGCAGTAAAAATTATTTTCTAAAACTTTATAAAATCTACACCAGAAAGATGCAGAAGCCTTGCCACATATGGATTTATGCTTTGAAGTACATGTATGAGTATAGTAAAGTAAGGAGAAATTATTATACATTTAGTTGTAACCTAAGATTTCCAGTTAATATATAAATTAGAGGAAACAATGCGATTTCCTCCAATTTATCCCTTCCCTAAAATAGTAAAAAAAAATTGCTGTTATTTGAGTCGAGAGTGCATTGACAGAGGGTATGGATCACCTTCAGTGATAACTCTAAGTTAACAGATCATCTCATAACATGCAAAACAGAATTAATTCAATATTAATTGAAAACAAAATTAACATACTAGATGAAAATAAAGATATAGTTTACCAAGAATAATGATGCATTAGTTACGGATGGATGGCAGAGATGTAAACGTGCAGATTGGTGTAAATAATAACAAGAAAATTTATGCACCTTTTTTCCCTGTACATATCCGGAATAATATTGATAACCACTTCCTCTTCAATGTGTCAAATGTTTCTTTTTAGAAATAAGGTGATTGTATCAATAATATCCTGATGTATGCAAGTTTGAATTTAACGTGTTTTCCAAAAAAGATAAAATCCTTTAATCAAATAGTTCTGACATGAACAACCTTTTTTATACCTCCATGACTGCCTCCTTGTTCGAAACGGTAGGTTACAAATTGATTCATTTTCCACAGGTAAATTCATAGTCTGCACTTCTTTTAAAAACTTGTCAAGCTTATTCGCTTGTTTATTGCGAGTGTCTAACAAGTAAAATTTTGATTCATGTTAAATACAGTAAAAAGATGAATGAAACAAGCAGTTATGTTATAAAACAATTCAAAAGTTCACTCTTTACTAAATATTTCGGCCTACTGGCCTTTTTCAGTAGATGAAATACAGTCAAACTTGTATTAAGAGACCGCCCAAGGGAAAGGCCAAAACCGGTCGCTTAATAAAATGGTCTCTTAATACAAAGCATCACCGGAGACTGCAACCGTTTCTCATAAAATCGTACTTATGTCACATGGTTATTTTCCAAAAATAGCAAAACTGTTTGTACTTGAAAGTACCGAAAGTCGATAAAAACCGGACAATTAACACATGTGGACATAAGGATGGACGATAATCTTACGAGATTTGACACCTCCGTGCTTAACTGGGACGTTAAATGCAACTTTAAAGCGGTCAGTTTCCATAGAAATTATCTGTTTGCACATAAATGGTCGCCTAATACGAACAAAAGACCGATTATAGGTCGTTAATTACTGGTCGCTGGTCTTTTTAGACAAAAGTCACTTAATGCAATAGCAAAACAGTGTAAGAACACTCGGGGGGGGGGGGGGATTCAAAAGCGGTTGCTTAAGACAAAGGTCGCTTAATACACAGGGTCGCATGGGCAAGTTCGACTGTACACAAATTGTTTTACATTTTCACATATAACGTTATTGACGTTACCTATTGTTTTTGGGGTCAGTGGGTCAAAGGTCAAGGTCACATGACCTCCAATAGCGTTTCCTTGATAACGCTTTAAAAGTCGTAGTTCTCTTTCAACTTTCATCAAACTTGCTCAGAAGGTTCTCTGTAACATGTAGATGATCCATTTTGATTTTGGGGTCAAGGTCACAGTGACCTCCATTAGATTTTACTTGACAACGCTCTACAGGTCATAGTTTTCATTCAACTTTCATCAAACTTGCCCAAAAGGTTCCCTGCAACATGTAGATGATCCCTATTGATTTTGAGGTCAGTTGGTCAAAGGTCACAGTGACCTCTGTTAGATTTTCCTTGATAATGCTCTACTGGTCACAATTTTCATTCAACTTTCATCAACTTGCTCAGAAGGTTCCCTGTAACATGTAGATGATCCCTATTGATTTTTGGGTCAATGGGTAAAAAGTCCAGGCAACAGTGATCTCCATTAGATATTTTGCTTAATAATTTGAGATCTATTTGACCCATAGTCTTCAAACTTCATAGGATGATTGGTCTTACTGAGTAGATGATCCCTATCGTTTTTGGGGTCAGTAGGTCAAGGTCACAGTGACCCGAACTTTTTAAATCTTTCCCACTCAATACCTTGAAATCTTCATCACCCACAGTCACCCAAATGTCATAGGCTGATTTGTCTTACTGAGTAGATGATCCCTATTGTTTTTTTAGGTAAGTGGGTCAAGGTCACAGTGAACTCTTTCCTTGATAACATTGCAAATGATTTTCACAAAACATACTCAGAACAGTTCAGTCAGACCAGTAGAGTGATACTGGTCCTTTTGGACCTCTCGTTATCTTGCCTAATGTTTATTTCGATAATTGGTAAATTTATATTGACATCTTTTTTGAAAAAGTGTTAATTTTTTTAAAATGTATTAAGTTTGCTTAGAGTTTTTAAGAACAACATATTTTCAACAACATTGTTAGGATGACAGACTTTTTAGCTCTGCACAGAGACACAGATTGGAATGCGGGCAGTTCTAAAGAAACCTGAAATAGCATGCCTGCCTTTATATTTACCCATTTTTAGCAAACAAAACTCTAAAGGCCCTAAATCATGCAAACAAAAAATGTTGAATTTTCTAAATCTTTAGTAATTTACATATTGCTACAAGTAAGAGTATCATGTTTTTTTTACATAGCATTTTATGTGTGTATTCATTTCACCATGTAGGAGTCACCATTTGTAATCAATGGTGACCGTGGTTGGGTCACAAAAATCAAACACATACACTCTGTTTCTTTTTGGGACCAAGGAATTTCTACATGTATTGTGGTAACCATGTCGTTATGGATAAGTATCTGCCTTGCTTCTGAGATCATTGCAAGCAAAATTGAATTTTAAAATTTATAAACTTTCCAAAAATTTAAGCTTTGTGTATGTGGGTAAAATAATTCCAAAGACTCATTTGCTACAAAATGAACAGTCTTTTGATTTTTCTATTTGTATGAATGACATTTGTGCTATATGTGTAAAACTTTAACCATTTCCCTTCTAAATTTCAGAACATTTCCCTTCTAAATTTCTGAACATTTCCCTTCTAAATTTCTAAACATTTCCCTTCTAAATTTCAGAACATTTCCCTTCTAAATTTCTAAACATTTCCCTTCTAAATTTCAGAACATTTCCCTTCTAAATTTCTAAACATTTCCCTTCTAAACTAAAATTGACTTGTCCCATCTTTTAATTTGGACAGTACCATGGATTGTTTAAAGGGATGCTCCATGAGAATTTACTAAGTGAACAACGTACAGTGCAGATCATGATTGGCCTGCAGAGATACAGGCTGGTCACTGTTTCCACTGGTAGCAAAGAAAGAACGACTTGCCAGAGTAAAAGAATGCAGAACTTCTTTGATTACACTTACTTTTATCATATTGCTATGTGCCACATATCTGCACAACAGCTGATAGAAAACATGCTTTGTGACACAACGGTAGTTGAAGCCCATGGAAAACATACTTTGTGACACAGTATCTTTGAGTACAATATTGACATTGAGTAGGGAATAAATCAGCATCGATTGGTTGGCAAGAACAAATTGAGATTTCAAATTTTCCCCACGCCCTGTCTGAAAGATTTAAATATTAAATATTAACACTGCACGAGAATCACAGTAATAGAAGAAATATTAGTACATTTATATTATATTTGTTAAATATTTGCTTTGTAGACATTTTATTATATTATATAGACTAAGAATTCCTTGTTTTCTTTTTTCTTTGACCATTGCCACTCTATAAAAAAAAAAAAATTTTATATAATTTTTTATTTTTTTTTTTTTTTTTTTTTTTTTTTTTTTTTTTTTTTTTTTTTTTTTTTTTTTTTTTTTTTTTTTTTTTTTTTTTTTTTTTTTTTTTTTTTTTTTTTTTTTTTTTTTTTTTTTTTTTTTTTTTTTTTTTTTTTTTTTTTTTTTTTTTTTTTTTTTTTTTTTTTTTTTTTGTTTGTTTTTTTTTTTAAAAAAAAAAAAAAATTTTTTTTTTTATTTTTTTTTTTTGGGGGGGAAAAAAAAATGGGGGTGTTTTTCAATTTTATTACTAAAAGTGGAGCAAAAAGGACATACTTGTGGACCTGGAGGGATAGTCCATACGTTACACCAAATTGTTGCTGTATACAGATAGGTTCATACATGGATAGCTAACTGATAGCATGCAGGGATAGTTATGTACACAGCCTATGTAACTGAAATACTGTGTAAACATGAATTCAAACACAAAGGAAAACCTAATGTACTAGATCACGAGAGACAACTTTAAAAACATAGATCCTTTATTATTATAAAGACAAAATATACAATCTGTTATTCACAAATATAATGAAACAATAGTTCAATTAGAAATAGATATGTCTTTTGTATAAAAATGATCCGTGTTTAAAATGTATAAAAATTTCTTTAAAAATGATCAGAGATGTACACACTTATAAAAAAAACAACAACAAACTTGAATAATTTTCACATTTTGTACTTTCATCTAATTTTAGTGTTGAATGCTGAAAAATAGTAGATAAAGGTCGGTCTGTTGAGTTCCTGAAATTGATGATAAGTGCATAAAATTCCCTTCATGCCAGGAACTTCTTTCCTTTTCAATGATCCAATTTTTGTTCTGTATGAAGATTGAAGAAGAAATTTAGCTAAATTATGTTTTAGTGCAAAATATTGGCCAAACTCTGATCAAAATGACAAACAGCTGTTTCTGGATGCTGTTTTACAAAGTGCATGAAACATGTATACATTGTAATACATCAGTAACACTGTATTTACCAAAATTCAATTTCTGCCTTGATGTTCCTCACAACATCTTTACACTTACTCAAGAATGTTATCAAAAGGATGGTGATGTCATAATATTAACCATTATGAACTTTCCCCAACCCGTTTATTTTTCTAATTTTAAAAACTAAAAAATTATTTCTACTATGATTATATGCATGACCTGTATTATCTATGTCCTACAATTTGAAAATAAAATTACATAAATATTTAGCGATACTTCTACTACTAAATTAATATAAAAATAACACGAAGTTGATGTAAAATATATATATTTCTCATGTTTATAGCCAATATGGCTTTGGTTTCGACTTAAAACACATTGTTCATGTACAAGCAATTACATATTAAACAAGAGGTTATTTGCTATTATTTAGTGTACAGTTAAGTAAAGACAATGTGACAGTGACCCAGTAGAAGAGTCCAATATTACTGCGAACAATTCATCAGATAATAATACATGGATTAAATCTTTCTTACACATGTCATGTGATCTACCCTTTTACGCAATGAGTGTAAACTTTTGTGTACACATGTATCTATTACATCACTATCACATTATCCTAAATGAACAGTAGGTGACTTTACAAATTAAGTTTTCACAAAAAGTGGTCCAGTTCAATTTTTTTATGAAAATTATGATTGTGCCATTTATACAGAAAGCTTTCAGTGGATGAAATGATGGCGATTAACTACGTATAAAGTGCACATGCAAGATAGCAAATTATGAGGTTTGAAAGTCCAATCATAGAAATGAAACTTTTAATTGGTCCATTGGAAAATTATGTAGCATCTCCGAAACGAAGGAAGACTGAGGAACATCTTTGGACAGTAATAACAAGAGCCCTGATGGCACAACACTGCTTGCCTGAGTCAACAGAGACAATGTACATGGTTTACAATGTGGTACAAACATAGTACATGTACTCTACAAAATTCTGTATAAATTAGAATAGGTAAATTTCCCTAAATAAATTGTGGGTTCTACAGTATTTATAAGAATTTTCTATGATTCGATTTGGTGACCTAGTTTAAAAGTCCACTAATAATTTATTGAGTCGTACATTTCGGTTAACTTTCATGATGATACCTGGATAGGTGTGGCCTCTCGAGAACCCGGTAGATAAAATGTGGACAAATGAGGAGCTTTGGAAAATCACAACAGCTCAACATAAGCACTTCATACTCAAATGTGTTAGAAATTAGAAATGGTTGAAAGTCTCAACATAAACTAACATAGAATATCAGTGATCATAATAGTAAATAAATGCAAACACTAAAATGAAAACTATCATTCAAAACCTGCAAATAGCATCTACAAAGAAACTTAAAACATCAAACTATATGTACTTAATTAAGCAAAAATTCATGAAGATGAGATACATTCAATGAGTGTGTAAAATGTATATGTTTAATGCATATCACAAGAAGTTTGTGAAAGATGAAAAATAATGCTCGTGAAAATGAACAATTTTTCAGATAAAAGCAAAATTTATTTACAATATTTAGTAAGGTTGCATGAAAAAAATGGAATGTTTTAACAAGTCACAAACTTAATGGAACATATTTTGTTAAATAATACATAGTTTTAAAAAATCTTCACACACACAAACTGTCTGATCGAAACAATTTGCGTAGAATACGGTAATGCAAACTTGGGTAACTTCTTTCAACATGGGGCAACGCGGAGATATCTGAGATTTTATCCATTACAACAAAATTACAATAAACGCGTTCTGTAGCACTGACTCTTAAAAAGATCATAGATGACATCAGCAGTGTAATTTTACACGCATGTATTCAAAAGTTAAACACTTTCTATTTCCTGTTTTTCAGAGTAGACAGTGCTTTTATTTGTATAATCTACAACTCTTTAACTAAGAGATACTGTTGTCTGAACAGTTAGACTGTCTTCTGAATGTGTCTTCATGTTTTCTTAGCTTTGTGCATTATCGTCCAAAAGCATTTATGATCAATACACTTATTAATAAAAGGATGATTTAAGCATCACAGTAAAACCCGCTCGTCTGACTCAAGTCAGTGGCAATAAAAGGTGTAAAGAGATGTCGCTGCCGAACCCTACCAACACAATCAAAACCCCTGTAATCATGGTCATTGGAAAGCTTAGACAATATTTGTTTAGTACACGTGTACTGGGGTTATGTAACACAACAATACATTGTCCCCAATACTCGATAGCATACATTTTTCCTTCAACACGCTGTATCCTTATCTAATTATGAATGAAAACTGGCTAGTATAAGCAATTGACAGACCGCAAGTTAGAACACACTGTTACGTGTACACACGTAAACACAAATCTAATTAAATTTTGATTCGCCCTCTCTCATACTTGATCTTTCTCCCTTTCTCTATCTTCCTCTCTTTCGTTTCTCTCTGCAAACTAAGTACTAAGTGCATATAACGCCAACAAAAACTGCAACTAAGCTTGCATAGATTGTACCAGAAACATAATCTTAAACTGGAAACTCGTAAAAAAATCTTATGATGTCAAAGAGTCCTTTCAAGAAAGTTAAGGTTTTGTTAATTATACTTTTTACAGATACATATTTCCAAAGAGAGAGATAAATTATTATTACATTCTAGCAAACTGCACCAAGATTATGTCACAAACACGTAATCTGATTACATCAGAATGTCTTTAAAAAATCCTAGCAGCACATAGAAGTTTTCACTCTTTTCAATCCAAAGCAACTATGGAGTGCTTAATCTACTCTGCATCATCGTAATTGTTGTACATGTCGGCCAGTTTTGCAAACTTCGGTCCCCACTCGTTCAAGTAGTCATAATCCTGGCTCCCGGAGCTAGATGTATTTAGCGAACTTAGCGTTCCTGCGTCACTACTGCCACCTTCAAAATTAAAGTCATGTGGTGTATCGTAAGGTGGAGAGCTCGGATCATCATCTGCATCATTTAGCCTATTGTTAATGAAATCACCGACTTCAGGTCGGTCTGCTGATGAGCCAAGAGGCTTCACGGATTTGGGTACATCTGGTGCATCCCATGTTGATGGATATTCACCAGTGTCTGGCTTGCGTAGCCGACTGAGGTCATAGTGTGTGTGATCCTCTTCACCTATGAAAAAATGAGGAAAAACCAAATATTATGCAGATTTCACATACATGTATATTATGCTGTTTACTTCATCAACTTCCATTACAGATTTACGAGTGGTACTACATGTGTATACATGTACATTTAAATTTTCACGATGATTTTTAGCTCTTTCTGGGTTAATTTTCTGAAACAAGCATACATGTATCATTCTATCTGGAATATAATGTTTATTGTTCACAGGTGTTTTCCATTGAGTTTAAATCAACTGTTTGTTGAACTGTGTATATCTTTATCAGATTGATGTATTTCTTCTGTTCTTTTAGAGAAATTTTCATAAATTTACAAAACAATGGAGCTCATAAAGTACAATAAATCTCTGAACTTGCAAGACAAAAAAATTGCGATTTTTTTATCTTCCAGTCAATTCATAAGACCATGAATTCACAAGGAGGTGATCCCGCTCTTTCACACTTCTGTAACAATTTTAATCATATCTGGAGGATTTTGAATCAGCGAAATGATGATTTCATGAAGGTGCACGCACTTGTGAAAAAACAAAAAAAAAATGTGTGCAAATATTTCAACATTTACAGTATATAGGACTTTTACTAGATGTAAAAACCAACCTGCTCCCTCTTCATCATAGTACATGATATTTTCTCTTGTGTCATCGTCCAAGTCGTCATCAAATGGTTCCTTATCTGCCGGCTTCTTACGACAAGTAAGTAACCATACTACTACGATAACAGCCACTGAAAATAATAACGAAATGAACAGAATTAAATTTTCATCTACAGAAACATTAATGTACAATTATTAATTTATTACTGGTCCTGTATATTATGAACAGCCATTAAGATCATCACATAAATGCAATTATTTTGCAAAAATATCACCATTTTTACTTTCATTACTTTTATAAGGTACAGGTATGTACACTTGTACATTTTTTTGGGAAGGTCTTTCGAATAACTAAACAAGTAAAACAGATCATTATAGTGATAGAATGTTTTGGCGAGTAAACTGCACAACAATTACTGTGCTTTAAAGTCTTTACAATTAAAACAATTTTCCAACAAATTTCACAACTGAGAATGTGTCAAGCAAAATCTCCGAGTATGAACCAATGCCAGACTTATATAACTTGGAGAAGAATATTATTTGTTTGGCTCAAGCATGAGAGCTTCATAAATTATAGCATACTGGATGTAAATTGGTTAATAATCGTGATGATTTTATTTTCACTGTTAGCGCAAGTTTGCCACTTCCCTAATCTAAAAATCTCACGAAAGATTTATTTCACATAGATCAACTATTTGAGAAATCTCCTTTAGCAAATTTTAAATTCACAAATAAGTCTGTCTGCTCACAAATAGCTAAATTTTCATCATGCAAAAAATTCCCACTTTACAGTAAGCATGACCGTGTAGTCAGTACACTAAGAACACAGCAACAGTCTGAGTATGTCTTACCAATGAAGAAAATGACACCAAGAATGATTCCTACTATCATTCCTGAAGCCACTCCCACACTTGGCTCTTCCTTTGGCTCGATGTAGCAGGCTTCTCCGACTGAATTCAGAGCCTCATGACACTGGCACAACGGTCCGTACCAACCACCATTACATCGACAGGTAAACGGTTGATCGTCGTCTTCAGCCGGGTTAGGTTTCTGCTGGCAATCAGCTTCCCCGAAGCAAGGCGAGTCGGCGCAGTAATCTATCGGCACGCACGTCGGACCACTTTTGATGAAGTGTGTCCTACATCTGTAAATACAACACCAGACAATACAATATTAGAGATGTTTCATTGTGTTATGATAAAATGTTTGAAATAGTTAGAAAGAAAATATTTTTCTATCTCTCACCTATATTTAATCACGGAGGTATACACTACAGTAGGACTACAGCAGTGTATACTTCGGTGATTTAATAATTAATTTCTAAAACCAGTCTAAAAGTTATAATTTCTGATTGGCAAGTATTATACTGAGCTTGACCAATCAGGTGCAAGGAGTTTAGACTGGTTTTTCCAAAATACTTTTACAATCAAAGACTGAATATAAAAGAGCTTGCCAGTTAGACAAGCAAACATGTACTAAAATTGTTACAAATACCGTAACAAATTGTCAAAAGATCAATATGAAAATTGACATATTTTACTTATTCCACTAAACTCTATCCCAAACTTATGTTGAACTACAATATACAATGCATGCATAGCTCAAAGACTGTTCCCTTTAATACATAACAGAAGTAGTCTAGATATTACGATCAAATGATTAATTTTGTTAAATATTTCGAATTTAAATTAAAAGTAATTCCTCTTCAATGTCTCTTTACTTACACGCAACTGAAGACACCCCATAAGTCTTTGCAAACGAACGGTTCTTGACAAACAGTGTCTGTACACACGTTCCTGTTACAGCCGACTTCTGCATTCCGGATATCTACTACAGTTGCTGCAGGGCTATTAGACCCTTCGTCTCTAGTCATTGGAAACCAACCATTGTCGTAACGTATGTCATTGAGACATGCTGAAAATACATAATTATACGATCAGAACCAGATTCGACGATAATATACATGTACTGCATATTAGGTAGTTTTCATGTGACCAAATTTTTTTTTGATTTCATGGCACATAGACTTGTTTGTGAAAAAAACAATAATTCTCTAATTACAAATCCATGTGGAATAAATCATTTATAAAATTCTTTGATAATTATTATTAGGGAAATGAGGAATTTAGAAACAATAGCCGGAAATCAAGTTACAGTCAGACCTGACCTATGCGACCACTCGTGTTAATTTAGCGACAACCTGACCTATGTGACCACTCGAGTTAAGCGGCAACCTGACTTATGCGACCACTTTAAATTCCTCCCTTGCGATTTCAAACAATAATAGTTTATCCTGAGTAAAAAGTCAACTTTCCATGTGGTCGTTAAGATAGGTTGGACTGTATCATAAATATTAACCAATTTACAGTTGTTTGAGCAGTGCTTTATGAAAACCCCTAAGGGTCCCTTTTTGTTCATCTTACTCATCATGACCTTATTAGGATCAGTTAAAGCCTGTGTCATCAATCCTTTTTAATAATAAATCATCGGTTTCACCTTGGAAGAAAAATAAAATTTTTTTGCTGAAATGCCCTTTGATACTGAATAACTGTAAAACCATGTTTTCTCCACGTGATATTGTAATGTGAAAGCAATTTTGATCTTCCAAAAAAAGACCTTTTCCAATTTCTTTGGCAGTTGTAAGTAACGTGTTTAAATCAAATAAATATTAACTGTCAAATAAATCTTACAGTTTTCAAAATCTTCGCCATTGATGGCTGTAGGCGAGTATGTTAAACTAGCTCCAGCGTAGATCTGATCTGGTCTGACAGTGAAATCCAACCCTCCATTTACTGGGCCAAGTGTGTCCACATAAAATAAACCTTCCCCACTATCCATCTTCAAAATAAATTCCTTTCCGAATCTTTCCAAAGTTACCGAATGCCAATAACCGTCTGCCACATTAGATACGCCCAGGAGAAGGTCATAGGTATCCTCTCCAAGATTATAGGACACTTGAAGTTTTGAGTTTACAATCTGAAGCCAAGAAACACATCCAGTTACACTACAGCTGTTAACACCAAACTATTCTAAGTGTATACAAAAATAGAAGCAGATACGATAGTTTCATGTTGACCCCTAAAATAATTAGTGTTTAGCAGTATACAACCAGTAATAGCAAGATAGTGTAACTGTAAACAATAAAAAGATCATGTAGAGGTTAAGGTGATGGTTGCTAATTCCGTAGTTTGCAGGTTCGAGCCCCACTGGGGTCACGACCGTACCTCCTCATATGACACCAGTACTGGTTTTTCCAGGAAGCAGACTTGAGACTCAAGTTGAGAGCTACAAGCTTTCTTCATAATGGAGCTAAAATATCACTGTGACCTTGACCTTTTGAAAGATTGGCCACATCAGTAAAAGCCATCCATTCCTTCCAAACAAGAATTAGACAGACAGTTCTTGAGTACTTATCCAGAAATAATATAGCATATATTTGACAGACCAAAAACTGCTGAACAGAACACAAATGCTAGACATCGGCAAAACAATATATAAACTTACTTCCTCTTCTCAGAAAGGAAATAATAAAAATGCAGATTCTAACATACAGACATTGAATACGAAATATTGATAAAAATTATGTTTTCTATAGAAATTAAGCACACTTTCTATTTTTTCAGTTTGTTCTACTTTTCTATCCAATCAAATGCTCTGATTTCATTTGAAAAAGGGTAAGATAAATGTTCCATATTGACCAAGTATCTGTAATATGAAAATAATCATTTCACTTATTTTTCCAATAAGTACGACTGTGACATCACAGAGCTAAGCTCCGCCCTAGTTCTCTCTAGCTCCGCCCTAGTTCTCTCTAGCTCCGCCTTAGTTCTCTCTAGCTCCGCCCTAGTTCTCTCTAGATTTCAGTGCAAAAAATTACCTGAAGGTGGGACAAAGCCATTTATAGGTCCATTTTACAGGAATAAACAAATTTATTTCTGCAGTTCGCAATGACTCCCATGAAATAAATTGGCTTATTCCTGTAACACAGACTTATAACTAAATATACCTAAAAGTTAAAACATTTTCGCAGAAAATAAATAAGTGGTACCTTAAACAAGATGTATTTGTTGGCGTTGTTCTGGTGCGGTACATAAAACATGAGACCATCGGCGTCTCTGGTACGGAAATGGAAGCTAACCGTCATCTTACGAGAATTCAACAATGCTGTAAATGTGTTTTTCATCTGCCAGTCCATGTAACTCTGTGTCTTAAACAGAGTCTTTGTTGTAGCTGAAATAGACAGAAAGAATATTTCAAAGTGCTGTTCAAATTATTTATAATTCTGGTATTAAAGAGACCTAAAATTAGTTTATCAGGACTTAATCCACTGTTTTGATAAACCACCGAAAAAAGTAACATAATTTTACATATACAATGTACATTTGTATCTGTTTTTATTGAAGAAAATACTATGAAACCATGTAATTTCATATGCATAAAAATTCCCGGATTTATAATAAAAATTAACCTGTCGATTTCATTTTCTTGTCAAAAATGGTAATGCTGGATTATTTTTCTGCTGAGATTTGAAACATACGGATAGACTCACCCATGATGTCAATGAGAAATCACAGTCAAGTTCTGGTACAAAGATCACCATTCAGACCGGCATAAAGTGGTCTTAATATGGAAATGGTCTTCCAGACCCTTTTACTATAAAATGGGGCATTTGGGACTGAAATGTTTGGTCTTATTATAAAGGGTGGTCTTAATACTGAGGGTGGTCTTAATATCGAAGGTGGTCTTAATACCGAGGTGGTCTTAATACAGAGGGTGGTCTTTATATCGATGTGGTCTTAATAGCGAGGGTGGTCTTTATATCAAGGGTGGTCTTAATATCAAGGATGATCTTAATAATGAGGGTGGTCTTAATATCGAGGGTGGTCTTAATTCCGAGGGTGATCTTAATATCGAGGGTGGTCTCAATACGGAGGGTGGTCTTAATATCGAGGGTGGTCTTAATAGCTGAACGTCACTTTAGTACCTCGTGAACAAAAACGGTTTACCGTAAATTCAGTCATGTCTTGCAGAATAGTCTTACTAACCTGTAGTGCAAGTTCCAGTAAGTGACATTTTCTTGTATCCTGGGTTACATATACATGTTCCCTGCAGATCGCCCTGAACACCCACACCTGTGACCAAGCATTGTCCGTTACCACAGCCATTTTCACAGACAGCATCTTCCCTTGGACAGCCGTCCCTGGCCCCTTCGAACTGGCCGCCAGTACTTAAATCATACACCTAAGATCAGAAAAAAAAACCTGGCATCAAAGGGAAGTAATTAACATAATACTTGAGGGTTGACCGCAAAACTGTTGCAAGTCCTTCTTTATTTCATGTAAGTAACTGCAGTTTTGCTGTTAAACCCTCAAATTATATTTCCTCTACGTCTGAAAATTAACCTAAGGAAGTTCAGTGTTACAGAAATACTTTTTCTAGTGCTAATAAAACACATGGCATTTATTCACGCACTGTGGGACACCAACAGATGTCAAACAATGTAATTCACCCTGTGAGAAAGGTACATGTACAAAAATAAAATTCAAACTAGTTTCTCGAGGTGCACACTCAATATTTCTGTATAAATGCAACTTTTAAAAACAGTTAATCATAACAAGACTGTTTTTGCTAACCTCAGCATTGTGAATGAGATTCTTCATACATCCATCAAACTTCTGAGTGAGGACATTCGCGGGATAGGAAGGAGTTGACATTCTGCCTCCGAGCTGTAGCACTTCAACAACATTGATGTAAATATTCTCTCCCCTTGTCACACCAGATGCCTCGCAATCGGACCTATCTGTTCTTGTACTGTCCACACAGTGGTCCACCACCATACGGACATTCTGAAACAATGACAATACGTCGTTTTAAAACAGACAAAACATGCGCTACATACATTCTAAAAACAGCCAAATACATACATCGTAAAGCAGTTGCATTGCAAACATTCAATAAGTTATCAGAACACGGTTTTAACATACCCTTTATATTTTATTTTTCATTAAATGGGTCAAGTAAAATTTCAATTCCCAATGACAAAACCCTTTTTATAGATACATGTTTTTGAGACTCCTTTCCCCCACCAAATATTTTTATATGTTTTCAGGACACGGTTTCTTTCTCATTTCCATGTTTTTGTGACCAAAATATTCTCATTCTCTTCTGTACACAACTGATTTCCAAAAATTAAAGTTAAAACCATGTTGCTTATCTATACTTCTATATAATGCCAACAGACAATTAACAGAGAATATTTGTTAAGAATACATCACCCTAATCCTACCTTTTTATCTCGGAAGATATCAATTCTATGCCAGGCGCCATTATTGAGAGACGGGCTGTTAGAAATTTCTATCTGTATTTCTCCAGTCCCATGGTTAATTCTTAATCTTGGTTTTCCGTTGACTAGTTCAAGCAACAGAAAATCAGTTGGGTCGGAAGGCTCGAGCTCGGCAACTGGTCCATTGTACAGAATAAGCGCTGTTCCGCCCTTCGTCATGAACTCCAGACTCGTTCTACTCTGTTCACATTGTTCTAGCTGCTTGTATAAAGCGTAACCACTTCCGTCGAAACTTTGTCGTAATTTCTGACATCTTGCTCCCTCAAATCCCTCTGGACACTCGCAGCTATAGAACAATCAGAACAACACAAAATGCAATGTATATACTTCATATTCTATTCGAGTTCAAGAATTAATATTACATGTACGGAGTAACTTAACTTTAAATATTATTACCTAGGAACAGATATATATATATGTCACCTAGTAAACATTTCAGCTATTTTTAAGTTAATGCATCGTGGAGAATGACTGAAACAGCCATGTTTGCTCCTAAGTACATATGCACTAAGAACAGTTTTCCAGTCAGTACTAAAAGCTGGTTGTTCTCTAAGACTGAGTCTAAGAAATTCAGCTATCAGCAGATATACAGTATTTATGTCCCCCTGTCCCTCTCCATTCTTTCCCTTTAAGAAAGCAGGGTTGGGACATAAAATAAAAATATTTATATCATTGTGTATCAAGGTTTCAAAAGTTGATCTTCATTTTGCAGGTAAGAGGAGGGGCTACCCCTTGAATACAATACCACCAACAGGCATTTATAACTGTTTTTAAAAAAAAACTTTTCTTGACCTGACCTTTGATTAGTGACCCCAAATTTAACGAGAAATTGACCAACGGTCACTGTGACCTTGACCTTTGAACTACGACCCCAAAAACAATAGGGATCATCTGCTCAATAAGACCAATCATCCTATGAAGTTTGAGGTCTGTAGGTCTAAAGGAACTCTAGTTATCATCCGGGGGGAAACGAGGAATTGACAAACGGTCAGTATGACTTGGCCTTTGGCCTACTGACCCCAAAAACAATAGGGATCATCAGCTCTATAAGACCAATCATCCATGAAGGGGGGGGGGGGGGGGGGGGGAGGGGGCTCAGTTATTATCCGGGAACGAGAAATTGACCAACGGTCACGTGACCTGACCTTGAACTACTGACCCCAAAAACAATAGGGATCATCTGCTCAATAAGACCATTCATCCTATGAAGTTTGAGAGCGTAGGTCAAAAGGAACTCTAGTTATCGTCCGAAACGAAGAATGGACGGACGGACTGACGGGACTCCCCCAGTTTGAGGGTTGTAGGTCAAAAGGAACTCTAGTATCATCCGGAAATGAGAAATTGACCAACGGTCACTGTGACCTTGACCTTTGACCTACGACCCCAAAAACAATAGGGATCATCTGCTCTATAAGACCAACATCCTATGAAGTTGAGGTCTGTAGGTCTAAAGGAACTCTAGTTATCATCCGGAAACGAGAAATTGACCAACGGTCAGTGTGACCTTGACCTTTGACCTACTGACCCCAAAAACAATAGGGATCATCAGCCATAAGACCAACATCCTATGAAGTTTGAGGGCTGTAGGTCAAAAGGAACTCTAGTATCATCCGGAAACGAGAAATGACCAACGGTCACGGACCTTGACCTTTGAACTACTGACCCCAAAAACAATAGGGATCATCTGCTCAAAAGACCATTCATCCTATGAAGTTTGAGAGCTGTAGGTCAAAAAGGAACTCTAGTTATCGTCCGGAAACGAAGAATGGACGGACGGACTGACGGACTGACGGACGGACGGACTGACGGACAGGGCAAAAACAATATGTCTCCCCCCGAGGTGGGGGAGACATAATAATTTAACCCTACTTTTCTGCTACTACTAAATAGCTGCTATTTTTGCGATCAATGTGAAATATCACTTAAATGCACCTACCTTACAACTCCCCAATCATTCTTTGAGCAGACACCTCCATGGTAGCAGTATCCTGGTGTGCATTCAATTGAGGCCGGGTATGTGGTTGCCCGACACCCACACGTGCCCACAACACTCGTGTCGACTCCTACGTATGAGGACCCTTTAGTGTTGTACATTTTAGGGGTGTCTTTGACGTTAAGTTTATTAAAGCAGCCACCTTCACAAGTTTCAAATTTACACATGTCAATTGGTACCATGTCGATCGTACCCGTATGCACTACCCCATCCTTCCTCACTTTCATCAAGTTCTCAAACTGAAATGATTACACGTAACCTGAAGACTGACACATTATACATAATTTAACAGGACACCAATGATAATTCATAAAAACCTCGCCCCTTTGTTGACGTCAGAGTATCTATAACAAAAGAATCCATTCAAACCTTTTTCCATGTGCATTTATTTGTCATAGGTAAAGTCGGACTTTGATTGGAATTGAAATAACTTCATTAAAACCAGTCCTGGAATCATGTTCATTACTACAACTGCATACATGACAAATCTCGTGATTTTTCCAAGAAACTCCTGGTTTTTCTCCTGCTCATTTTAAGTGAAACTGTTCAAATCGCCTCACTTTAAGGTTCAAATTCTATATTTTCAAAGGGATTTCCTTTAAACTTTTATTCTGTGTTTAACAAATCTATTAATTTTTCATGCAACCTCCTAATTTTATAGTTACATTACTGTTAAAAGTGACACTCATAATTAATATAAAGACAATCAACGATTAATACTCTTTAAAACAAGAAAACGCGGCAATATTGCCAAACCAGGTTTCAACGGCACTTCTAGAAATTGTAGGTTGCTGGTTCAAGCCCAACTTAAAAAGTAGAAATTGTAGGTTGCTGGTTTGAGCCCAGCTTGGGTCACAACTGTACCGCCTCATAAGACACCAGTACTGATTTTTCCAGCAAGTGGACTCAAGAGTGACCTGATAAGCTACAAGCTTTCTTCACAAACAAGCTAAAATAAATTAGTATAAACTAAAGACTTCATGACTAACTTACCTCCGTTTTGTCTGATGCAACTATTCCATCTAATCGACTACTCTGGTAATATGGGGAGCCGTGAGCCGCAACCCTTACATCCGTATGCGTCTCATTTCCACCTACACTTAGAATCTGTATATTCTGTTTTTTGGCATTAATATCTGCCGGTTTTGGACCATATAACTTCTCAGCCAGTCTATTCTTTAATGCATCGAACATACTATCTCCAAATTTCGTTTCATCCCCATCTGCCTTTGGCCTAAATAGGAAAATTTCTGGACTGACACCTGCAGATGAAAAGAGTAGTTGTTTGTTGGCAATGTATATACATGTATGATCAATTTTTTTGAAATATCAAAAGTTTAAAAGATACATTTAAGAGATACCATAAAATCTGCCCAGTAAAACTACACATAAAGAATTACCATCAATTCTAATAGATCCGGAGTTATAAACAGCGTCATCCGTGATATAGATGATTTCAATGCGGACCCTGGATGTTCTAGCCGCACCAGTCTGGTCTTTAACTTCAACTTCAATTCTAAAAGACATCTCAGGAACACCTTTTTTCAACGTAATTTCTCCAGAAGTAGGATCCACTCTGGAAACAGAAAAGGTAAAGATGATAATGCAAGACATGTGAAAGCTGCTCGCTCACAGTTTCAGGTGAAAAAAACCTTAATTTTTCCAAAATGATATAAAAATTATTCAAGAATAATAATGTATAAATAAATGCAAGAATCAAGAAAAGTAAAAATCTAGGTAGCAGTTTGCAAAAACCCATTGAAAATGTTGGTAGGATTTGGTTATATGGCACTGCTATGCTATATAGTTTATATTGAAATGTCTGAAAGCATTTGTAACCCTTTATTATTTGGTAGCGTATATTTTCAAATTATACACTTAGATGAACAAGACAGGAATTTCTTCTGGAACCTTTCTGTTTGACTATTTGTTCTTATGTTATTTTCAGAGAGTTTAGAGAACTTAATTTCTTCACCAAAATCTGAGAGCGAGCAGCTTTAAGTTCATTATTTTATCACTGCATTCATACCCCATTCATACAATTAACTCTTTATCCTATTGTAGACCAGTGACTCTGATTCCAAAACAAGTATAGACACTGATCAGTCTTCGCAATGTTTAGAGCCTGATCATGATCTACACAGCTGGTTTCTAAGTCAAATAACTTTCAGAGAACATCCCTATTAACCTTTCATTTTGTTGGAATATATTACATAAATACACAGATAAATATGGTAAACAGACATTACCGTAAATACTCAGCCATAAGTCTATCTCGGCCATAAGTCAAGGGTGTGGTTTTATTGAAAGTAGGATATTATCTCCTTAACTCAAGTTTGCAAAGGCATACAATAACCCCTAAGACAGCTTTATGATTTTGCACAGACTGGCATTAGTCCCTTTATTTGTACTTATATTTAAAATATATCAAAATATTACCTATCACTATCATATACTTTGGTGAAATAGTTAAATTCAACAAAAATGCAATTAACTCAATACTAACTAATAAAGAGTGCTTAATTTTGAAGTTATGGCTAATGTCCCTATACCAAATTATAAAGAGGTTAACAACTTAATAACAAATTTCATCAAATACAATTAAACCATTTCTTCAAATCTAATCCTTGAAATAAATGTCTAAACCCATAAAAAAATGATTAATAGCCTTGGACACAATAAAAGATCATTCTGCAGTTGTTAAAAATGATTTGTAGTAGATTTATGGCTCATAAACATTTAGCACGGAAACTGTAGCACATTTATTTACCTGTCTTTTAACACACCAAAAATGAAAAAAACCAATTATGAAATACAACTATTCAAATCCACATATTACTTACGTGACCATCTGTTCAGCTATCTGTTTATTCTGCAGATCGAAGAACTTATCCGTGTCAAAGTCATCCGGATCATTGGGATTCACTTTACCAATTACAATGTCACCAAACAGCCCTGCAATTATAAAAAGATTAACCATTTTTTATTTTTAAAATTTACATTGTACATGTACTTCCAGTATAACTATCCCTGAAATGTACTGTCATGTTACATTAGGGCTGCCTGCCCTACAGCCACACTAATTTTTGTAGGGGCTGCTGCCCCAGTCCCTTGCTTGCTGATTTCAGATGACAACTGATCCAAAACCTACATTAAAGCCATAGTCCTAATCAATGGGGACCACTAAACTGAAAACTACACTAATTTGAACTTTTTCAGATTTCTAAAATTTAAAACTCAAGGTCTTGCCATTTATGTTTCTATATTACTACTACTGCACAGTTACTGTAATTTCTTGTTAAAACTACTGCTGATTATAATCTGGTTCCCGGAGTTCTGACCTGTACTTGTGCAGAGTGAAGGGAAAAAACTCCTGACAGTAACCTTCAAACTGCAAAACATAGACTGTCTTCAGAACCATACCTTTATAATTGTACACAACAATGTGCTGGTACCCATTTTCATGTCCGTTATCATTCTTATCATTGATTGTCACATGGAGGTACCGGATACAACACTGCTGGTCACTCCCAGGGCGATCACACATTTTGATCGGCAGCGAAATCACCTTCTCTTCCTCTCTGTCAAAAATTCCATTGACGAAGATTGATGCCGTACCTTTATTGTTGTCACCGGCTAAAAGCAAGATATCTAAACTTTTAAAATTTTGATCCCCAAGGCAATAAAGTACTTTAAAACGGGCAATTTTCCCGTGATCAGAATTTCACAATATGGCGAGTAACAGACTTATTTACAAAGAGTCATAAAAATAGAGAATTCTCTTGACTAATGATCATGAATCTATCTGTATTTTTGGCAATTTTTTAAGTAGCCAAGTGGGGAATTGTGAAAAATAGGGAAAATTAAAGCATTGCAAATATTGCTCAAAAACACAGTCTTGATTTGGTTTCAAATTGTACATGAATGTACTAAGCAGGGTTCAGAGCTGACGTTGATAATGTGACACAATATTTGTGACAAAATGATCAGAACTGAAGAATTTTTCATTTTTTTTTTCATGTTTATAGTTATTGCATATTTTTCCCAGTTACAACCAGTATATTAAGACAATAATCAAACTCACTAGGATTGGGTCGTAGTGAGAACTTCCCACACTGTTTAACCGTCTTGTCACATGCCAACTCGAAGGAAAATGGTGGGCCATTCGACACCTCAGTCGACACCTCATCTGCATCTGTTGCAGAAAAGGTAAGCAATGGACCACTGTTTTCATTTATCTGCTCGTTTTCCATGATGGATGCAATTTTTGAGTAATCCTTATCAAAATCTGGGCAATTGTCATTGATGTCCGTCACCGTGACGGTGAGAGTTGCCGTCCCTGTATTCTGCGGAGAACCTGCAAAATTAGTTATACATGTATCAGTAAGCATGCAAACTGAATGACAAATGTAACAGAGTATGTTTGTAAAGGTAGTGTGTCTCGTCTGTATTTTGTAAGTGATAATACCATTTTATAACGATGCCGGATATAGAATCTACGTATATAAAGATGCCGGATATAGAATCTACGTATATAACGATGCCGGATATAGAATCTACGTATATAACGATGCCGGATATAGAATCTACGTATATAACGATGCCGGATATAGAATCTACGTATATAAAGATGCCTGATATAGCAACTACGTATATAACGATGCCGGAAATATAAAAAATTCCAGACAAAAAGAACAAACTTTCTTGACCTGATTTTTCTCCTTTATTACTTTAAATGAAAATGTAACGGTTATAACATACTCTGGATATAAGGAACAAGTTTAAATGGTCTCAAGAGGTTCGTTATATGTGGGGATTACTGTACCCTATACTGATTATGCATTTGATTTGGTTACAAAAGTTTTACTCACAGGGAATAACTGAACATTAGGAAAGGATGTAAAAATGCTCGACCTAGCACAAGAAAAAACTAAGCTAAGCCTAAAACTTGGAAAGGAAGTTATACCATCAACATTGTCTATGGCAAGTATGTGAACTATGTGAAGGGCCGTTGTCTCCCTGTCCAGGGGGTTGAGTATCCGTACTGTTCCGGTTTGATCTATGGTGAACCTTCTCGTTGGATCCGACTCACGGGAAATATAATACCTGTAATAAATAAACTCAAACTTTAGCTCACTTTAAATTAACCAATCCCAAACCATTTTGAAGAAATCCAGTGTGACCTCTTTCCAGCTTCATCATGACATCATGTTTGCCAGATAACCAATCAGATTACTCGATCTCACTGGCATTTCAACATTCTGATAAATAGGAAAACTTGGGTCTTTACGGTAGGTTCATATGCTGGTTTAAGTTAATTAAAAAATCATATTTTATGGGGGTGCATCCCGCCCCTCAACCCCCAACTGCAGTATCAATGCAGTATATGACTCTGGACAGAAATATATGGCTCTATCTGGTCATGGCAATTTTGAATTCAATTTTCAAAGGGACTCTTGTGTTTTTGAAGCAATTTAACCGAATCTTAAGGCGCATTAATTCTATATAAAAACATTTTCGCAAAGTTTGATTGAAATTGCATTTCCAATGTCACAGTGGTAGAATGATATGGCTCTGGACAAAAATTGTTAACAAACAGCAGGACAGACAGACGACCGAGCCGTTACATAATACATCCCTTTGAAGAGTAAAAGAGTTACAAATGTATATTGCCCAGAAATAGGAAGTAAAACTTATTTAGAACCTTAACGTAATTTAATACAATATGTACATACTCAAATTTCTTGTATCGTTCGTCCACGTCTCTGTCAGTTGCTGTAAACGTTTCAACAATATCTCCGACTGGGGCATTTTCCACGACTATTGCGCTCTTTTCACTAGGATCGAATTCGGGAACTTCATCATTGTAGTCAGTGACAGTAATTTCTATGTATGTCTGTGCTCTCTTTTCATTGTTGGGACCAGGATCTGGGTCTCTAGCATAGGCAGTAAGGTTAAAGTTTCTCTGCTTCTCGCTTGTGTCATCATAATCTACTGGCTAAAATAAATAGAGGATATTGAATGTTTGTTTTTAGTGGATATGGAATATATCTCATCGAAAAGCGATGCAATTGTAATATTTTCACCAGCTCTAAGCGTTAAGGGCTTAAAGCTGCTCGCTCTCAGATTTTGGTAAAAAATTAAAGTTCTTCAAACTGTATGAAAGTTACATATTTCAGGATATATAGTCACATAAAAAGGTTCCAGTACAAATTCCTGTCAACTGTATCTGTAGATTTGAAATAATACGCTACCAAAATAATACAGCGTTGCAAACGCTTTTGAAATTCCAATATAAACATGAAGTGTAGCTGTGCCGTAAAACCAGCATTTTCAATTGATTTTTGCAAATTCCTAACCAGATTTCTACTTCTGTTGTTGATTTCAGCCTTTTAGTTTTATATTTAATTTGTACATGTATTAGTATGTCATTTTTTTTAAGTTTTATTTTTTTCAACGGAAACTGAGAGTGAGCAACTTTAAAATCGGCAACCCTTAATCATTGATGACTTAATACCCTTCATATCTAGGCTAAGCATAAAAATTAGACTGTAAATACATGTACTGTAAATGGTCAGAGAATAAAATTACATCAAATTTTAATAAATTGCCGTTTAGTCTGGAGGGACTCCTTAACTTCCATGTACTTCATCAGTTTTTATTTTTTTATGGAAATTCACTGACTGGACGCCCCATTTAAGCAATGAACATTAAGTGTCTAATACACACTGTAAAATGGCTTGAAAGTTCACACACTACTTAGATCATACATCATGTATTACCGAAAAAGCTTTCACTAGTTTTCCGGAAATATCTATTTTTAAACTTGTAAACAAATTCCTTCCATGTTTGCATTAAAACTGACTATAATTATTATCTGGATGGAGCAAACAAATAGTAACCTTCTTACCTTCATTTAGGTGAAGAGCAAATATACTGAATTTGATTTATATAACCCGTCCTGCAATTTTACCCACTAATTAAAAATCTATGGTCTGTAAGATACGTTGAACTTTTCGACCAATATCGTAAAGGTTTACTAATAGATCCAGGGATTTCCCGAATTCTCATTTTCCATGACCTGGACTCTTTTCACTCAAAGGACTCGCATTTATTAAGAACCGCGAGTCCAAGGGACAAGCTGATTAGATTTGAGCATAATGGTTAGATTTGACGTATCACTACGTTCAATACCTGGAATATTATCAGAATACCCTCATTGTTCTGCTCATCTTTATCCATTCTGAAGTACACGGTATCATTATTAGCCAACGTGTACGTAATCACGGCATTCGGTCCGATATCTTTATCATATGCTTTTATCCTTCCAACCTCGCCTGAAATAAACATAAACCGGTCTGCCTATTGGAACTTTTACAGCAACACCTCGGAAGAGTCTGTATATAACTGACTGTGTAAATACTAGTACATTTAAAAGACCCCCATTTTGACAGATTAAAAAAAAAGATTAAAAAAAAAACTCCAATTGTTTTAGATACAGCTTGTTAAACTTTTAGGGCTAGAAATTCTGTATATAGATCTCATATAAATAAAATCATGCCACCCATTTACCCCTCCCCCCACCCTCTCCCCTTAAAAGTTTTTGTAACATCATATTCACAGTAACTGAGGTCCACAGTATGCATGGGAGTCATGGCGAGTTTACCAGGGATGATATCCCACAGTCGGCCAGGACTATAAACATTTCATTTTTGAATAAAAAATATACACATGTACAAACAAAACTTAATGTTTTGTACTACATGTATCTTGCAATTGCCCTAAAGCTAATTTTTTGTATTAACTTTTATGTACATTTCAACACATTGAGCGGTTGAGTGGTAGCCACTGTATCTTTTACTAGTTTTAGCTTTGTTGCGGCAAATATAGAAATGGGACATGCATCTAAAATCTTCACACTGTACAAAACATTTTTTACTGTACTTACAACAAGTTTGCGATTCTGACAACACAAAGCTGTAGGACGTGTTAAAGAACGGTGGGTTATCATTCTCGTCTCCGACTGCAACAGTTAATGTTCCCGTTCCAGTATTTGTTGGATTCCCTTGATCCACCGCTTCCATAACAACGAAATACTTGTCAATCACCTCTCGGTCAAGTTTGCTCGTTGTTTTTAAATCCATCCCATCCAACCTAAACACTGCATTTGGTGTCTGGTCTGTGATGCTCAAGGTGTATTGCGCATTAATCCCCTCATCATAGTCAACCACGCTAACTCTTCCAACCAAGACATCTAGTGTAAAAGAGAAATTTAATGTTATTATTATTTTAGTAATCTGTATTTGAGGACTTGAGGATATAGAGGATAATTGTTGGTTTTGATTTTACATCACGCTACAATTTCACCGAGTGGGCACCAAAAGTGATATTTTCGCGAGGCGCATCCATGAGTGAAAATAACTACTTTTGGTGTTCACGTCTGAAATTCGTGTGATATTATATTGATACTAACAATCTTTCTGTTTATTTTGTGGTTAAAACACGATTTTTTTCGTTTGTTTCTATAAAATATTGAAAATCGTGGGAAGCCTCATCAGAAAACATAGTACAAATGATGACATTTTAACGATGTCATCATCACATGGTTTCCAGCATTAATTACACTCGGTATACATTCTGCCATTAATCTGGGTTAAAGATTGTAAAAACAGTGAAAATATATTTTAAAATGGTAATCCACTGTTTCGAAACTGTGGATTATCACTTTTATTTCACTGAGAAAACTATAATTCACTGGAAAACATAAAATAAAAAGTGAATTTTCTTTGCATATGCATGTTTGTTTATTATTTTGAAGACAAGTAAACATCTACTGAAAGAATAGGGAGCCGTACAAATCATGAGCGTCTCATCATGATCACACAGAAGCATGCCACTGATCATAATCTGCACTTGCAGCCAACAAGGCAAAGGGAAAACAGCAATGAAAAGCAGCTTGAAGCTACGAGACTGAAATTCAGCTCCAAAATATCATTTATATTTACCAGGAGGTTGATTCTCATTCACTATCATCTGTCGAGCATCTTCGGGGAACATGGGTGCATTGTCGTTGATATCTATAGGTCTCACTACAACCTCTCCAAAACCATACCTAGGTGTCTTTGTCGGATCATTTGGGTCTTCATCGGCTACCTCTACAGTGAATGGAAAAACATCCTTTCCATTGGGCAGATCTCTATCTAATGGCTTAACAATTGACAAGACACCCGTCTGTTGATCAATGGAGAAGTATTGTTGATCCATTGGATCAGTGAACTTTAAGTAATACCAAAACCTCACAATTCCATCGCCGTCGATATCTCCGTCGATATCTGATGCATTCACCTGAAATGATGCACACAATTCAACGCCTTAGAATAAGTATAATATCATACGACAAAATCGATATTTTTCCAGAACAGCAAAAATGTATTTCCCACCTATTTAAGCAGTTAGTTTTGAGATCTATGAATATAATGATTAACCAAGATTTTATCATGCATTTAAAATTTTACAGTGAGTCACACATGTTCATTGTAGAGATGAGATGGCTTACCGAAGAAATGGAGCTGCTACAGTTTAAACCTAGTTAAATATTGCATTTTTTTGTTAAATCCAGGGCTATTTCTCTTGAAGTACTCTTCCAATTAAGCCAATTATAATTAAGCTCATCTGAGATCTTAAGGTATTCACATTATGCTAAAATCTGATAAGGACCACTTGAGAAATGGCAGAGCGCTAGAGTGTAAACAAAGTTTACAAACCGAATGTTGACCGACGACAGACATCAGACGATCACAATTTACAGTAGCATTAAGTACCCTGCTCAAACTTAAAGGAGCTTTCGTCCTACACAAATGCATGCAATTGCCAATGGTCTCATGTTCAAACTTACAGTGGCAATAGGTCCTACAATGTTTGCGTCTTCTTCCTCAAAGTCATTAAATTCGTAATTTCCGATTACTGGCGAGTTGTCATTCACATTCTTGACATTGATGGTCACCGTGGTGGAACTTGAGTAAATCGAATCAAAAACGCCAACAAGAAATATGTATTGCTGGAACTGTAAAATATAAAACACGAGTTTTCATTCATGCAGAATGCTGTTAATTTTTCTTCTATTTTTCTCATATTTCATTGTTAAAGGCTAACAAAACAGGACCATTTTTTTTACATAAAAGACCTTTATCCAGTACAAGCTAGTATGGTCTCCACAAGTAACTGACAACTTCTTTCAACGAAAGAACCAGCTGAGAATTCTTATGGAATGAATTCAGAGCTCCTCCTTGCTCCACAGATTCATGGATTTCATTATGCCTCGGCAACTTTCTAAAGGTTTCTTGGGGCTGATGATTGGGCATGTATCTACGTTATCAGTAAAAGTGTGGGTTTTTTTCAATTTCTGTTCTATCATAAAGTCCATACACCTTTTCTCAAAAGGGAGCAAAAAAATATCGTTGCAGTCTTATACTGATATTAGTTTAATATAGATGCATATATTCATGTAAGAAATTCTGTTTATAATGCAAACCCTTCAGTTTTGTTTAATATAAAGAATGCATAGAATAGGGTTAAATTGAAACATATATGAAGGTCATACCGCAGGCCCTTTATCAAAATCAAGTGCACTAGATACGATGAGATCTCCAGTCTGTGGTTGGATAGAGAATGGCGGTGGCAAGCTAGTTTCCGTCAGAGGTTTCACTGAATACGTCAACACAGCAGCTACAAAACATAAGTAAAGGATAGTCAAACATTTATACATCTATAAAATATAAAACACGAATGTTTGTTTTGAACAACAATTAAAACAGTCACCCAAGGGGCAAACAAGGGGGCTTTGGGAACAAGATATGATGTATACACATCAATCGTAAGATTTTCTCAGCAGTATGGATGCAATCCCAACTTTGTGCTCTTTTTACTACATGTACATTGTTCTCTAGCATGTACACTTAGGGCAATGACTTAAAAACTCGTTGCCATGGTTGAGTGGTCTAGGGCATTCTTGCTTTGCACTGCCAGGCGATGTCACCATACAGTACAGGTTCGAATCCTGATGTATGCCTTGTAATAAATTAATTTTAACACGTCTTTTGTAATCTGATTAAATATGGATTACTCTTTATTAATAAAGTTTGCAAAGATTAAAATGCTTATTTCTTATACAATCCAGCTAAAGTTTTCATAGTAAAACCCGTACCTGAATCAGGATCATTAGCCGTCACCTTGTCTTTATTCGGGAACCGCTCGTTGACAGGTGCATCTTCGGGAACCTCATACGTGTAACTGTCCTGCGGGAACACTGGCGGATTGTCATTGACATCTTCAATTGTTATTTTTAAAGTAACGGTACCTGAAACATTGAAGTGATAATACATGCGCTGGTTTAAAGTAACGGTACCTGAAACGTTAAAGTGATAATACATGCGCTGGTTTAAAGTAACGGTACCTGAAACGTTAAAGTGATAATACATGCGCTGGTTTAAAGTAACGGTACCTGAAACGTTAAAGTGATAATACATGCGCTGGTTTAAAGTAACGGTACCTGAAACGTTAAAGTGATAATACATGCGCTGGTTTAAAGTAACGGTACCTGAAACGTTAAAAGTGATAATACATGCGCTGGTTTAAAGTAACGGTACCTGAAACGTTAAAAGTGATAATACATGCGCTGGTTTAAAGTAACGGTACCTGAAACGTTAAAAGTGATAATACTTACACTGGTTTAGCCATAATACTATTTCAATGAACTGTAAATTGGGTAATTTCTGCATAAAGAAAATTTCGTGACTTGTGAATAGACAGACCCATTTGCTAATCCTAAATTCGCGAAAGGAGAACACTCTAAAATATAGTAAATCTATGTGAAATTATTCTCTCGCAAGATTTTTAAAATTATTGAGCAAAAGAGGGAAATTTGTGAAAATAGCGAAAAATTAAATCACTGCATAATATTACCCAATATAAAGTACCTTAAAAGTTACCACTTTGCAGAAAACAAACACAGGATGATCTATAATCAATACGATAGTCATTTGAAGGGTAAAAACTTCATTTCATCTTGAACTTACCAGTATTAGCAGAGCCATCAGATTGGAGAGCAGACGCTGCCCCGTCCCAAGCTCCAACTGTTAGGGTATATCTATAGGTAGAAGCTTCCCGATCAAAGGCTGAGTTTGTGTACAGTTGCCCTGTATTTTCGTCAATGGTGAATTTTGTATTATTTTCATAAATTTTGTATCCAACAATCTGTAAAGATACATATTATTTTGTGTTATACAATGTGATATATTAAGTGTTTCTTTCATGCATTGCACAGACAACATATTAATTGAATAATTGAAAATTACCTGGCTGGAAATACATTAATTAAGCCTACAATATTATATACGAGTTTCAGTAAAAAAACAAATCCACACTGCTTGTTTGTATATGATTTTAAGGTCCATCACCCTCATTCAAGGTACAGGGTCTTCATCCAAGTACATGTATATTAAAATTTATAAAAGTATTTTACTATTTTTACTGTTTGAGAGTAAAACTTTCCAATATTTTTCAGACATTTTTCAAAGTCCCTCACCTGATTGTTTGGTGTATTCCGATCATTATCAACGGCTCTGATTTGACCAACTTCCTTTCGGTTAACCGTGTAATCTCCTTCGAGGAGACTCAGTTCTAGCCAACCAGTTTGTGGATCAATTCCCAAGAAAACTGGAATGTTGTCATTGGTGTCAGTAACTCTGACAGTCACAAGCTTGTCCGAATACCGATTGTTTATATCCTGTTTGAACACAAAAATTGAAAAATCTAAAAGGTATTTCTAAATAATTTGTTTTTAAATGTTTTTTTTATGTACTAAATTAAATATACTCCGTGACAGAGTTGGAGTCGCTCACTTGAAATCCCTTGCAACGAGCCCTGCTACCGACCATGTCTCTTTAAGTGAGAAAGTTGGCAGTTTCTTACGGAAGGTAGTAGTCTTGTGCTGGTTCTTCCAAGGAACTATAGTTAGGTAAACTGCCCATCGGTTAAAATGACTAAAAATATAGTTGGAATTGGCTTGAACCTCCTACAACAACAACACTGCTTTGTCTTTGTTCTCAATTCGTTAACAAGAACTCATAACTCTTGATTTAAAGGTTACGAGACTCACTCCAGATCTATGTAAATCAACATCGCAGAGAGAAAGAAAACGAGACAATGTGGAATTTATTTATCTTACCTAGGGCGCTAACCATTCAAACCTATAGTCTCCAACGGGTTGGGAACTTATAAAACCTTGCATATATGTATATTAAAACAAACTTTACAATGGTATCAATAGTAACAGAACTCGCTTATACATTCTTCAGAGTTTTATTTAAGTTAAGGAGTGCTAATGTTAACAAGAAAATCTTCCTTCATCTGTACCACTTAGAAAAGTTAGATTGCAGATCAATTAGGTAATTTTATTGTCGCTCTAAAAATTAAGATTTGTGGTTAGTCAAACCAAAAACATTCATCCTAAAACATTTCAGGTCTGCCAATTTTTCTAGGTCAACAAAAAGGAGATAACAAATAATTCATCAATGGCAACATGAAACTTGTGTAAGACTTACCGACGCTCTCAGTGTAACACTGTATGACTCTGTCGTCTCATAGTCTAACCTATATCCAGGTCTCAAACGCAAATTTCCAACCTGATCCGGATCATTCGATATTTCTCCGTATGTTTGAAAAATGCTGTTCTGATCTACAACTCGGAAATTAAGTTTTGTACTACCGACCACTCTCGATCGTGCGCTGAATTGTAGAATATTCATAATACTGCTGATAGATTCATTAGCTGTTGCACTGTATGGAGCATTTGGCCACACTGGGGGCAGCTCTGTCGGGTCTGAAGTCACTCTTATTTCCACCGTAACATTGGACATTAGTGATGGTGTCCCAGCATCTTTGGCCTCAACAATTAACGTTATTGCCTGAAATCAGGAGAAAAAAAAGAATTGAGAAATACAATAAGGTTTTTTCTATGTCTGTTACACTCAAAATGATGTTACCCTTCAAAGTGACCATCATAATTTAACAAGGGCATTCACAACTGAAATAACTGTATTCTTAGAAAAATTAAAATTAACAAAGTTATATTAATAAAACTACCGCAGTACGACGCATACATTTTGCATGAGAATCTGTTCATTTAAATAATTTAAGAGTTTGAAATACTGCTGCAGAAAAACGAGTGAATTTTTTTGTATTTCCTTAGATTGACCTGGGTGGTCTTTTTGTCCTACTTTCCCTTTATTGCATGTGGTTAACAGTCAGAGATATACGTTGCACATCATCGGAAGTAAAGTTCTTTCAACTATTATAATAATTATTCAAAATAGGCCTGCTTATTCATGTATAACCTATTTACAGCCCCTTTCTGGGAGAATTCTGGAAAATTACAAAGATATCTGATAAGTTGAAAACCTACAAAATATAATTTATTAATTCCTTTGTTAAACTCAAATTTTCAACATAATATGGTCACATTCGATGCAGTATGTAATATTTTACCTTCTGAGAAGGCGCCCATTACAATTCCAGATTTAAAAGAAACTTCGATTCAGTCTTAGTAATGGGCTTTTAAAAGCATCTTTAAGATTAAATGCATTTTGGCAATTCTAAACCATATTTAATTTATAACTTTACAATTAATGCAAAAGATCTAAAGAGCCTGTTTTGAAATTATGATTCTGCTCGTTACTTAGCTATACAGGCAAGCGAAAACTCATATTCACTGTTCTTGTATTGCGCTGAAAACAAATAGGGTAGGCAGGGTAGATGGGCAGATAGGAAAAATTTATACTTCATTTTATAAAATCACTTACCGGGAATGTGAACTAACTTACACTGCTTTCCTTTCTAATGGAAAGATTGTAAAAAAAAGTTGGGATGGGTCACAAAAACTAACTTAAAGGTATTTCAAGTAAAAAGAAACACAATAATTTAATAGTTCTTTTTTGCCAAACTTCATGTTATTTTGTTCCATGTAAGCATAAAAGAGCGGGAAAGTTGAGTAGAATTACTTCACTCTTGTAATATATGAAATTCCTCCAGAGAATTCACAAAGGAACACAATCTCCCCATCTGGATAAACACATCTCAAATGCAATGTGTGCATATTTAGTAACTTTCCCACTTTAAGTACACAAGGATAATGCAAAAGAAATGGTTTTAGCTGTAAATTGTGGACACTTTTACCATCTAATACACCTTTTGGACTGGCATAAAGTGGTCTCAATATCGAAATGGTCTTTTTATCGAGACATTTTTACTACAAAATGGGCCATTTCCTGTTGAAATGTTTGGTCTTAATATCAAGGGCAGTCTTAATATCTGGTGGTCTTTATAGCATGTCTTTCCTGTAAAACTAATATGACTGCTTGTCAATGAAAAATTAAAAATTACATGTACGTACATCATCTAAAGGTAAGGTCCGGTTAACTTTAATCTGTCCGGTAAATGATGGATCGTCAAATCTGAAATAGCCGCCTGGATTCCCATTATCTGATGCAAAGGAATATGTGACTAAGGCGTTGTTCCCACTGTCCGCATCTGTTGCCTCGACGACAGCTGCCACATTATCTGGGAGTCTAGAGTTCTCAATTTGAAATTCATACCTCTGCGAGACAAAACTTGGCATGTTATCATTGATGTCCTTTATTTGAACAAGAAGTGAACATGTTCCTTGCAGATTCCCGCCGTCTGTTGCGATAACATTCACAGGTACCGTTTTGCTAACACCGAGAGCTTCTCGATCTATTTTTTCTGCAGTGTACAGATCTCCAGTGGTACTATTAATTCTGAATTTTGAGTTTTGCTCACGTATAGAGTAGGTTACTTCTCCATTTGCACCATAATCACGATCTGTTGCAGTGACCTATATAATTATGAAAACAAGACGTTTAATGACATATTTATTTCTGTCTTCACATGCATTTCAAGCTCTCAAAGTGACTTAAAGGCAGTATTAAACCTTACCCTGCTAAATCTCTAATTTAAAAACAGTCTTGTCCATCTTTTAATTTTGACCACTTTGACTTCGTCCTTGGTCAATATCACTTTTTATCAGGCCCACAAAACTATATATTGACCTTAATAAACATAAATCTATAATTATATGATAATAAGTTATCTGCTTGTTACATAATATATGCTCAATATAACTAATGTAATATATGCCAACAAACACTTTAAGCTACGGAGACTATCTTTAATCTCTTAGAATGACATGGCATTGGGCAAACATGTCACCCCATTGTCGTGAAATCTGTGCCAAGACAATTCAAAATCCTTCAACGCATGAGGAAATTACAGCCTTGACAAAGTCTCATGTGCCTCTTTAGTACTATTAATCTCTGTGACGGCTGCTCATCCCGGAGGTTGCGGGTTCGAGCCCCACTGGGGTCACGACTGTACTTCTTCATATGACACCAGTACTGGTTTTTCCAGGAAGCAGACTCGAAAGTGACTCGATAAGCTACAAGCTTTCTTCACAATCAAGCTAAAATAAATTAGTATATCTAAACTAATCTCTGTGACCTTAATCTTTCATGCGGTATTTTATACACAAGACAAAAAATCCTGACATACATACAACAAAACCTCCATTGTAACAACTCGGTCCAGTCACTGCCAATGAGCTAAACAAAACAGTCTAAAATGAAATGAAAGATATAATTCTAGTGAAATACCTTTAAAACGAAAGCATCTGCTTGTTCCTCCGACACCTCTGGCTGATAATTTTGACAGCCAGTAAAAACCGGTCGGTAAATATTATCTGTGAGGATGTTAATGGTAACAGTACCAGTACTCGAATGTATGGTATTATCATCCGGACAGCATCCACCATCATCTGTCGCTCGAACATGGAGCTCGTACCTAAACTGCGTGATGGACTCTTGATTGTTGGCGATAGTTTGTACCAATCTGATACGTCCAGTTGACCGGTCTATTTCAAATTTATCACTCGCTGGAAAGAGAAGTTTAGTTCTGTTGTTTACAAATTGAAGCAACATAAGCATCAACCTTGATTCACTAAGTAACTTTACATTAAACAAAGCTCTATCATCCTGAAGTCAGGGCTATCTTTAAATCTCAACAATGTTCTCCTTCATTCTTGCAAGGGGTTTTCTTGGACATGTCTGCTGCTGGAAAACTGTTGATAAAACAATCATTCTACTTTTTGAAACAGTCTCTTTTCAAGGGGGAGGACTGGAGAAAATACGGCTAGGATCAGTTTAGAGGGTATTTTTTGCATTTCTTCAGTTAGAAATCGTTAATTCTTTCAAAACTTCTTTTTTTAAATAGTGGAGAATTTTTAATACTTTACCATTACTTGATGACATAATACCTTCACTCTCGGTTAATGGTTTTCAAAACGGTAAAATATAAATAGCAGAAAAGTAGGAAAACAGATTCATATACATATGTACAAAGAAAGAAAACTGATAGAACACTCTTATTCATACATGTAACAAAGTCGTAGGCGAGGCTATCGCCTTGGTCAGCATCTGTTGCCTGCACAATATAAACCTCATTCGGGACAGTTTGGTCATAGCGCACATCTGCTACCATATTATCTGGGAACACAGGTTTCTCATCGTTTAAGTTTGTCATAAAGATTCTAACAGTTGCCTCCCCTGTTTTGCTAATCTTTCCATTGTCGGTTGCCTTGACATTAAAGTCATAAACCTTTGGGCTGATTCGGTCGTAATCAAGTTCTCTGAAGATATAGCAGAGAAATGTTAAACAATCAGATAAAGTTTACATGGTACAAATGTATTTTATAATCATTAACTAAAGGTTTTGACAATATTCTTAATTTTTTTATTCATGTCAGACTGTAAAATTTCCTATAGACAACAATGGTCAAGGTATCAAATATTCTGACAACTAGAAAAAAACTAAATAAATTTAACACCATAAAACAGTAAAAACTGGGCATCAAACTTTGAAGGTGACATGACTGTTTTATAGTTTACATAAAAGAAGTTAAAATTTTACATACTTATTTGTATAAATAGTTGCAATGTAAGGTCCCGAGGTACTGGATGGATCGTTTGCTTCAACTTTGAAATGATCATTATCCACTGTAAAAGTCAGCTCAGTCAAGTAATCATTGTCTGCTGCAGTCACTGAAAATACAGATGACAAAAATATGAATAACTTTCAATTATCATATTTTAGCGCCAAATTCATACGAATTACTAAGGGTTAACCCTTTTGTAGATTTGATATTTGCGACAGTGCATATATTAAACAGTTTTAACAGATTTCGCTTATGGCACTGTTATTAAACAAGAGGTGACCCCCATGGCAGAACCTTGGGACATGATGTGAACAACCTTGGTAGAGGTCCAATAGACAATGTACAAACGAAATATCTCAGCTCTAGCCCTAGTGGTTTTAAACAAGAATTTTTTTTTTTTTTTTCCAGAGTAAATCTATATAAAACAAGTGACCACCAGGGTGGGGTCAATTTTGACCCATGGGACATGATTTGAACAAACTTGGTAGAGGTCCACCGTAGACACTGCTACACACCATATATCCAAGCTTAAAGTCTTTTTCCTATATGTTGCCATAGCAACCACAGATCTGCATGCAATGGGATGCTTAGAACAAATCTGACAGAAGACCACACAAGGAACATTCCTGTAAAGTTTGGCTGAATTTGGCTCAATGGTTTTGTAGATGTTGTTTAAAACAAGAAATGAACAACGCATGATGCACTCTGCGTCACGTGAACTAAAAAAATGGCAACTACTAGAAGCAAAATAATAAATATACATGTATTTACTTATTATTCTATT
Organism: Saxidomus purpurata; assembly: GCA_022818135.1. Lineage (NCBI taxonomy): Eukaryota > Metazoa > Mollusca > Bivalvia > Venerida > Veneridae > Saxidomus > Saxidomus purpurata. The sequence goes on from JAFMSR010000007.1 coordinate 48,239,369, forward strand.
TTTTCGGTGGTTTATCGGAATATAACAGTGGATTTTATTCTGATTAACTCACTCAAAATCTTCTACCTGAATAACGTCAAAAAGTATAACGAATGTAATGAATGCCGGAAACCATACGTCAATGACATCGTTAGAATGATGTCATATATGCAATACGTTCTAATGACGTTTCCTACGATTTTCGACATTTAATTGAAGTTTTAAACATAAATAAAGAGAGATCAATTGTTTATGGTCAATGTATGATTACGTTAATTTCACTTGTGATCACCAAAAGTAGTTGCCACTCGTGAAATTATCACTTTTAGTGCCAACTTGATGAAATGACAATGTGATATAATTTACACATAAACCAACAATAATGTCCTCTATTTATTACCTGTAAGGAGTGCGCTTCCGATAGCTATGTTTTCTTTCACATTCTCTTTCTTATAAGTAGACACAGTGAATCCTGGAGCATCCTCATTGTTGTCGGTAAGGCTGATTGTAACCTGAAAGAAAAAAACTGCTCAAAGTCAAGTAAGAAAGAGGAAATTTAAATATCTAACTGATAAAAGAAAATAGTTCCAGCACAGTTAAATAGAGGAAAATAATTAACTGATAAAAGAAAATAGTTCCAGCAAATTAAACTGATGAAAGAAAATAGTTCCTGGAGTACACTTAGAAAGAGGAAAATATCTAACTGATAAAAGAAAATAGTTCCAGTACAGTTAAATAGAGGAAATTTTAAACAAGATGGCCAAGATGGCCCTATATCGCTCACCTTGGTACAAGTCCACTTGCCTGGTGGAAGATCACTGTCTAGATAATGTTATATACCAAATAAGTTTTCCTATATACCCCTTTGTAAAACAAATGATCCCCCCTCGGGCACGGTCAATTTTGACCCCAGGGGCATAATTTGAACAAACTTTGAAGAGGTCCACTAGGCAATGCTACATGCTAAATATCTAAGCTCTAGGCCTTGTGGTTTCAGAGAAAAAGAGTTTTAAAGTTTTCCCTATATAAGCCTATGTAAAACTAAGTGACCCCCTGTGCGGGGTCAATTTTGACCCGGGGGTCATAATTTGAACAATCTTGGTAGAGGTCCACTAGACAATGCTACATGCCAAATATCTAAGCTCTAGGCCTTGTGGTTTCAAAGAAGAAGATTTTTAAAGTTTTTACTATATAAGCCTATGTAAAACTAAGTGACCCCCGTGCGGGGTCAATTTTGATCCGAGGGTCATTATTTGAACAATCTTGGTAGAGGTCCACTAGCCAATGCTACATGCCAAATATCTAAGCTCTAGGCCTTGTGGTTTCAGAGAAGAAGATTTTTAAAGTTTTTCCTATATATTCCTATGCAAAACTAAGTGACCACCCCCGCGGGGTCAATTTTGACCCGGGGGTCATAATTTGAACAATCTTGGTAGAGGTCCACTAGACAATGCTACATGCCAAATATCTTAGCTCTAGGCCTTGTGGTTTCAGAGAAGAAGATTTTTAAAGTTTTTCCTATATATGCCTATGCAAAAACTAAGTGCCCACCCGTGCAGGGTCAATTTTGACCCAGGGGTCATAATTTGAACAATCTTGGTAGAGGTCCACTAGACAATGCTACATGCCAAATATCTAAGCTCTAGGCCTTGTGGTTTCAGAGAAGAAGATTTTTAAAGTTTTTCCTATTTGTTGCCATAGCAACCAGAGTTCTGCATGGAATGGAATTCTTTGAACAATTTTGGTAAAGCTTCATGCAAGGAACATTCCTGCATAGTTTTATCAACATTGGCCTAGAGGTTTCAGAGATGTCATTTGAATCAAAATGTTGACGGACGACGGACGACGGACAATCATCGATCAGAAAAGCTCACTCTGGCGTAGCCAGGTGAGCTAATAATAATTAACTGATAAAAGAAAAGTTGCAGCACAGGTAGTAAAAAATAATTGCACAGTTAGAAAGAGGAATATAATTAACTGATAAAAGAAAATAGTTCCAGCAAATTAAACTGATTAAAGAAAATCTAGTATACTTGTGAGATATAGGACAATATTTGACTGATAAAAGAACATTTTTCTTTCCCAATGGGAAATTTTCCTTTCCCAATGGGAAATTTTCCTTTTGTGTCAATTAAACAAGGAATCAACCTCTCCAGAACAATATCTCTCTACAACAAACACATCTCTGTGTTCCCAAGGGAGTTCGCTCCTGTGAGGTTGCACTGTAGTTCCAGCACAGATACATATAGGAAAATTTAAACTGATCATTAATCTGTTTCACCAATTAGTTTTAAAAGAAACAATTGCAAAGTTTACAGCATTATATTTATTAATAATCATTGTCAAAAACCAACATTCACTATGGCCTTACCGTCTGATCAGTGTAGAGATTTGTGTTATATTCCTGGGCCCGTATCTTGACGGTGAACGTTCTGGGCGGAGTCTCATAGTCCATCATCCTGTCTACAATAAGATTGCAGCCCTTGATTGGTCCGGTCGGGTTATTGAGGTTGACGGTAGAAAAGATTGGCTCATCTAGCACTAAAAAGTTGACCCGATTCCTCTGGAAGGAGTACACTTCTATTGTGGCAATACTGAAACATAATGCATCATAAACCATCACTTATTTGCACTGATAGATAACCATCACTGAACTTTTGCTGTATTTTTTTCATAGTACATATTTCTATAGATACCATAGTTCCTACATCTACAATATTCACCTCACTTGTTCTGGATGGTCACATATTGGTAGGCAACTTTCCTTTAAAGTTAATATAAACAATTATAAAATAATCAGATTTATAAAAATAATTAATCCATGTTTCTGATATATGGGCAGATTGCTCAGCAGGTTCTAGAACATGTGGTTGTTATACACAAATTCTCTTGGTATTTTCTTAATACCCGCTAACCGGTACAACATATTTAAGAAAAATCTCCTATCAATGCTGATCAGTTTTACTTATTGAAATGGCTGCAAATTCAGAACAAGGGAGATAAAAATCGAAGATGTGTGAACTTTCAATAAGAAAGGGTCATGATGGCCCTTCATTATACAATTAAGTTCCATTGCTGCACCTAGACACCTAGGCAGAGCTAATTCTAAAAACATTATATAAGTTTCCAAAAGCGCGTTTGCCTCAGGATGGGAAGGTCCTAAGTTTGATCCCTACCAGTGCCTTAGCAGTAGTGTCCTTAAACAAGACACAGATATTTCAACATTGCCTCTCTCTCTCTTTTTGAGGTTGATTCCATCTGGTGTGAATCTCAAGAGCGATTAATCTAAGTTGATAGAAATTGTTGCACAATCGAGAATAAACAATTTAGTATAAATAAAAAAATTTCAAGCTCTACGCCACTGTTTTGATGTCTTTTGGAAAACCAACATGACGTGAACAGAAGTTTTGCAAAAAATCTTTCAGCAATCTTTTATTTCACAATCTGGCAAATTTGGTTTATGAGGAAAAGATGTTAAAAGTGTCTACATAGACTTACTAGGAAATGACCTATGCCCTCTGAGAGATATTTTTTTTTTACAAACAAAAAATTAGGTAAATTGGAAAAAGGTACCAGTCACAAAAAGAAATATTTGTACCTGACAAAAGAGGTATCAGACTCGCAGAACCCTCTCAAAAGAGGTATGAGATTCAAAAGATCCACCATCCCCCCGACCCCAATTCTGTCAATTTCAGCAGACCCCCCATCCCCCCTCCCCAAAAGAGGTATGAGACTCACAGGACCACCCTCACCCACCCCAGCCATGTTTTCTGACAAGTATCACACACATGTATCTTATTAGGTACCACAAAAGTGCAGAATTAAGGGGGTTCAAAAAAGGCAGCAGCAGGAGGGGTCAAACAGCCCCTTGCTAAAAAAAACAAGCAAAATCACTTAATGTCAACTTTTTGAAAGATTCTGAGAAAGTCACAGCATGTATGACAGACTTACATTTGTCCTATGTTATTTTTTTCTTCAAATTGGATAGAATATGATGACTTCATAAACTGTGGAGGTCGGGATCCAGCCAAGATCTGGACCTCTGCTGAAGTGGTCTGGCTGGTGCCCTCGGGAGCATTTTTATCTTCTGCTATGAAAACCATCTTAAATTCCTGATTTTCAGAAAATGGCTGACTTCCAATTCTGTTAATAAAAGCAGTACTGCCTTGTATTTGTGCACTGAAAAACGTTTCAACATTTGGAGTACCTGAAAAGAACAAGTAGAATCTGATACACTTCTGATTTTCTTACATTTCTTTTTCATTTAGATTGATTATGTAATGTTCATCATTTGTAAATGCATTTAATTAAAAAAATATTGTTTCAGCTAAACAGCTGTAGAAAACAAGTTTTGATGTTTTTATAGCATCATTTTCGGAAGAAACATGTAAAAAAAATGAGGAAAGCGAAGCATTGGCTTATTTCTTTAAACTTTCCTTGAAAAAAAAAACATAAGGTTTGCCAGTAATTAACAAATTTTAAAGTACAATGTTATGGAATATAAATCCAAGTCATAATCGTAAGTAATAAGCTACAGTGTGTAAAATCTAACGGATAAACAATTTTGATGATTACAGTTGCTATGATAGGACCAGACAAACTTGACATAAGTCAAGGTGTAACTATCTTTGCCGGCACCACATAAGCCATATAAGGTATTAAAATTATCAATGGTATTCCAACACAAATTTAACGATGGACAAGGAAGTAGTACACAAGTCTGGCTCATACAACACAGGTGTCAAAAGGTTGCAATGTTCGTTTATGAATAACTGGGCTCAACTTACGTTGTAGCTGTTGTTTAAGTTTTACACCCGCTCCAACTTATTTTTGTTTATTTTAAGAGATGGAAGGCTATTTACAAAAACATCTTTCCTCAGGAAGAACCAGCCTCTGTAAGAAACTTCCAGCTTTCTCACGTAAAGAGATACGGTCAGTAGCAGGGCTCAAACCTATGACACTCAATTTATAAGAGGTTACAGCGATTTCAAGTCAGCGCTTAATTAACCACTAGACCACGACTGCTGTTGGGCTAATTTACATGTAATGGTTTGTACTTACTTGATGTAGCAGAAAAGACAAGCACCAGATTTGCGCCAGCATCCGGATCCGATGCATTCAGCGTGTAAACGAGCGTGTTGCTCGGAGCATTTATGCTGACTGCAGCAAGGAAGGGTGTTGGTACGTTTGTAAACACCGGTGATTCATCGTTTACGTCCACTATTGTCACTGGCTGGATAAGCTCTTTCACCACTGTAAGATAGAAAATGAAACCATGGAATAACTGAAGTTACAGAATACTGTGAAGAAATAATCCTTTTTATTAAAACCCTAGTTCTGCTGAATTTCTACATAGACTGTTGTCTATCTTTCAACTTGGACAGTAGACTAGACTGTTTACAGGCATATTTAGTGGAAATCCACTGACTGAATAGTAAACAGTGCAGATCATTATCAGACTGCATGGATGTGAAATTGATCATGATCTATGACTTGTTGCAAAAACCAAATCCCTTGATGTGAGCCTGGTAATGGTAAATTAGATCTCCTCTCGTGACAAACTATTGTTAAATCACGTAACTGGAGAAATACTGCAAATTGGGTAATTTGCGCGTGACGAAAATGTCGCGATTTTTTAGCAGACAGCCTTATTCGCAAACTTTCAATTCGCGAAAGGAGATGTCTGTTAAATAGTAAATCTAGTGTGTGTAATGAATCTTTAGCGAGATTTTTGAATTGGCTGAGTGAGAAATTTGCGAAAACAGCAAAAATTAAATTATCACCAATATTACCCAATTCACATTATGATGTAAGACAGACTCTGTCTTTACTTCTTAGTCTTTCCTTGTATAGTGTGTGTATATAACTACATGTGTAAATATATGATTATCAGGAATAAATATGTTAAACCACAACATCCTCTCTGTCTAAATACTTCTCTAAAAGAAATGTCAAAATAAATGTAAAATCAACTAACAAACATTGAAGCAAAATATTTTACCTTACTGTACTTTGAACATAAAATTCAACTATGGATACCAGACAGTATCATACATTTAAAAACATTATAACACAGAAATACTAATATTATTTCTAAGGCATCTTTTTTTTATTTCCATGACAACACTAACAGTTACTGTTCCATTCAAATTTCAAAATAAAATTCACCTACATGTACCTGTAACCCATTTTATACTTTGTAACTCTATCTAAGGATTTTAGTGACAAAAATACATTTATATGTCATTCATTCCAGTTTTTGTTTGTTTTTTTAATGTTTAACCTAACTGCTAAATATCACCAAGTGCTGACAAACTGGCAAATATCACAACTGACAATTACCAAGCCACATCCATTTTAATAAGGTAATCTATTTTCTAATCACACCGTAAAACAAATAATATGATTCCACTGTTAACCGTTATCCAACCCTATGACTTCTGGAAGCAGTGTAGACCATGATCCAACTGTGCATAATCAAGCAGACTTGTCATTGTCTACACTGTTCCCTACTCAGACTATCACTTAAACACCCCTGTAAACAACAAGTGGTACAGTCCAAACTGAATACCGGACAAGTCCATATTTAGAAATGTAGAAGGATTAGGGGTAAACACAAGTACTGGTAATTATACATGTACAACAAGAAGGCCATCGGAAAAAATAGTTTGGTTCTCGGAAAAAGCAAGGTCTGCAATTGGCAAATTCTAAAATCATTTAATATATAACTAAACTGCATTTCCTATAGTTGTTGTTTATAAAACTCTTAAGAACCAAACTCTTTCAGATGGCCTCACGTTTAAATAATGGCATGTCGACACTGTTCAATACCTTCATCTTGTAAACACATGCAAATATGTAAGTCGCTTCCATATTTCTCTAAAAAAAGATACTAGTAATTAACAGGGGTAGAGAAATAAAATGAAGTATCTGATGCATATATTGCTGGCGTTAGTTACGAAAAAGCTAATGAAGCCAAACTGGAAGCAAAATTTAAAGCACTATGTAAGCATTTTCCAACTGAAACTGATAATAATCATTAAATAGTGCTTAATGTTCATTGTTATTTAGTAGTCAGACTTCATTTTTAACAGCCAATGTTGATTTAAGCTAACTATATGTACTCCTGTTGCAGTCTTCCTGAAAGTGCCTGTCTGTCTGACATGTCAGGCAAAATTATGCTGCTGTCTGACTGAATATTTATGACCTTTTACACAATAATTCCTCTTTTTCTGTCATGCAAACATTTCATTGGTCAGGTATATATTTGTGTTTGTCTGACCAAACGTCTTGCACTTTTTGTCAGGAAGATTGCTGTTGGTTGCTGATATGCAATGATTGGCACTACAACTACTAAAACCACACCAAGGGACATTGTTTCCTGCAAAGTCTTGAACATTTCTCTTTGAGGTATCTGGGCTAAGGGGTTGCTTTCCGTTCAGTTTCAAAATACTCTAAATTACAAATTATTTTACTTTTTCAAAAGGGGAGTGCACACACAAGCATATTTTGAAGTATAGCAGAAATGTTTCAATGATATATGACACTTACAGGAAGGGGTGCAGCAGGCGTCTATCAAATCTGAAAAAGAGCATTTGCTTATAAATGCTCATTTTTTTTTAAGGAACTGCATGTTTTTAAAATATGAAAGGCTTGATTAAAATCTGAAAGCATAAAATTAATGTGAAGGCAAACCAATTCTACAGGTTAGGCTCAAAAGTGTGACAGTTATAAAATGTCAGATGTATGAAAGGGTCGGGTCACACTGCAATGTCAAATTAATTAGCTAGTGGAAATATTTAAATACTCTTTTGTTCACCAGCTTGTGAGTTACAAACCTAGATTGATAGTTCTTGAAACACCACCCATATTAATATTCAGAACCAATGTTTAAATTATCTGAAACAGCCAGTTTCATGACATATACTGGTACAAATTTTCAGCTGGCATATGTGTCATTAAAAGTCATTCAAACAGATTCTTAAAATGGATTGAACTTGGGTCCTCTGGACTGCAAGCCAGACTCAAATTATATTTGGGCCAAATTGTGGCATGTTGAGGAAGATTTTGACATAACCATATCCGATCACACCGCTGCCACCATTGTTGCAGCAGGCCACTGACCCTCCAGTGGAATCGTCAATCAAATATTAATCTACCTGCACTATAATTATGTTGCTGAACTAGAGATGTTTCTCATGGATTCTAACCATGTCACTATTTTAAAGAGCTAGGCTAACTGTGGCTGGCGGAATAGAGCAAAGTGGTCTTTTTTTGACACCCGGCTTTTATCGACACATCTCCCGATTAATTGGCAATTATCTATTAACTGTCAATCAAATATTGGTGATAACACTTATTATGTAATTAATGACGTCACTCAGAATTTTCCTGAATGTCTGCAACTCAAAGCACAACAATATGGCGCCATTTTTTGAAACAAAGAGAAGACAACTCCTGGCGGAGAAAGTGATTTTTATCATACTTACAAGGCCATTAAGAACTGCAGGCTTGTATGACGGTTCATGTGTTCCTATTTATTTGTTTTACGGTAAATGTGTTGCATAGTTCGTGTCATTTTAGGCCTAGATTTCATCATAGAAACATGAACTGTGCATTATTTGTACTTGCTTCAAAAGTATAAGGGGTGTCGATAATACACCCATAAATGTGAACTATCCGGCTATTATCGACATCACTTGGGGTAGGGGTGTACCTTGGACCCCCAAACGGCACTGCCTCTATAAAAAATTATGTTTTCCTGTTGAATATGTGTTTTCTGAACATTTTCTGTCTCTCTTTGACAAAAACCCATTTTACGTATGTCTTATGTATAGATATATCTGCAGGCTCTGTCCGAAATTAGGGTACTCTGTATTGTAAAAATTACCTTCCTTGGTGATCTTTTTGTCGGGCCTCATTTGTGAGCTAAAGTTACCAAAAATCTCGTCAGTAGCTCGAGGAACCGAAGTTGGTTAAGATCGTAACTAGTTTGTGAGTTATAGCAAAATATGTGCTAAAAGTGTTCGAAACTTAAGACAGTATTGATTTATTTTATTTTTGAGACTGTATAATTTGAAATAAGGAAAAAGTCCCGTTCTGAATTCAATTAAAATGTTGTTTAACAATAATTGTTCCCCCTTCGGAATGTGCATACAGTCTAATACAAAAATTATTTTCTTGCAAGATCCAGTTTTGGAATATTTTCATCTGACGCATTACACTGGTTTCGGGATCTGATTTATTCATGTACACATATGGCTTCATGTAAATTGAGGAAACAGGCGGACAGACTGAGCTAAAACGACGATCACAATAATTATTTTAACTATATTATGTGCAATATATACATGTAAGCGATAAATATTTCCCCTACAGAAAAGTGATGTTCAAGGGGATTTCTTTTTCTTCGAAACGCTTTTTTCTAAGACGGCAGCTCACAAAGTTCTTGTTCTTTCTGTCATTAAGGGCATGTGCCCCTCCCCCCCCCGTACCAATATAAAAGATGCATTTCAGTCTAAACGGCAATATGAAAGCATGCATTTCGGTCTGAATCCAGTTCATGTCCCGTTTTATTTTCTTCTTTAACCGGATATTATTTGATGATTCAGATGTCTCCATAACAAAAATGTTAGCGAGTTCTTGGACTTGATAAGAACCTAACAAAAATGACATAGAAAAACTATTGAGACAAAAGGGACAAGTAGATGGAATTCTACTAGACAGCTATGTTGATGCGTTGTATTGGTTGCTTTACATGTATTAATCTGTAAAGCCGGTAGGCTGAACCCTGTCCTACTAAAGCTATGCTGTGCATCAATGTTTTTCTTGCTTTAATTGTTACGTTTTATGATAAGATTTATTTTAAAACATTAAAGGTGTCGATAATGGCCGGAATGGTGTTGGTAATAACCGGAAATGTGTCGATAATAAACGCACGCAGCATGCCCGTTGCTAATTGGCTAGATGTTGTAATTTAGGGAGTACAATGGAATAGCCCCCAAAATTGACCAATGAGATGTTGTTCTATTATTAGTGCTGTTCAAGAGTACCTTCTCGACTGAAACAGTAAAGATATGTTAACTACAAGTTTTAAAGTGTCGATAATACCCCGATTTACTCTACCCTATCATTCTGGCATCCACTACATTAGTCCAAATAATTGTGCTCTCAACGGGTGAATATCGTTTTATTTTTGCTAGGCACTTTCCAGCCACCGAAAAATCGCAGGTATCTATAAAATGTCCGTATGTAAAATGGGTCTGCGTTTGGAGTCGAATTATTGAGACTACCATCACACTACTTAAGATATATTATTATGTGTAATCTTGCCCCTGTTTTCTGTTAGTTGTGAAATTCATGTTGTACAGTAGGCTAGTCATGTGTGCGCGCATAGTTTCATTGGCAATGACCATAAAAGTGGTCAAATTCGAGAAATGAGGATAATTCTTTCCATCCGCTGCTTCTGGTTACAAATGGCGTAAGATATAACAAGGGGGACAACTCACACGAAAACTGGGCATCCTTAACCTTATTAGTTAGATTAGTTAGTTTTCTTTTAATGTGCGCACAACATTCCCCTTCAGAAAATTTTGCCACGAACAGTGATCGAAATTTCCCCGTGACTTGTATGTGTAAATAGAAAACACCTGCGTAAAAAAGGAAAGTTCCACCTGAGACCTCTGTTAGAAGGTAAACAGGTAAGACTGTTTGACAAGAGTAAGACAGTAAATTGCAACAAGGTCTTTCAAATAGTACTATTTGAAAGACCTTGATTGCAAACTCCAATTGTTTGACTGTTTCACAAGTTACACAATTGTGTTTTTCTTGGAGTTGAATGTTTCATATTTTCCAATTAATTAGGCGTGAAATGCCAACTTTTTAACAATACAATCAGGAGTCAGTAGAATCTAATAGAACCCTAAATCAGTCAGCGATTTCAGAACGTAGGCCTACATGTATATGACCTATTGACCAACATGGTTTGTTTCTCGTGTGTTCCGCCATCGGAATTGAAAGATTTTATAACATTAAAACAGCGACTGATCATGATGGCGATGATTATGATGAGTATGATGATTAGTATAATGATGATATTTTATTATTGTAACAACGTTTTTATTGTTATTGTTACTATTTTCGTCTGCTTCGTCAAGCATATATCAGGACCCAGGCTTGGTCAAATATTTGTAGATCTATTATTATTATTATTATTATTATTATTAATTATTATTATACGTCTGCTCGGCCCGTTGTTTTTCACGTCTGAACTTTTTCGTTACAAGACCTGGTAATTTAGACTGACCATGAGGTATCTAAATTTCATACCCCCATACGGGAATCACTCTTGACGCGGTCGAATATAGTTGCTAACTTTTTAAGTATCACAGTGCTTCATTATTTCAAACTTTGTACAGACGCACGTGTTAGCATTCGGCCTCTGAAGGTGTCTAAGTCTACTGAGCTTTCATTATAACTTATGTCCCCTAACACCGTGCATAAATTAGCGTTTGAAATCACAGAAGAAAATGCAAAATCTTTTAGTTTGTCAATGTATTTCCAGGCAGTAATGATAAAACAGCTTAGAATCATGTCACTTTGTTCTTCCTGGATATTACATATCTACATGTACGTATATATACAATGATATATCGTATAATGAATGTTTAATTTTAAGCTGGCTTTGAAGACTTTTCAGAGCTTCTGTTATTTCGTACAATGAATTTGACTGGACATTACTTGACTTGATGCCGCGGTGCTTTATAAGATAAGATAAGGAATTTATTTATTATAGTGACATGTGTAATTACATTTTCATAGTACATATAAACATAATCATACAAATTTACACCCGGCCCGATGGACCTATATGTCACCTTATTAGAAATAATTTACAGAATTTAAAAAATCATATGAACCATTATCATAAATATTAACAAAATAAAGTTATATTTAGCAGTCAACATCTATTCTATACACTATTTTAAGCCAGGGTCCCGACTTGATATACAAAAGATTTTAACATTCACGCGATAACACCACGCAAACGTGACATACCTAACATGCTATAAACATGACGTGTACTCTTTTCCGTGTATATGTTTTATTTACAAAATGTAGTTACTGCTCTTTCAAACTGATAAAAGTCCTATCGTAAATAACATTCCAACTTTTGTTATAACTTGGCGCACGCATATGTCGTATTTAGCAAGAGTATTGCGTTTCATAAGAACACTCATACTGTAAAAAAATTATAGATATTTTTTTTTTTTTTTTTTTTTTTTTTTTTTTTTTTTTTTTTTTTTTTTTTTTTTTTTTTTTTTTTTTTTTTTTTTTTTTTTTTTTTTTTTTTTTTTTTTTTTTTTTTTTTTTTTTATATTTATTTTTAATATTTTTTTTTTTTTTTTTTAATATTTTTGGAGTGTTTTTTTTTTTTTTTTTTTTTTTTTTTTTTTTTTTTTTTTTTTTTTTTTTTTTTTTTTTTTTTTTTTTTTTTTTTTTAATTTATAAAAATTTGTTTTTTTTAAATAAAAAAAAAAAAAAATTTTTTTTTTTTTTTTTTTTTTTTTTTTTTTTTTTTTTTTTAAAAAAAAAAAATTTTTTTTTTTTTTTTGTGGGGGTTTTTTTATAATATTTTTTTTTTGTTTCCTTTTGGAATTTTTATATGGTTTTTACACCGAAACCAACAATTATTTTTTATATAAACAGTTAAAATTATTCGTCTATTTTTTTAATAAGGAACTTTTAAAACACCATATGACCTGAAGACTTCGTAATAAAGATATCAGAATGTAATAAAAAGTCACCGAAAATGACTTTAAATACTATGCATGCAGATCAATAGTTAGAGCAATTATTGAATGGGTTAAACAAAAATCTAAAATTAGCAAATAATTTTGAGATACAAAAGCATTTGGATTTCACAAGCGATGATTTTCAACATCAACAAACTTTAAAATGCTTGGTTGCACTCAAGGTTTAAGAGGTCAGTATATCCGACCTATACGGTATATGAATAATGTATCAAGGGGCTGATTTTACTTAATAGTTGAACAACTGAATATTGGCAAGTCCTTTCACGATAGTTGGTACGAGGCCTTTGGGTAGTTTTCAACTTTTACTGTAACGGCACAAATACGATCAGCGTTAACAGAATACCGGACTCTGTGCCTACCATACTATTTACAGTCAAACATTGACATGTATATCAAACGGGAATTGCACAGTGGTTAAGACACTACTGTGACTCCGGCAATCAAAATATCTCTTAGACTTTAATTTACACCGTCAGTCATCGTATCTGCCTGGATCTCACAACCAAGAATTCGAAACTTTAGGTTCCGCGCTATTTCAACTAAACCTGTTTGCCTTCTTTCATGTTTAGCCTAGACTTTATAAAACGAAGCCAGTGTATCTGCAAAAAGGATGATTCGGCAACATGGCCATCTTGTGACCGGATGTCTGGTTTTTACGCACCCACTTCTCACCAATGCAACACGGGTTCGATTCCCATCCAGTGTAGTATATGTGCGATGGTCGCCAGATCGGACAGGTATGTTTTCTCCGGGTTCTCCAGTCCCCCCACCCCCTACCACCACCACAGTAAGCCACCATACGCCGACGTCTGCGCACTCGGTTTAAAAGCTCGCATGACCTTATTATGTTTATTATTATTTGTATATAAAGATTATTACTATCATTACTATGATATTTCTGATTGCTAATGTGTAATCTCTTATCCTGGGATGAAATCTGACTTCATTTAAGTTATGCTAGTTTATTGCGGCTTGATTACAAAACACGCAAGCAACGCATCCTTCTTGTGAAGGGGACACGTGAGCGACTTCGTAAATTTTCTTCACCTTCGATCTGGGTTTAACGAACATATTATGGGTCAGATTTAATTATTAAAATTATGCTAACGGTTTCAACTACTCATTTCAAAGACTAAGGCTCCAGCAAAAAAAAGCAACCGCTTTAAACCATGAGAGGCTTTAATTTCCTGTCTTTTCAAACAAATGCCTTTATGGCCTTCCTTCGTGTACTTTTTAAATTATGACTGTGACATTTCTTCCGGTACAGAAAGCTGACTCATACTTTCAAAATATCGTTCGCATGACATAACAAGTTTTGTAAACATTCTTTTTAACAGAGTTACTTTGTTTGATATTCAAGGCTTACCGCTTGTAGACAATGACATTATACGTGTACCACGGCCGTTTTAATCCCCACCATAAAATGACATGAAACTATTCAATGTATTTACTTCAAGTCTTCAACTTTAGATTACACAAAATTACAGATCAGGAATTTTTCAATTTTACCGTCTTTGACTTTTTTGTATGGAACGGGTGACGACATACTTAAATGTACAATACAGGTCTACTTATCACTAATTAAGAAAATAACTTTGATGTATCGGCGCAGGTGTACAAATTAATTGCTTAAATGTTATGTGGAAAAAAGGGTTAAATAAGCTACCATACTGAAATCATACCACACCGATCCCTGTCTGTCCTATGACGGGGGAAATAAATGGGGTTACCCCAGTAGCGGCCTCAAAAAGTCATACGGTTTCCTTCTGTAATATTTGTCTTTCTTTCGTGCGATCCTTATTTATTTACTTTTTCCTCCTTTCATTCTTAAAAAATCTCAAATTGTTTAGTAACGTGCATGACTTTTTTCGTTAAGTACCGAAGACATCGTGCAAACACAAGGTACATGATTTTCATGCGTATACGTGTTTCTGTTCATTCCTGGCTGGCAGGGTTCAAAAAGTACGCAAGTCTTATACCACGGTGAGTTAGCTCGTGTGACTTCGAAATAATGATATGTGGATGCCTTCGTTTTCATCCAAAATGACTTTGGACTTGACTATGGCAGAGAGTTGTAGCTGGTGACAACTAGATTAAGGATGTACTATTATAATAAGCGTCCAATAAATTCAATTTATTGTTCACATGTTGCCAACAGTATACATTACATGTATATACATATCTGTGTATAGTTCTACCGAGTGCTATGTGTATAGCACCTTAGAACTCTTGGATTTGATACTTTAATAATTTTAAATCAGTTCCGATAGAATCGTCAAGATTCTGAGACACAAACATAACCCAGCGCTCGTCAGGTCAGTCTTACCAAAGCCTTTTCTCTTTTAAAGGACATCCTTTCACTCGAGGACGAACAACTTTTGTTTGCAGTTCAGTCCTCGGGGGATTTTTTTGGTACAGAAGATGCATGTGTTATGTGTTCTTTATGTATGTCAATAAAAGGGGCAATCAACTCAGTATGTGTTTAAATGATATAGGAAGGGGTCTTCACTCAATCTGGAAAGCCGTGGGGGTGTGGAAATGTCAAGGTCAGGGGGAAACAGTATGATGAAAAGGTAATACTTCTGGAAAAAAGACATCCCATGCAATAGCAGAAAACATGTTTTGTGGTCAACTGTATAAGGTATACGATGATGCTTGGCCTATACCACTGGAAGGAGAAAAAGAAACCCTATATCATATGAATGTTATTGCACTAGGATTAATACTGTAGAGTAAAATGTAAATTTTATTGAATAAACACAAAAACTGAATATCATTCTATATACTTACGTGAATCGTCTGATTTCAGCTGCACGTTTATTGTCAACTGCACTGTGTTGGAGCTGCCGAGCGATTCGTAATCGAGCTTGAATCCTGGTGCGACGGAGACCTCGCCGTTCTCACTTACTGCGAATGCATTCTGGTAGGTTGAACTAGCCAGGGAGTACTTCCAGTCATTGTTTCCTTCTGCTACAGAAAATAGCAAGCCGGTAGCCGTTTCGTTAACAGATCTTGTCGCCAAGGTTTCTTGAGTGGCGCGTCTGTGTCTATGACGAGGTTCGAACAACAGACTGTCGTCTGCAACAAGAGCGATGTCGTAGGTAAGCGGGGTAACTTTGATCTCAACATTGGTCTGCCCGCGGGACCCATCCGAAGTTTGAGCAACAATCATGAAATTATAAATAGGATTTTTTGTTGTTAATACTGGATTTTTTGCGTATATTTCAAGCTGGATGTGTCTATCTTTTGAAACTGTCTCCAAGTAAAAGGCATTGGTACCAACAAGCCTGTAGTCAAGGTTGTTGCTGCATGCTGAACCAGAACACGTCGCATACAGACGTTGAATACCGTTTACTTTTGTACCGACGGGTGCATATTCCGGGATCGAACCTTCGTAATGATTCTGAATGAAATGCAAGCTTTTGTCAGAATGAATGATTTCTACATATACCGGACTGGTTTTGGAGACAGTGGAGTTATCCTGGCAGGAAGTTGACAATTCAGGTCTTATTACAAACAAGTCCCCTAAAAAGTCTCGAACTGGAGTCTTTAAGACTAGACTGCCGTCATTTTGTACAGAAAATGGATTTATTTGTTGCTTATATGTGGCTGTGCGGTAAATATGATCAACTTTTATACACGACTCCTTAAGGTCAGTTTTAAGAACAGTAAAACCCTTTTCAGCAGTGTGGGGTACGCACACAGTCAGCTTTTCTGTGGATACATATAAAGTTTGACTTAATGGCACTATATTTAAAAACACGAACACACAAAATACGCCTAATCTTGCACTTTTATGCCTCTTTTTACCTGAGGACGCCGCCATATTGGAATTTGAAATACCACCAATCAAAACTATATTCCTCTTGTATATTAAATACTCCTTTTACGGCAGGTAATTCAAAACACAAAAACGAAACTTCATAGATCCATTTTATATCACATATTCGCGAAACTTTCACACATTTTCTTTAAGAATCCAGTTTGAAAATATATGTCCCCCACAGTTCAATCTAATTACGAAGTCAAGTGTATTACTGCTATATGCGATCACAGGTAAATTTTCCAATAGTCTGTCATTCGTACACACCTGTATGACTCGATGGTTTAAAAATAGACTGACATATGATACATGCATGTACAGTTACACAATAATAATTTTGACGTGGGCATTATATTGTTCTTATTGTTTTAAAATGCACTAGACTGCAGGAAAGATATGTACGTAGGACTGTTTATGCTATTGATTTACCTGTCGCTATCATTATCTGTAAATAAATCGCGTCATTTTTACGCTTTTGTGTAAACTCTAATTTTGTGATTCATATCTGATGCGAATTTGTTGACATAGTGGTTGAAATGGCCTTAAGGTGTACAATTTATGGAAGAGGACATTTTTGTGTCAATTTTATGCAACAAAGCCAATTGTAGAGAACATTTCATGCATAACTGAAAAAAAAAAAAAAAAAGGAAAAAAAAAATGTTGTCAGGTTGCCCCTGGTGAAAAGATGTGAGCCTAAGGTTACAAGTTATGGTAGAGGACATTTTTGTCATTTTATGCCCCCCCCCAAAACTTTTTTTTTGGGAAAATTTTTTCATGCATAACTGAAAAACAAAAAAGGTAATAAAGGGGGGAAAAAAAAAGGGAAGGAGGTTTGGTTTCAAACAAACCAAATACTTGAAAAAAAAACACGCAAAAAAGTCTAGGTGGGAAAATAGGGGGCGCCTGAAACAAACATTCGCCAATAAAGAGAGTAGATATTAATATTAACTTAGCTTTTTTGCCTAAATCATGCGTTTCAAATGTTATTAAACAGTTTTAAATAAAATGTATCTATCTATTAAAATGCACAGGGTTTGTGGTTTTTTTCTTTTCTTATAACTTACAGTCCGTATCAACTTACCAACACAACTATAAACAAAGACAAGAAGCTGGCTTTGGTTACCTGACGCTATAGTTTTGACAAATGGTCGTATATTTAAAATTTTGAATAGTCGGGGTTCTTTAATGAACAGTGCACTGTTTTCTCCGGGCCCAGCTGATGTTCGCATAACCGTTTAGGATAATCTTTATTAGCAAGTGTGCTTCAACACAGGTTCGACTGTATTGTAACCGCGGTCCACTTCCGGACCGGAAGTACGGCCTCAAAACTATTTAATTGTAGTTCACACTTTCAGTGGTTTCCCATGGCTTAAGTTTAGTTTGGTTCATGTAGAACTCGTACGTGGAAATCTACACTCTGACAACGTCTTAGATATACATATGAGATCACATGAAATTATGTACTTTGATTAACGGATAAGTATTAATTCCTCTGACTGATACACTGTAACACGGATTAATGGCTATAAGAAAAGGCATTTCCTTTTATCTTGACCCCTTTCAAGCGGTGTTGCGAATTCTTATGCATACAAACAAACCTTCGCGATAACAGAATGGATGAATAGGGATTCTTTTGTACGCAGAGTAGAGGTTGTGAAACTTTTAATTCAAAATGTTAGCTCTGCTGTCAAACTGCTTTAAGAATTAATAAAGCATTCGTGTTTTAATTTTCTTCATCTTCATTTTAATAAACTCATCCATTCAGCAGCATTTTTTTCTCGATCGGACAGATTTAACGGTATGCATGCAGTCCCCTTGAAAAACTTTAACACCAAGAAATGCATGTTTTCAAGCGTTTTTCCTCCCGGCTAATATTACTGGGAATGCCGAATTACAGAGGAAACATGTAGTGTTTTTCTTGAAAGTCAACAAGAAAGCGTCTTTGGCTTATTAGGACATCACCGTCGGACCAATGAAGCAATCGGATACCCGTCGGCAGAAAAGATTCTCGTCACACTTGGCAGATAAGTGTACATTCATTTCCTTATACAGGTTTGAACTGGACTTGCAAAAAGCTGGTTGATGAATACAGCTTGTACAGTTTTTAAGCTAGATCACGCTCGTTGGCACATATATCCGCATTGTTGAGGCCTTTTACGGTAGAGGAAACCGGATTACAAGGAGAAAACCACCTTGTCAAGCTTGGTGACCACATAACCATCCCACATGCCGATCCTGGGCAACAGCACTATGACCATTGAGCTAGCCGGACAAACAGCACTATAACCACTGAGCTAGCCGAACAAACATCACTATACCCACTGGGCTAGCCGGACAAACAGCACTATAACCACTGAGCTAACAGGAAAAACAGCACTATAACCACTGAGCTAACCAGACAAACAGCACTATAACCACTGAGCTAGCCGGACAAACAGCACTATAACCACTGAGCTAACAGGAAAAACAGCACTATAACCACTGAGCTAGCCAGACAAACAGCACTATAACCACTGAGCTAGCCAAACGAATAGCGCTATAACCACTGAGCTAGCCGGACAAACAACACTATAACCATTGGGCTAACAGGACAAACAGCACTATAACCACTGAGCTAGCCGGACGAACAGAACAATAACCACTGAGCTAGCCAGACAAACAGCACTATAACCACTGGGCTAACAGGACAAACAATACTATAACAACTGAGCTAGCCGGACAAACAGCACTATAACCACTGGGCTTACAGGACAAACATCGCTATAACCACTGAGCTAGCCAGACAAACAGCAATATGACCATTGAGCTAGCCGTACAAACAGTACTATGACCATTGAGCTAGCCGTACAAACAGTACTATGACCATTGAGCTAGCCGTACAAACAGTACTATGACCATTGAGCTAGCCGTACAAACAGTACTATGACCATTGAGCTAGCCGGACAAACAGTACTATGACCATTGAGCTAGCCGTACAAACAGTACTCTGACCATTGAGATAGCCAAACAATCAGCACTATGACCATTGAGCTAGCCGTACAAACAGTACTATGACCATTGAGCTAGCCGGACAAACAGTACTATGACCATTGAGCTAGCCGTACAAACAGCACTATGACCATTGAGCTAGCCAAACAATCAGCACTATGACCATTGAGCTAGCCGTACAAACAGCACTATGACCATTGAGCTAGCCAAACAATCAGTACTATGACCATTGAGCTAGCCGTACAAACAGCACTATGACCATTGAGCTAGCCAAACAATCAGCACTATGACCATTGAGCTAGCCGTACAAACAGCACTATAACCATTGAGCTAGCCAGACAAACAGTACTATGACCATTGAGCTAGCCGGACAAACAGCACTATGACATTGAGCTAGCCAAACAATCACAGGCGCGTAGGAGCTGGGGCCGCTGGGGCCGCGACCGCGGCCCCAATATTCTGGCTAGTAACGGCAATGGGGCCGCTTATTTTGATACCGATTTTCATAATAATCGTATTTTAAATAAAGCTACGCGCATATAGATCAATACCAGTCTGACACGATATTGAATAAACAGGTGACCATGTCATAATTAAACCTGTGACCATCTAGCTAATTGGCGTGTGAATGGCGTGAAAACAGTAGGCGGATTATTAACGACGGGTAAGTGGAAGAAGAGGCAATAAGACAATAATTATTTGTATCGTTTTTGATGTTTCAAAAACTGTAGTTGGTTTGTGATAATTGCAATTACTCGTTAAAACAGAATTGTCATTAAATAGCCAGCAATATATATTATTTCAAACTCGTCACATTAAAGTTTGACTTTAAAATGGACGTTCCAAATCAGCCTAAAAGTTTTAAATTTCCAAAGAGATCTTTTGGCACATTAAAAAAACTGAACACAGGGCATTCAACTCGCAATGGTTCCAAAGTCACTCGTGGCTTCACTATGAAGAGGTAAACTGCGCTAATTTATTATTTAACATACATTGTGAGACTGCGCAAATATGAATATTTAAAAGTAAATAAATATATCATTAATGTGTTTGAATTACTGTGACAATTTATAACTGTATTTGGTACAGAAATAGAAAATATGAAATAAATATGAAATAAAGTAATAGTGAATAAATGTTACGAAACGATAATAGTTTTATATCTATCAACTATTCTAACCGAAAAAGGTTTAGATAAAAACATGAAAATAAAACCTGAACTCACTGGAAATCGAGTCTTTCAATGCTTAAAATTGAAAAAACCTCAACGACCGGAGGGGACACCCCTCCCGAGGCCCACCCCTCCGCGGCCCCAATGTCAATTTCCTTCCTACGCGCCTGAATCAGCACTATGACCATTGAGCTAGCCGTACAAACAGCAATATGACCATTGAGCTAGCCGTACAAACAGTACTATGACCATTGAGCTAGCCGTACAAACAGTACTATGACCATTGAGCTAGCCAAACAATCAGCACTATGACATTAAGCTAGCCGTACAAACAGTACTATGACCATTGAGCTAGCCGTACAAACAGTACTATGACCATTGAGCTAGCCAAACAATCAGCACTATGACCATTGAGCTAGCCAAACAATCAGCACTATGACCATTGAGCTAGCCGTACAAACAGTACTATGACCATTGAGCTAGCCGTACAAACAGTACTATGACCATTGAGCTAGCCATACAAACAGTACTATGACCATTGAGCTAGCCAAACAATCAGCACTATGACCATTGAGCTAGCCGTACAAACCAAACAGTAATATGACCATTGAGCTAGCCGTACAAACAGTACTGTGACCATTGAGCTAGCCAAACAATCAGCACTATGACCATTGAGCTAGCCAAACAATCAGCACTATGACCATTGAGCTAGCCGTACAAACAGTACTGTGACCATTGAGCTAGCCGTTCAAACAGTACTGTGACCATTGAGCTAGCCATACAAACAGTACTATGACCATTGAGCTAGCCGTACAAACAGCACTATGACCATTGAGCTAGCCGTACAAACAGCACTATGACCATTGAGCTAGCCGTACAGACAGTACTATGACCATTGAGCTAGCCGTACAAACAGCACTATGACCATTGAGCTAGCCGTACAAACAGTACTATGACCATTGAGCTAGCCATACAAACAGTACTATGACCATTAAGCTAGCCGTACAAACAGTACTATGACCACTGAGCTAGCCAGACAAACAGTACTATGACCATTGAGCTAGCCATACAAACAGTACTATGACCATTGAGCTAGCCGTACAAACAGTACTATGACCACTGAGCTAGCCAGACAAACAGCACTATGACCATTGAGCTAGCCGTACAAACAGCACTATAACCATTGAGCTAGCCGTACAAACAGCACTATAACCACTGAGCTAGCCAAACAATCAGCACTATGACATTGAGCTAGCCGGACAAACAGAACTATGACCATTGAGCTAGCCAGACAATCAGCACTATAACCACTGAGCTAACAGGACAAACAACACTATAACCACTGGGTTAACAGGACAAACAGCACTATAACCACTGAGCTAGCCGAACAAACAGCACTATAACCACTGAGCTAGCCGGACAACCAGCACTATAACCACTGAGCTAGCCGGACAAACAGCACTATAACCACTGGGCTTACAGGACAAACATCGCTATAACCACTGAGCTAGCCAGACAAACAGCACTATAACCACTGAGCTAACAGGACAAACAGCACTATTACCAATGAGCTAGCAGGACAAACAGCACTATAACCACTGAGCTAGCCGGACAAACAGCACTATAACCACTGGGCTAACAGGACAAACATCACTATAACCACTGAGCTAGCCGGACAAACAGCACTATAACCACTGAGCTAACCGGACAACCAGCACTATTACCACTGAGCTCGCCAGACAAACAGCACTATAACCACTGGGCTAACAGGACAAACATCGCTATAACCACTGAGCTAGCCAGACAAACAGCACTATAACCA